>JAFIDM010003189.1:2264190-2279171 GCA_023159025.1 Thereuonema tuberculata | reverse complement strand
ATTTATTTTTGTTTTATTTTGAAGATTTGAAGACTTCTCAATAGAAGAAAAGCAAGTGCAGATTCAGATTCAGCACAGCGAAATTATGAATATTCACTTACTCAAACAAAAACCCCAGACAAAATTTGTATTCCAATGCTATTTAGTTTGCACACAAATTATTTTCATTTCTACAGTGTATTTGTTTTTGCACTTTTAAATTCTTAAAACTGACTACTTTGTACAATCATTGTATTCCTTCACTCCCAGAGACTTATTATGTATTATGGACTATTCAGTCATTTGATTCCTATAAATCACTTGACCCTAATGACATACTTCATATATGAAGGGTTAAGAATTACAAATGGGCTATCAATATATCGAAAATGAGGTGTTGATTTGTTTTTACTTTTTTTTAAAGCTGGAATTTCAAATTTGCTTTTATTAATCCCATGAATACATACATTTGAAAAAGGTTATATAAAGCTGCTACATAGGTTATACATGGGCCCAGTAACCAAGTGGATAAGGGCGCTTGCCTGGGGTTGGATCCACAACCTCAATAGAGATCGGGGATTTTTCCACACTCCATTCTCCTCTAAAGGGGTCCTAGGCCCTACCCAGCCCTCTGTAGAATGGGTACCAGGTTTCCTAGTTAAAGCGGGCGGGCGTCCAGCTGACCACCCGACCTCAACATAGTCCCGTTGGTCATGAAGCACCAGGAGCCTTACCTCCCGCGACCCCAAGGGCCTGCAGAGGCCTACAGTGGGATACTGTAACTTTACATAGGCTATAAAAAATTTTCTTGCAAAACTAAGCTTTATTTTTGCTATCTAGAAAAATTAAGAAATGATGATAGCCCACTTGTAATTCTCAACCCTTTGTATTACTGGAATAAGGAAAGAAAGACCTCACTCCAGTTCTTTGTAGGTTTATAGAGCCAGTTTGGTGCTAGGTTATGTGCCATTGGTAGGAAAGACAAGTAAAAGTAGTCTTTTCCAGAACCTGTAAGAGAAAGGAGTTGAAGAGAATATATGAAAATGGAATTTCTCCTCGAAAATTTGCTGTAAGAATAAATGTAGAAGTTATTTACATTTAATAGTGTGGTGCTGAAGATGTTTCGTAATAAAAGTAGTCTTTATTCCATAGTCTCCTTATACTTGGGCAAAGAACTTCAGAGAGATTTGTTTAACATCATTTATCTTAATGATTAAGATTGGTTGTTAAGTAAAGTAGAGATACTTTTCATTTAGAGAAATCTTTACACTCTAATCAATATACATAACAACAAGAGAAATTATTCTGAACCTGCACTCCCATCACCTACTGACAGGTGTGAAGGCTTCACTGAAATCAATCAAGAAGCTTCAAGAAATCAATCTTGAATTAATCAAGAAATTGCCTTAGGTGCATTTTTTGACATTCCATGGCCCATGTTATCTCAATCAAAAGGGATTGTTAGAGGTTCAGAGAGTGTTGAACACGAAAATTTTGTTAAGACTACAGGGATAATTTTACAGGATAAAAGTGATAAAAAGAACTAGGAAAGCAAATAATACAAAGAATCTCAGTAGTGGATCTGGACTTGGGTGGCTTGGGGAACAACTGATATGACAGTGAATATAGGTGAATCAATTTCTAACAAATCCACTAATTGATGATAGGATTCATACGCAAGCTGTTTTTGAATTAAATTCACCCCTTTCTAACTAAATTGAGTATAATACAACAAAATGATTCCTTCAACATAATATTGGATCCCTTGTAATCAATGCCTCTCTAGATATTAGCAGCCAAACACCCACATGATCATACCTAGTTATATATTTTAATCAAAATGGGCATACCCCCAATTACAGATATCAAACCCAACCCCCACAACAATAAACTAACCAACCACCTCCTCGCTGAATCGTCTACATAATCTAGCTTAATGTCTTTAATCCAATCACTGGCAGGCAAAATACCCATCACTACTGGCTACCCACCTCATACCATCACCATGTGTTTTTGTCTTGTATTGTCCCAAATATTTATGCCATTCCTCAGGATGGAATATGCTAAGTATCCCGAAACTGCTGGACAATTCCTTATTATTCCCTGTCTTTCATATTGGTTTTTTCAAATAAGTGAGTTTTTTTTTTTTTTTTTTTCACAAATATCACAATAAGTGCATTTTGTTATCTTTATTTCATCAACGCATGTTAAGTCTTCTGATAATCAGCAACGTTATCTTTACTAGAATTTTTATTAGGAATGTTCTAATTTTTCCTAAATTCTTCAAATCATAAATACTAGATAATTTGTCAATTACTTCTTGGAGCATCTTTCAGGAACTAGCAAACAAAGCTGTCATCTATATAGACTAAGACAATAGTTAGCTTTATACAAATACACACAAGTACTAGTTTATAACTTAATAAAACCTAATGTCTCAAATGTTAAATCAACCAACAACGATCCAATTGATGCAATCTATAAACTGCACTTCACTAGGATATTGTTTGAAACTAGGTACAGATTGAATATAAATCTTTTCTTTCAATTTACTATAAAGAAGACAAGAAATGAATGACAATAAATCCACACTAAACAAATAATCAGTAGGAAGAAAAAGAATTCACAATGCTGACGACAATAACTTTAGAATAAATTTCATTATAATCTGCTACTTCATGTACAATAGAAATAATAGCTAGGCTATTCAATCTCTCTTGACTCATACTTGATCTTAGATAGTTTTTAAAAAGTTTAAGTTTGAAAAAACTTCTCACCAGATGCAATAGTCACTGTTATTGTCAACAGGATCTGGGTATGCATCACTAACATTTGGGAATGAATTTTTCATTTGAGTAGTACCTCCAAAGCAGTCATCATTTCTTCAAGTATTACATCTCTTAGAATCCTGACTTTCTGTACTTCTTAAGACTCAAGACTAATCCTTTGATAATGCTACAACATGTCTGTGGTTTGAGGAGTCTGTTTTATTCCAAGTTAATGCTCATTTTTCATTAACATGGAATAAAAAATTCTTTTCAATGCATACACCACGATGCAATCAAAACATTCAATTTGACTTGCAAGAGATTCTACTTCACTTTTCTTGACGTCATTGGTGATCTCTGTGAGCTCACAGAGAGCATCTAGTAGTTTAGGACTAACATATCTCAAAACTTTTACACTCTTAAACTTCGCATTGCCAAAGGGTTTGAGACAGGGGTTTCAAAGTGCAACCTTTAACATGTTTCATTAGGACTGCCCATCCCTTTGTTGATTCCGCAAATATTGTGTAAAGTCTTTGAGTGATTCCAAAAAACTATTGCTCTCAACGGATGCATTCGGTCATATCACCAAGAACAAGATTGAGTTTGTTCTAGCTACATGGGGTATTAAAAGCTCGACAATTCATTTCAAGTATTCTCCTTTAAACACTTTGCTCTTTCCCCTTCATATTGGCTCCATTATCATATCCTTGACTTCTACAGTACCCGAGAGAGAGAGAGTTCTAATTCACCTACAGTTTATATGAGAACATTAAACAATTCTTGGCTAGATGAATCTACAACTGGAGTGAATTGTAGAAACCTTTTTTTCTATTTGCATTTCAGGATCCGTGTATACAAAACGAATCATCAGACACATTTTCCCTAGGTGTCTGTGATGCTGTCCAGTAGGATGTAAAAGTACTTTGCATCCAAAATTTTATTGAGAATAGTTTCCTGTACCTCAGTTCTAATCTGTTCAATCAAGTTTATTATGAACCCGATGGCCAAGGTAATGAAAGTGTCTGTAATCCAACAAAGATGCTTTATTATTGTAGGATCAAATTCACTATCATTTGTAATTATCCTAAAAAATTCCATTGTCTGGCTGAAAAATTTTTCTGATTCTCACCTTGGAAAGCTAAATTATGTTTAGCAAAGTAATGAATGTGATGATTCTGGTTAGCACTTTTTGCCAATGAGTTTTCTCCCACTCCAACACATCCTGTAACTCTTGATTTTCCTGTGATTTTCTTCCTGTGAAGTCTTGATTCAAGCCCTACTCATGAATCCATGGTTGCTATGTGATTTCAGGACTCATGAGACTTCAATGAAACACGAATGTTTTCCCACTTGCTGTAACCTGTAGTGTTCAATTTACTTATTCTGTCTTGATCTTGACTGAAGCACCAAACAATTTACAACAAAAACAATAGACCATATCTGCTTTGTTGGAGTAAATTAGCCACTTTCTTTCTTGCTTTTCTCCATCTGAAATGCAACAGTAGTAAAAATTGCCACAAAACTTGTCTTTTCTCACAGTCTTTAGGGAAATCATAATCTGCTATATTAATGGACTCCTTTTCAACAAACAAACTGTTTCTTGCTATCAATACTTATCTCAGAGTCATCTAATGATTTTTGAGCACTGCCTAGATTAAAACACTTATCAGTTGACGGTTCCATTTCAATATCAACAGGGGTTTAACAGGCGTACTCATTTGAAATTTTTCATTCGAACTTGTACCTATAGTTGGCTATGTATCACAATCAAAGTCACGATTTGGTTCCACTTTTGACTCCTCGGGCTTCACCACAAAAATTAGAGAACTACCACTTGAGATTTAGGATCTGACCAACTCTTTAGTATGCGAGTGTAGAGGGGTTTCAGCAGTCTCTTCATGTTTTGGTTTCACTCTGAATTTTTTTCAATTATCCATCCTGGCTTTTCATAAAATCTTTATTTTTTTCCCCCTTTTTCTGGCCTTTTCAGCTTCTGAAGTATATTTCATGAATTTTGTTTCTATTACAGACTGACCGTATACTTAGGTCTAACTATATTAGTAAACAAAGTAGCCTACTCATGTGTCTCATAACAATCGGCTAAAGTCTAAACATCAAACAATCTATTTTTAATGGCTGACCACATTCACTCATAACAGATAAATAAAATTATAATGATTTATAATGAAGATATTCAGCACATTGATAAAACATGCACTACAACAAACTTAATCGATTTCACAACAGTATGATCGCTACAATGTTTTCTGGGTATCATTATGCAACAGTTACGAATAAGTCAGTTAAAAAGACAATTTTTATTTTTTTTTTATTTTGCATTACAGTCCTACTAGGTATACGCTCATACTTGTGTGTAGGTGATGATAGTAGTTAAGTATGATTGTTACTTAATAAAGAGTACCTTAATTACAGTGTTAAAAATATTACAAAAAAAAAAATAAGAATGGTACATAATTACAGTGAAATTAAAAATATTACATAAAAACTAACAAGAGCAATGTGAACAAGATATAAACTAAAACAAGATATAAAGATATAGTTTCTTTAGCTTTTTCTTTTATATGTTCCAAATTATTTTTTTGGTGATTATTTTTTCTATTAGAATATTTTTTAATTTTCCGATATGTTTTACATTATACAACTCAGTATCTAACCGGCTGAATAGTTTCATTAAAATCCTGTTATTGTTTCTAAGGCCGTAATTAATTTTGGATTTTCATACTTTAAATATATTTTGTAGCTTTGCTGCGAGTATTTGTTACATTAACAACTGTCTTTATTATTTACAAGTTTTATTTTCATCCAATTCAGTACTGTTAAAACAATGGCCATCATGATAGACAAATCTTGTAATCGCTTTGTGTCTTCAATAAAACTCAACAGAAATTTAAAAATACGTGCCTTATTGTGAAATCTGTGTCCTTTCTGAATTACATCAGTAATGTTGTGTTCACTATTTTTTTTCTGGTAATACTAATATTGATCAAGCCCAATTTTAGGTTATTATTGACTATCCAGAGACATCTCATTACTCACTAACAGTCATAAGTATCAGAAATCCAAATTTGTCAGATGAGACTCAAATTGGTTTAACAGGACGTTTCTGAATGTTACATCAGTAACAATGGAATTACCCTTCGAATTCCTCTGCAAGCAATGCCAGCACCACAATGTTCGATGAAAGCTGAAGAGCTTGGGTTTCTATGGTTTTACAGCCATACCCTAGTTTAACATCAACACTGGAGTGATCAATTATGAATTCAGACTAACGAATAGGTCCATATTTGGCAATACAAGAACACTACCTGCTTGCATGTATGACGCCAACTGTGATGTTTGATGGAAGAGGCATCTTGGTCTATTTTTCTTTATTCAGAGCGAGCCCCCTAGTTTCAATGATGGGGATTGTTAATAATCTTATCACTGAAACTGGAGGCTCACTCTGAAGTATGCGTCCAACTTATGGCAGTGGTACCAAAACACCATTGTCCCATCCATTCAAGTGAAATCTTTGGAGGAGTCAAAGGACTTGAACATGGAATCTCAGTCCCATCAAACACCTTTGGGACGAAGTGAAATGACAACTTCTAGAAAGGCCAAATTGCCCAACACTGGTGACCAACCTCACTAATATTTTTGTAGATGAATGGAAGAGAATGGAAGAGTAACATACCAACATCTAGTGGACAGCCTTTCCAGAACAGTGAAGGCTGTTATGGCAACAAAGGATGAACCAACTCCAAATTAATCCCTTTCATATTAAAGTAAGATGTTTTGTTTAGTAGGTGTCCAGATACTTTTTAATCAGATTGGTTAGAGGCTTAGTGGTTCTTGACTGTAGAATCCACATCTATAGGCCTAAGTTCCACCAAAATGGTACCAAATTCTAATGAAACGTGGAAATTTAACTAAAACAAAACTTCAATTTAAAGGTTCTGCCACATATTTAAAAATTACTGAATAAAAGCACAGATTACTGTTTTCAAATATAAAATAAACAACAAGTTCCTGAAAGACCTTAAAGACTATTTTTCTTAAATCTTGCCTGGGCTTTTTTTTAATCATGAAAATAATACAAAACAACAAGGATCCGTTTATTTTTAAAATATAATATCTTACAGTAGAAGTTTTCCAATTTCAGAAAAAATTAAATCCCCCATTTTTTACTTAAACTGATTAAATTCAATTCCTTTTCATTCTATTAATGCTCGTGTCAATATTAAGAAGAAGATCAAAATGGCAGAAGAATGTTTAAGATATCAATAGAAATCTACTGTTGTAATGTTTTTCTATGGGAATTCTTGTTATTTACATCCGCTTATTTCTGTACAAGCATCTACATGGAAAAATGTCAAATAGAAAAATTGCCTTTAAATATGCAGATAAAGTTTCAAGAAGATCCACCCAATGGTTTAGAAGTTATTGGTGGAATTAAGGCCACATTCCTAGGAAAGAAGGCTAAAAAGGCCAAAGAAGAGTCATGATATTGTTACCAAGGGAAATTTAAAAACACAAGCTAATGACCCATAACAACTCAATCATATATTTAGTTTTTGTTTGAAATTGCTGAGAAGTTTTCTTTTTGCTTATTTTTAATATTATTTTTTTAAAAAAAATAAGCAATGAACAACTGTGAAAATTAAAAATCATTAGATTTATCAATATTTATCAACTTATTAAGTACAGTTTAAAACATATAATGTTAAGTGTCATTTTATAGTAAGAAAACATCTAGTAACATTTCCTCCATTTAAAAACTAAAAGTAGTTGTAATTTTTCTTTGTAAAATGACACAATTAATTTGCTATGTAGTCCAACAAATAATGAAGAAGTAGTCCTTACCCTCACATGTTGGTTCACTACCACTCCACTGACCATTTGCTTCACACATACGTTCTGAATTTCCATTTAATTTGAATTCAGCATCGCATTGATATCTAGCAACAGAGCCATAGGTTTTTGACCTCAAGTCAATTTTGCCATCAAGTAAATCTGCTAAGTCCGGACATTCAATAACTGAAAAATAACAAAATATTAGAATTACTCACTTGAATTAGAAAAAGAAAACACATTAGAACAGTTAGAATGGAGGAATAAAATTTCTGTCTCCATATTGTGATGAGTTTTATAACAATAAAAATATAATTATTTTGCTTATTCTATTCTATCCTATTCACTTTTATATGTATTTTACTGTCCAATCAATTATAATCTAATCAGTTGTAAATTTCAAATTATAACCGTTAACAATCTTTTTTGTTTGTTTACTTTTGAATTTCAATGGCTGAGGGTTCCCATAATTCCCTGTAATTTAAATCTTCAGTTAATTTCAGTTACGAATCACATGTTATTTTAAATCCCGAATGAGCCTTCAGCCAATGACCGATATCATTGTGAATACTCTACAAAAGCCCTTGCTCTCCCTGAATAAACAGAACACAGAGAACACAATGAGAACAAAACAGAACACAGTTAGATCCAGCTTGCCTATGGCGGAGTGCACCAAACTTCAGTTAACTTTGATGACTGAAGTTTGGATGGAGCTAAAATTAGTGGGGGTGCCCCAGAAAAATTTTAGCCTTTGTTTTAAAATTGTGTGAAAGGAAACAAACATGTATAAAAAGAAATTTATCAAGTTTCTGAATAAATTTTCTTTTTATACATGTTTGTTTCCTTTCACACAATTTTAAAACAAAGGCTAAAATTTTTCTAGAGCAGCACCCTCCACTAATTTTAGCTCCGTCCAAACTGCAGTCATCAAAGTCAACTGAAGTTTGGTGCACTCCGCCACTAATCTACTTCTTTTACGAGCCAAAGACATCAATGAAAATCACCACAATATTGAAAATCTATGTTGCTGTGGATTCAAAATAAATCAAATTAAATAATTGTTAATCTCCAACTGGCATTCTTACATTTCAAAAAAAAAAAAAAAAAAGAAGAATCATTTTAATGAGATACATGGTGCCCGCCAAAACACCCAGGAATAAGAAATGGTTTAGGCTTAATCCAAGAAAAGAAGTAACTGTGCTGTCAGGGGCGACAGGATGGCAAAGTGTGAAAAAAAATACACAGATGCTAATAACGGAACAGAAAATGACAAACTACAGGTACGCTGGCAAGTGATAATATAGGGTCAAATTAAAGATATGAAAGATAGTGAGAAGTTGTCAGATAACGAAGTCTCACAAAGTACATAACTGAGAATAAAGATATCAAGGGTGGGAATTAAACCAAATATAGAAGGAAAAAACTGTAACCTGCTGTCAGGAGCAACAGAGGAAATGCCAGAAAAGCTCTTTGTTGTAGAGAGCTGAATAAATGAGTAAAAACCATAAACAGTGTGATAGTATGGTAAAATGTCAGTTATCCACGATAAATGGGTTGCTCCTATCCAGCATACACTGCCTTAAAGAAAATACTGTTTGTGTTGGGTAGGTTTAAGTAGTCCAATGAGGATGAAGGCTATGCCAGAGGTAGTGTTACTACCAATAGGGCATCCCCAGCTGGACAGGCCTCAATAGAGGAGTCAAACTAAGTGCTTCGAAGCACAGCAGGAGCTCTTTTGTGAAGCCAACTCTCCAAGGGGAAGTTTCCCCAAAATCAAACCCACAGAGGGGGTTGAGCATGAGATCATACCATAAAACTATTGTTGTTGAGAAGGTTCCTTAAAATTCAATCAGACTGATCTATCACAGATAACAAGCAAGAAAAAGGTTAATGATTTTTAGAATTTGATTTGATTGATTAGCCAACGCCAGCTCTTGGCATTTCTGCCATTGAGCGCCGCGCTGACCAGTAAAGATGAGCCAGAAGATAAATACCAGTTTCTGTCGTAGAATTTCGTGATCTTCTAATTCTTTGCAACTATACAAGTGCTCCGCATTCATAGAAGGTTGTTCACAAAATAAACATTTATCAGTAGTTAAAACGCCTATTTTAAATAGGTGAGACGCCAGATAGTCATGGCCAGTAATACAACGGAAGACTGCCACTGAAATAGGTCTGGGAAGATTTCTACTAATGGGACCAGAAGAAATTAGTTGTTCCCATTTTTTTCCATCAGCAGCTCTTCTATTTTCCATATCATAGAATCTATGTACCGCATAATTTACTCTGGTCTTAAATGAAGATAGGGGGGTGAAGTTGATCGCCTGCTCGTGGTGCCCCCTGCCTGAAATAACTGAACGATCAACAAGGTTCGCCTATAGCTGTACAGACCAGAGAGATAAGAGAGAAATGATACGAACCTTACACAAAAAAGGCCATTTTCATGGCCAACTTGACAACCTCCACATTGTGTTTTGGAACGCTGGAGGGCTAAATAATAATAAATTTGAAGAATTTAGATACATGCTTCAAGATGTGAAAGCTGATGTTTTTATTATTGTTGAAGCAGGACTTGCGACTGAGACTCCAGAATTTTATCAAATATATGAATACGATAATTTTATTCTAAAACGTGCGAGACAAGTGGCTTCAGGGATCATCTGTGGAGTTAAAAAGAACCACATTACAACAGTAAAAACCCTACATGAAATGGAGGTAAATGACATCCTAGAAGCTGTCGAAATAAATATTTGGAAAAATAAAACGAAATACACTATTACGGGCCTTTATAATCCCCCAGGAAATATTCCAGACCTGTCGGAAATAGCTGGTACAATACATCAAAGAAGTATTATAATAGGAGATTTCAATGCACCATCTCAAAGATGGGGTTATAATACTACCACACAAATCGGAAGAATTATAGAAGAATTTCTGGATGATAATCTCCTGAGCGTACTGGATTCACCGCCCACATTTCTATCTTATGCTGGATATACATCTAGACCAGACTTAGTTATTGTTCATCCTGACTTGGAAACAAACATAAAACTAAAATTATTAGACGATGCAGCAGGATGTGGACATAGAGCTATAAGTGTCTCCATCTCCATTCAAAATATAACACAACAACTTAAGAAAGTACCTCGCTGGAACTTCAAAAAAGCTAATTGGGATAAGTTTACAACTCTTACTGATTCTCTAAGTACTAAAGTAAATATCAGTAATTGTCCAGATACAGCATATAAAACAATGTGCGACATAATTTTAAAAGCTGCCAATCAAACCATTCCACGAGGACAGGTAAAGAAATACCGACATTCTGGAATGACGAATTAACAGTATTACAACATAGAAGAAATAATGCACGAAAAAGAGCTGAAGATACAAGACAACTTGAAGATATCATTGACCTTAGGAAAAAACAGGCTGAACTCCAAAGAAACATACGACAAAGTAAGCGAAATACGTATAGATCGTTTATTGCAAAACTAGATTATAAAAAAGATGGACTCAAAGCTCACCAATTCATATCTAACTTAAACAATAATAATCTGACTAAGCCTACAGAACCCTTTATAGAAAAAAATAAATTATTAACACACACAAAGGACATAGCTAATACTATGTGTAGCTATTACGTTAATATTAGCAGCATAGAAACAAAACCATATAATATCAAAAAAAAAATCTTAAAAAACAGATTAGTAACATGTGCGACTGAGGAAGAAACAAAACTTTTCTATAATAATTTTTCATTCATAGAAATGGAACATGCATTAGAACAAATTCCCACAAAAAAATCACCTGGACCAGATGGTATATTCTCTGAATTTCTTTTACATATGGGTAATGGAGCAAAACAGGCACTTCTACATATGATCAATCTCACATGGAGAAGATATATTCCAGATCAATGGAGAAAGGCGGAAGTTGTGCCAATATTAAAAAAAGGAAAACCATCTGAAAGAATGACAAGCTATAGACCCATATCTCTTACGAGCGTGGTGAGTAAATTAGCAGAAAGAATGGTTACTAATCGAATGAACCAATTCTTAGAAAACCGAAATTTGATTGATGACTCACAGGGTGGTTTTCGTGGTCGTAGAAGCACCATGGATCAAGTCATAACGTTCGCTCAATATGTAAAAGATGGCTTTCAAAACCGTATGACCACGATAGCCGTACTAGTTGATTTCAAGGCTGCTTATGATCGAGTATGGAGAGCAAAATTAATTCACAAATTAATAAATTGTGGAATACATGGAAATTTGCTAAATTGGATTAAATCTTTTCTAGCTCAAAGAAAGATTCGCGTACGTTTTCAAGGTGCAATATCTAGGTACAGGATACAGAGATAAGGATTGCCACAAGGAGCAGTTATTAGCTGCATCCTATTTAATATTATGATAAATGATATCCTGAAGACACTAAGATCCATTCCAGGAATAAATGTCTTATTATATGCTGATGATCTTATTATATGGGCAACAAGCAGTAATTGGAAGGGTTTAATCCAGGGTCAGGTGCTACGGGAGCGGGATATTACTGCAAGTTTTTTGAAGATCATTTTGCTGTTGGAGCACCCCTCAGTAATTATGATGGAGAAATTGCAGCGATAGAAAGAGTGACGGACTTTTTAGCAGTTACTAAAACACATAAAAAAACTGTTTTTTTCATAGATTCTAAGGCCGCCATCCAGGCACTTGCTTGTAATCATCGTACTGATTGCGATATAACTATTAGATGTCGAAAAAAATTGAATTCACTGCAAGAGTTAGGCTGGACAATAATACTACAATGGATCCCAAGTCATGTGGGTATACAGGGTAATGATCGAGCGGACGAACTAGCCAAATTGGGAACATTTCTCCCTCAACCTGTAGCAGTACCATCCCTATCTTCATGATTTTTAGAATAGCAATGTGGAATACGTTGTCACTGAACACAACAGAATATTATTAGAAGCTGTAGTTATTATTGGACAATGAATGTGGGATTCCATTGAAACTGCCCGAGTCGGTTGAAGAAAGGAACTTGCAGTCTATCTCCAGACAACAGAAATGTGGGGAGCGCATCAGCCTCTATGGTGTAGCTTTTGAAGTCACGTCAGCAGTGTCTCATTCAGCTCAAGGCAAAGAGGATGACATGCTTATTTCCAGCGCTTTTCAGTCTCAATGGATTCCTTTACTGAGGCGGTAAATAGAACAACCAGAAAGAGAAACCATAATTGGTTTACTACGTGACCAGTCCAAAAGAAAGAAAAGTAACATCATTTTTTAGAAGTAGTAGTATAGAGGGGCATTGTAATAATTTAATTTCATGGCATCTTTTAGATAACGAAATAAAATTCCATGCATTTTTTTCAGTTAGAAGCCAATTTGAGTTAGTACTGAGCGGAATTAAGAAATTCATTAGTCCCACAACAACAAATGCCAATAAAAATCATAACAAAATAAGACAGAAAAAAAGATTTTTCTGGGAAATTCACATCTGTAAAATTAAAAAAAATCGAAAAAAAAAAATCACAAAGATCATAAACGAAATGATTATTGTTATTCTTCTGCTACCTCCAAATATAAAAAGCCCTGATGCAACAGAAATAATGCTTTTTTTTTTTTCTTTTTATTTCAAAACATGGCTTTCTTAATGTACTTCCAAATATAAATAATATTCATCAATTTCATAGGAAGGAAATTTAACTTTAATTTATGAAATTTAGACATACATTAAAAACAAATATTTTAAAATATATTGAATCAAAGCTATCATAAAATAATAAGTCAATAAGGAAAACATATGATATTGATCTACTTTAAAATTAATATCATTGGTAAAGTAAAAAAGTTTAGAAGAGAACTAGCAAACCTGTCAAGTAAAAGTTTTAGTGAACACGTAACCTTCGATTCATAGGTCATTCTGTCAGTCACGTGACCTTTGATTGTGATCGGACTACTTGTAAAAAGTTCATCTCAAGAGAGTAATAACTCGTCTTTACATTTTGGTCATCTAAAATGAATGGTTTAGAAGTCTACTTACATCACATGACTTCCAGTTGACCAATGTCAATGAAAAATAAAATAGTCATTTTCAATATTATATATAATATTTGACACCTTATTTGTATTTTTGTATCTTATGGTTTCGAAGGACTAGTGGACAGAAAAAAAAAAACCACAATGTTTTCTTTTATATATATAGATTGTGGAATGTTCTACAAGCAGAAGATAAAACTGAATGGAATATTATCCCAGAAATTGTGCAAGGGATTGCAGAAAAATTTAACCTAATAGAGAAAGGAATTAATGATATGATAATGAATGTAACAAGGTAACACAAAAGAAGAACCAACCATACAGAACAACTTTGGAATCTAGATGTACAAGAAGGAAATATGAAGAGCACAGAAATCATAGGAAAGAAGAAAAGGTGCATAAAAGAAAAAAAAAAGAAAGAATGAATTTGAACAACAACAAATGAAAGTCAAAGAAGATATTCATATCCTGAGAGAAAATAGAACATTTTATTGTTGGGCTAATAGAACATTTGTTAATAAACCATTATAATTGTTTTTTGTTTTGTTTATTAAACTTGCCAGAATAAACTAGATCATCATCTCACTAATATCCATAGTGGCCATAGTATTCTCAAAAAGGCAATTGTGAAAAATTAATTAAAAAGGATAGACAATAAATGATTTTGGTACAAGAAAATAAAGAACATGAAATTAATGTTTGAAAAAAAAACCAAATATCCCAGTAAATTTATGAACAAAGTAATTAATGATTTTTTTTAAGGAAAGAAATAAAATAAAAGATAAGAAAAACAAAGGAGAATACAACAAAATTATGAGATTACCCTTATGAGTGAAAGTGAGTAAAGAAATAATAAATATATGTGGTGAAAACGAAATTAAATTGATATACCACAAAGCTAATAAATTAATTAAAAAAACAATATCCAAGACAGCGAAATAATAAATAAAAATGGGTGTAATATTGTTACCTGTGGAATCGTCCATCCCCCTAAAAAATTGGATTCCCCGTACTCTAATCCACCTCAGTGAGAATAGTGCAGTCCGACCTTGTCTCCCTCTCTGCAGTGGTCTCTATCGGAGTCAGAGACAGGCATATAGTGCGGTGCAAAGGCTGGAAGAGGCAGTTGGGGAGTGGCGAATGGCCACGAAGAGTTCTCCAGACCGGAGACTGAGAGAAGCAGAAGGATTTGTTGGGCAAACCGCCCAGAGAGAGTTAGCGAGTGGCGAACGGCCACGAGAGGTTCTCCAACCTGGAGAGAGCGAATGAAGCAGAGAAGTTTGGCGAGCGTTCACCCCGAAGAAGAAGATAATCAAAGCCGTAGAAGTCGAGCCAATTGCGGGGAAGA
>JAFIDM010003189.1:2203968-2241433 GCA_023159025.1 Thereuonema tuberculata | reverse complement strand
AATAATAATAATAATAATACAGTATAATGCTGCAATAATAATAATAATGAGGCATTTACAAATAAATAGTTAATTCTTACTGATGATAGCAATGAATTTCTTATTGAAATTTAATAATTCATCGGAATTTATCTGAAATATGCGCATACTTAAGGTTTCATTACATGACTTACTCAGTTTTGAGAAAAAGGAAATACATGTCATCCACAGCTTAATCGATAGGGGATTTGTTTTGCATGAACGTAAGAAACTAGTTCCCAAATTATTTTTTAATTAAAAATTATCCTTGGGAGTCCATCCGTAAGTATGGAATGCGATAAGTCGGATCATTCATAACCCGGGATCGCTTGTATACGAATTCAAAATATGTTAGCTTCAGCTACTGAACATATTCATGATTCTTATCCCAACATTTATTTTGGCCAAGGTCTATATTTTACCAAGATACTTTGTCAAATTGTAAGGTGCTGTGGAAAGATTTTTAGTGAAGTGCATCATTGTTTAAGATTGCCTTCACTTTTTCATTCCATTTTAGAATCATATCTCTTCACTTTACTTGGAAAAATCATTGCTCTGTGTGGGTGTACACAATACTTTTCAACTGATAAATCTCGATGAATGAATGGCTTGTCTCTTAAATTATTTTTTCTTCCTTTCTAATTTGAATCTTTTGTATAATAGTCTCCTCTTTCTTTGTGTGCTCAACTCAGTAAAGAGATATTTTTTACAGCACCGGTAACTAATTTGGATCCTTCACATTCTTCTTTAATTTGTTTACCACAGTCACTGGTTTCATTCATTTGATTCATTCCAGTGCATTTTTCCCTGCTATATGGCTTCAGTTCAACTGACAAATTGTTTTGGCTAGAGTCTAGAATAAGGGTACCCATCAATAGGATGATTCGTAAGGATACATCGGTAACGGGTATTGCGCAAGGATACATGACGTCTGATTAATTAGCCTTCCAAACAAATTTCATCCGAATGAGGTCTGAAGGACCGAAGAGTTTATTCCGATTAGCTGTAGGTTAGGTTAAGTGAGGTCTGCTCAGCTCCAGGATATGTTGATAACTTTTAAAACAATTTTTGCCCTTCAAAATAGTTCGAAAACGACCATGTTTGAGACGCAGAAAAAAAAAAAAACACCAACACCGGATACCGAAAAGACTTTTACCATTGCTTTTATTTCATTCTTTTTCTGCTGGTGTTTTCGGTTTTGTTCAGTTCATCACTTTGATCCTGTCCATATCATTTGGATGAAGGAGAATCATTTACAATCATATTAGTAGGCCACACTTGTCCTGTCATCCTCTTAACAGAAAGTGTTTGAATTTATGCGAACACTTGGATAAATTAATGATGCTGTTATTACATTAAATTTTAAATATTCTTTTTCAAAGCTCTTGAAAGCTGTCATCCTACAATGTTTACATGTTCTAAGATTGCTGTAGAATTCAAAGTAATTTACAAAACGAACTTAGAAAGTTTAAATCATGATTAAAGTCAAGACTTGCAAGAATGTCATGAAAGTAGCAAAAATATCAAAAGCAATTTAAAAGGTTAATGAACAGGATGAGGAATAAAAACAAAAAAGTTATTGTTTCAAATTTACATACAAAAGTATAATTCGCAATTTTGTAAAGCACCAATAGAAATAAGTATTGATATGGAATTAAAACTTGAAAAGATTTTACTTAATTATTTCGTGAAGTGATTTTATTTTTTCCACTTCATAAATGTACTGTTTTAGAATCAATCCTACATTTTACTTGTTATAAAACATTGAGATAAAAAAGATACTGCTGAGAGTGAATAATAAAAATCAATGCAATCTAACTGTTGAAAATGGTGAGTAAAGCTGCGCGAACACTATGCAATTTTTCTGCAATTTAGTTGTGCGATTTTGACGTCACGAGTTGATAGAGCATGTTTATTTGCAACTTAACTGGAACTTTTGTCATGCCATTCGAGTTGTTCCTACAGTTGCAACACAGCTGCAACTCGAAAAATGGCATCGACGTCAATGGGAATTACCCAATCACAGGGCAGCGTTGGAACACGTCAGTTGGGAAACCACGCCCATGAAAAAAAATGGCGTCGAAAATGTATCTGCCGATTCGTTTTGAAGACAGGCTCATACTCTATGAATATCAAGAGTATTGCGAGTTTCTTTCATGCAGAAATAAAGTTTATACTGAAATGCAGTAATTGTATGCGGCAGAATATATCAGAGAGGTTTAAAAACCTCGATTTTTTCAGATTTTCCACGTCGGGTTTGGGAGCAACCAAAATGATGACGCGGTAATGCAACAGTTATGACGTCATTGTTTCCAGGGGAGCATTGTTTCTTATTGGCTGTTGGTCATTCGTTACTGTTGATTCGAAATAATACCATGAAATTCAATTCCATAGCGGCTAATAATATTGTAAAAAATATTTATAATTTGTTGCAAATCAATCACTCATATATTATGTTTGAAACGACATAACCTAATTTTGCTTGACGTCACACGTGACGTATTTAAAATCTGCGTTGTCATGGGTCGATTGATCGTCCGAGTTGCATCGTGTTCGCGCTTGACGAAAGTTTATATCAACTCGTGACGTCAAGATCGCACAACTAAATTGCAGAAAAATTGCATGGTGTTCGCGTAGCTTTAGTTAACAAGTAGGCTATTACTCAACAGAAATAATGTTGAAAGTTGATTTCAATGAAAATATTTAATAAATTATTAAGAAGGACTAAACAACGTCGTAATCTGAATAATTCTCTGGACGTAGCTGGTGATAACTCTGAGGCAATGTATTCACAGAAAACAGTCGGAAGTGCGTGTAGTGTATATGGGTGGAGCTGCAAAAGAGAAAACGATATGGTGCTTACTAAAGCTCATATATCGAACCGAGGAAGTATTGATAAGGGTTATAAACCCTCCCTTCTCCTTTGCCTCTGATCTTAGAAGAAACTGAGTATTTTGGTTCTGTTCCTGTTTTCGGTAGAAAAGCAGAGTGTCTACTGAATCTCAAACAAAAAATTTAAGGACATTTTCACAAAAAATTCTGTTCAACCAAAAAAAATGCTGAAAATTTAAGGACATAGTCTGATTTTCCCGTACATTTCATGTCAACCCAAATTTCCCGAACAATTCCCGGTTTTCCCGGTTGGTAGACACTCTGAAAAGCCGGCAAAAAGGATACAACGTTTTTGTTATATTTTCCTTTTTAACCCCTCCCATTCAAAATTCCTGAGTACAACTCTAGGTTGAGTTCTGATAATCATAGTCACAATCCAATGAGTAGTTATTCATAATTTAGCATTTCCCTTTAGATTAACAGACTGACTAATTTCTTTGGGGAGGGGGTGACAAAAACTGCTTCCTATTATTCACCTCCTAACCTAGTTTCTCTTTCTTGGCATTTCAATATTTGTGCTAAATAAGAAATTTAGAAGTATATTACCTAGAACACTGTTCATCGGAATTAGGACTCCATAAATTAATGAAAGGACTTGATATTTATTGAAAACTAAAAGCGACGGAAACGATGAAAGCGTCATTATTTTTGGCTGCTTTTAAGGCGTGGTGCCCATTTCTATCTAAAAAAGATAAAAGATCAAAATACGATAAGTTGGAATACTTTCTCACTGGCATAAAATAAAGGATATACTAAAGAAAAACACTGAAAAACTTAATCGAAAAGACTTATCAAGAATAATATACTGTACTGTACTCACTTCCGCCCTTCCTAGGTGATGGCAATCCGATCACTTCAACTAGAATGCTTTTGACACTCGTTGTTCCGGTTTAAGGGAGTGGGGAGACCCTCCTTCGGTAGACGCCATATTTCTTGAGGCACGGCCCACTTAACATGGAGGTTTAGCGGCTATAATAAATTTGTTCTTATCACTGTATGGAGCTATAATTTATTATCCTTATATATTTATTTATTTTAATTAAATTTAATAATATTTTATTACTGTAATTAAATTAAAATAATAAGAAAATCACTTTTAAATATATTATTAGTATTACATTTTTAGAAGTAAAAAAAAAAAGTATTATTCATTACTTATGGAAAGTTTTACTGATTAAATAATAACAATTACAAAAAAATAATAACTATTTATTAGAAGACAGAAATATAAAGAAAACATTCATTCCTAAAATTTGGCTCAAGAAAATACACAAAAAAACAAAACAAACTCGTTTAAATTTGTTAAGTATATTAATAGTTATTTCATATTAAAGTAATGTCTAAATCCCTTTTGGGAAAAATGGACGATACGAAATAAAGATTATTAACACTTCCATATTCCTCCTGTAAACTCTTCCTTTTCATTACTAGAGTAATATATTTACAAAAACTCCACGTACCTCATTATAGTATTTAAAATAGATTTATTCAAAATACTGTAAATTGCGAATTTTCGAGAAGTTTAACTCGTCTTCTCTTTTTCAAGCATATTAACATGAGTCGAATACATATAAGAAAAGCATAAATGGTCAAAAACTTTAACAAATTCTAAAAGCTCGTGAATCGTATAATTTGGTTGTTATTACAAAAATACATCAATAAGAAAACATCTAATTATTAAAAACAATAAAACAAAATAATAGCATGAGAAATAGAAATTTTTAATAATTGAACACGTCGATTGTTGCCGTTATTTTAGTATTTGTTTTTATTAAGTCTCTCATTAATATGACAGTGGAAGAGTCAACTTGTACGTCTTCGTATCTGTTGAAATTTTTCTCTTTAGTGTTTCTTATAACAATACTTATAACAATATTTTTTATGAATATTTTAATTACTACTGCTACTTCTAATAAAAAGCATTTGGGGATATTATTCAAGCATGGATTTAGGAAATACAATTGCACCTAAAATATAATAAGTATTTTTTTTTTCAACAATTCATTTCGAAAGAGGAAAATATTGATCATGAATAAAAATAAGTTATTTATTATTATTATTGATTATTAATCAAATTTTAGTTAATAAAAAGTATTTATTTTGGAATCCAAATTTTCTTGTTAGTCTTACATAAATATCAAAGGAATAATGAGAGTTTCTAAGAAAGTCTCTCCAATATGATGGATTACTAAAATTCGTTGCCTTAGTAAACATGGCGGTCGAATGTTTTATTGACTTCACTTTTCATTACTACAACAGTTCCTTGTTCTTCTGTCACTTTTGCTGTAAAAAAAACCATTTCATTCGGAAAAGGAAAAGCTAATTTCATTATTGATACGTTTTATTCTTTTTTTTTTTTTTTATTACAAACGCTTCTAATAAATGTAGAAAATATATAAGATACAAGAATTTAAAGATTTGTTTTAGGAATAACCATGTTGGGAAACATTTCTTGGATGTAGTCTTTTTGCTGTTACACCTTCCCACATGTGATTACTTGTGTCAGCTGCTTTTGAATTTGTTGAAAGTACATGGCAATTACTTTCATTAGAAAACACGAACATCATTAGAAATGAAGGAAACTGTTGAGGATAATGTTTTTAAATTCGAGTAAGACTGTTATTGAATTGTTTCAATACAAAGCACAGAATTAATTGTGAATAGAATATTTGGTATTGCCGTTTTTTTTATTATTTTTATTTTAATGTATTTATTATCAGTCCAATCCAGTGGATTTCTTTTTTGTTATTTGAAGGTTCTTGTAATTATGACCAAACTGAAAGTTTCCCGGACGGGTAATTTTTGGCAAAACTCCGAACGGCGGTCCCAACGTTGTTATTAATGAAACATTGTGTATTGTTGCTTAAAAATCACTTGAAACGTGCCATGCAGGGCCCCCACAGTGGGGGGGGGGGGGGGGGGTCAGTTGGTTCCGCTGCACCGGGGCCCGGGCTGAGATCTAAAGTACGTTTACTGTGGGTGACCGCATGTGAGATTTCTGAAGATGTCATTTTTTATTTTGGTAAAACTGCATATTACGGTAAACGGAAATGGCGGACATGAGTTATCGTTGAAATTGCAATGGGTGGAATTCGCGGGGTTATTTTCCAAGACATACATCCTGCAGCTAAGCGAACCTAATCTAACCTAACCTAATGCAAATGTGCCTTATGGGAGTTAATTTGAGCTAACCTAATTCTAACTGTATTTGGTTGAAAATGTGCCTTAGGGTTCGTACGCGAAGTGAAGGTTTTCTTAGTTTCAGTTTCGATTACCGTATACTGCAGTTGAACCTTTATTTTTTTTAGTTTGGAGATTCTGGTTTTTTTTTTTTTTTCTTTTTTTTAGTCTTAGGTGACCGCGGCACTTGGAGTATACTTGAGGTAGCCCTTACCTTACAAAAGTCTGCCCACCCCTGTTGTAGAAGTATAAAATCGTGTGGTATTTTCGCTAAGAATTTATGATTTTGTTCATAACATGGGGGGAAGGGGGGGGGGGGATTGCATTTGGTTCCTGGGCCCGGAATTTGATGGGGGGGGGGGGGCCTGGTGCCTTGGCTGGTAGATCGCAAGCACCAAGAGTAATAACGCTTTAGTCATAAGTCGCACATATTCGGACAATACTTAAATGTGTTGAGCGAAAACTATATGATTTGATGTGTAATAACTCTGGCTATGTGTTATCCTTTACAGTCATACTGTTATCTGTCTTTAAAAAGGTTTTCATAATTTGGACCGCCATTCGGAGGTTTTCATAATTTTTTTTTACTTTACCCCTTAATATTGTTCGTTTTCATTTAATGATGAAGACCCGATATAACACAACTTATACCAATTTGTTGACAATTCTTTTTAAGATAAACCTTTATTGTAGTTACTTGAAATGGCAAGTAGATATACCGTTTTAAGAATATTTAATAAACCACAAATAAAGTCATAATTAGTTTCTAATGAAGAGATTAATTTGGTAGTAAATGTTTCCAAAATGAAATATATATATAAATATCAGTGGGTGAGATGAAGTGTTTACCAAATGGCATCTCTAGAACTGCTATTTCACACTCATTGGCGATCATCACCCAGGAGTAACCAGTAAACATCAAAGTCTCAGTACAGAAAAAATAGGAACAATCGTGGGAATCAATGTGGAGCCTCCAAAAATGAAATAAGCAATGATAAATTTGCAATAAAAGATGGGTTAAAAAATTCGTAAGCCAGCTTTTACTGGTGACTACACCCAGCTGATGAGCATGAAACAGCTGTTCTAGGATGTCACTCAGTAAACAATTGGTCTTGCCCATTGATGTTTATGAATATTTTTATCCGCTTTTATTATTTTAATGTGTAACGAAAATTCATTTGAAGCCTGCGAGTGCTTGCACAAGAATTTTTTAAACCTATCTTTTATTATTTCTTATTTTATTTTTAGAGGCTTTATATTAATTCTCATAATTGAAAAGGAATATACATTAGAAAACTTTTATTAATGAAATGAATCGCTCAATTGAACTGTCCTTCAGTTCCTCTTCCTTCCCAAATGTGTGGGTGGGTCTCATTTTGATTAGTTCTTTCCTGAAACATGAAACTTACGAACCACCAAAGGAAGTGTGATTTTTATATTCACAAGTTATTAATAAGTTGTTGTAATAAAACTCAGAATGTTGAAACATTATTTAGATAACTCAGAAATTCATGTCTTCATTTTTAATTACATTTTTGTCATCTTTACAAAAAAATCTAAAATGATCAAACATTATTAAAATACTTTAAATTGCAGAAGAAAAAAAAATCTCACAAATATTACAAAATTATGAAAAATTTCTGAAGCAAAGAGAAAGTCTTAAAACCATCGGGATTCAAAAAAACATTTTATTGATGCAATAAAAAAATCCAGAATTCTCGACAGCAACTTGGTGCAAAAACTTTTAAGTTTGGAGCAAATTTGATCTCAAAGATATTACTTGATTTTACTTTTTATCTTCATAATCATTCCTTTTTAAAAACAAAGATAATGATAATACTGTAATAGAACATTTATGATCTGAAAAAAAAAAAAAAATCAACTCCATTGTTTAGCAAAAATTAAAGCTTAAAATCATATGTCAGAAATGCTTCCATGCAAGTTGGTAAGACATCAGATTAATCATTCTCTGTTCAAAAAAGGGAAAAAATCTAAAAATAAAAATATAAAAAGTACAAAAAACAAGACAAAAATGAAGGAAGACTGGAGCAATAAGTGCATTAATGAGTAAAAAACACTTGTCAATAAAGCAGATGCAATGAGCTATTATTAGACCCAATACAGCTTCTATGTATTAGTAAGAAAGTGCATTTTCTCATTTTTACTTTTAGTTAAGATTACTTAGCCCTGACCAAAAAGAAAAAAAAAAACAATTGAGTGACAGATTGATTCCTTGGAATTCGGTCATTGGTCCTCAACTCATGTCATTCAATGATGTGACTTACTGGGAACCACAATATTATTATTCTTTGTTAGTTCACACATTTCAGTCTGTGATTTTAATGACACAAGAGTGACAGAGTTTAAGCTGTACCAGGAACAAGAGAAAGAAACATCTAAACCATTTGGCATCTAGGTTCATTCCTTTCTTAACTGCAATTAGATATACAAGACTTATTGTAGTCTGCAATTAAACAAGAAAGTGAATAAGCCACACTTTAGCTGAAATAAAAGAATGCTTCTAATATTTTTGGAATATTAACAAATTCCGTAAGTAATTCTATTTCATTAGATCATTTGCTAGAAATGCTAGTGAATTACATAACGTGATGTTATGCAAAGACAGATGAATTGAACAACTCATAAGAGAGAGTAAAAGAAGTTTAACGTGCCCGAATAATTCAAGAAAAATATCAATCGTAAGGCACAAAGCTAAAGTTAGGATTCGCACTTCGAGTTCTCATCGGGAAGAGACTGGGACGGACCGTTTCGTCCTCATTAGGACTCCTCAGCCAGCCAAACTCCTCCGATGACAACCCAGAAAGTGCGCACGGTGTTAGTATCCCGACTCTCGCACCCGAGAATGGGATCTCCCACCGAAGAAATCCTAACCATAAATTAAAAAAGGGGGGAAGTCATCGGAGGAGTTTGGCTGGCTGAGGAGTCCTAATGAGGACGAAACGGTCCGTCCCAGTCTCTTCCCGATGAGAACTCGAAGTGCGAATCCTAACTTTAGCTTTGTGCCTTACGATTGATATTTTTCTTTCATAAGAGAGAGGTTAACAAAACTGGTAGTTTTGAAGACAAAATTATCAAAGATGCTGAAGGAAATAAATGGTGGGAAGATCTTGTGGTTTGGAATCCTTCCACCATCCAATACCCATTTGAAAATGAATTTTAATGATACTTGATACTTAACCTCAGGCTTCCCAAGTCTTAATCATTTGACATCAGAAAGTTTCTGAAGGTGATTGAAAGAAGTTGATACTGAGAAAATACCAATCAAAGGGTAAAAACATTGAAAAGAATAAGCAGAGGCCCTTGCACTGTCAAAAAATAGCTAATAACATTGATATGATTTGTCTTTCAAGAAAACAACAGTGATCTCTTTGAGTTCATTTAAAAAATGATCTAATCTTACGCCACTGAATATTTTTAAAAAGAATTAAGATTTCAGAGAATGTCTCTGAATGTACTTAAGTTACGTTTGAAAGCACGTCAGCTCATTCAATGATAAACTAACACTGAACTATTGCCTGAAGCATAGAATGTTATTTAGTGAGATCGATTATTCACCTTAGCTTTTATGAATGTTTTATGATTGCAGTTCAAGATCATCAAAGAATTATATTTTAGTGAAAGGAATAAAATCCATTGTTTAATGCTCAGTCTGTTAAGAATTACCTTCATTGTTACAGTTTTATCAGTTAAAATGAATTAGTTCCATTACTTTTCAGTAAATCAAATTGAAAATTTAATGACGTTTGAATCTTGCTCAATAATGAGCTCTTTTTCTTCATTTTGTCTTTTACTTAATTCCTCCCACAGATTCTTTATAATTTTCTTCAAATCCTTTTCATTAGATTATAGTTGTTTATTGATTGATTTGTATTAACATAAAATTCTTCTGGAAATATAAAGCAAAAATAGCTGAAATATAAATTTAGCTTCCAGCTTAACAAGCAAAAAAAGAAAATTTAGTTACCAGAAGAACATATCTATAAATTATAGAAAATTTACTTATTAACAAATATACAATATCTCCACAAAAAAAATATCACAAAATACATTTATGAAACAAATTTAATTGATTTACATGTAGTCCTAATGTAACTGTAAGTGAATTTACTGCAAACGAGAGACTGGGGTATTTCCCACATCATAAGAGAGATAGACGAGGCCTTTCGCATCCTATTGTTCAGAAATCATCTTCAGGTCTGAAGACGATTCCTGAACAATAGGACGCCAAAGGCCTCGTCTATCTCTCTTTTATGATGTGGGAAATACCCCAGAGTCTCGTTTGCAGTTAATTGATTTATATGGTTTAGATTAATTGCCTCAAATGGAGTCAGAGAAATGAAAAGCTTTACTATAAGCTACAACTAATCAAAGCAATCGAAATAATAGAATGGTACCAATAACTATTTTTTCCTTTAAATAAATTGAGTAAAACAATTTATTAAATCATTTTCTGAAAATTGAGTATAGAACATTTATTCTTAAGATCCTGACTCAAGCAGTTCAGGTGACTGCAAACCTTTTATTTCTTTTATATATTTCTTTTACCATTGCACAAAAATTCTGAAAATTTAATATGAACTTGTGAAATGAGGGATTTATATTTTCTTGTTTTAATTTTCAAAATATTCTGTAATTAAATTAAAATTCAAAAACAATCTTTTTATGGGTTTTTTTTTTTCGAGGTATTACTCAGTATTTTCAACTTAAAAAAACTTGACAAAAACGTGAAATGATAAAAAATTGTAAAATAATGGCTTGTATTTAAAATATTTATTATTACTGCAATAGTTAGAGGAGCCCCCATCGGACGCCTCCCCTGGTAGAGGAGCCCCCATCGGACGCCTCCCCAGGTGGCGGATAGGGGAAAGCCTCCCAGATATGGGTGGTACCGAGGAAATCAAATACCCGGGGCGGACCAAAACCTCAGGCAGCGTCTGACTCATATTGAGCGGCTGCGAACAGCGTCTGACTCCATGTTAGGAGCGGCTGAAGAAACACTCTGAGACTCACAATCCCAGTTTTATCTTGGACCTGACTTACGTCAGGTCCCCCCAACCAATTATCAAATAACTTGAACATGATGGAATATTCTTCTACAAAGGAAACTACTCCAGGAGGAACCTCAAAAGGGAAATCCTCCGTCGCCAATGGCGGCGCAACCAGGCCTACGGATTCTGGAGAGCCTGAACCACCATGCACAGGTAAAGAAAAGCCAACACCCCGAGGAAACCCAAGACAAAACCTAAGGCCAAAGAAAAAGCACTTCTTTGGAACACTAAATGTCAACACACTACTAAAACCAGGAAAACTTAAACAACTCATCAAAATGGTAGATGAATACCAAATCCAGATTCTGGCACTCCAAGAGACAAGGTTCACGGACGAAAACACGATGGACTCGGAGGGATATAGAATATTCAAAGGGAAAGGTGGCAGGAATCCCATGAGAAGAGGAATCCCACACCTTGGAACAGGATTCATAGTGAACAGGAATATAGTAAACTCAATTACAGAGTTCTACTCGCCTAACGAACGCCTATCAATCATGACACTGCGCTGTTCAAACAAGTCATATACCTTAATAAATGGTCATGCGCCAATCAATAACGACAACAAAAAAAATCCAGGAAAAGTCGAGAGCTTCTGGGAAACCATAGAACATGAAATGTCAAAAATCCCTCCCAACAACATAAAAATCCTCTTGGGAGACTTCAATGCCCAAGTTGGAAAAGAGAAGAAATTCCAGAAAATAGTGGGAAACTACCCAGCACATAAAAGAACCAACAGAAACGGAGAAAGATTGGTGGACCTATGCAAGGGTGCCAACCTCAAACTAATGTCCACAAATTTTAAAAAACAACCAAGAAAACAAAAAACCTGGAGGTCACCAAACCCAAGCCTGGGAGAATTCCAAATCGACCATGTAGCTATCTCAATCAACAACCAAAAAGAAATAATGAATGTTAAGGTGAAGAAAGGTGCCAATATTGAGACAGACCACTACCTGACAATGATTAAAATGAAATTCATCCCAAAAAATGAGAGGACACAAAGGCAGAACCCTAAACTTCCAAGGATCAATACAGATACACTAAAAAAAAGGAAAATAGATTTCCAAACCAAACTAAATATTGACTCAGAAGACTGGGAAGAGATCAAGACAAAACTAATCAAAACATCCCTTGAAATAGCTCCAAGTAAAAAAAAGAAAAAACACGCCTGGTGGAACGAGGAATGTGAAAACTCCTTGAAACTAAGGATAAACACCTGGAAAAGATGGTACTCAACAAAAAGGGATGAAGACTACAATAACTTTAAAAACCAAAGAGCCCAAACAGCAAAAACAATAAGAGCAGCCAAAAGAAGCTACGAAAAGAACCAGCTCAACCAACTTGAAGAAGACTTCAAAAAGAATAACACCAGGTCATTCTACAAAACCTTCAAACAAAATCTACAGAAATACCAAGCCCCAAACCTTTGCTTCAAGAACACTGAGGGGAAGCTAGCACTAAACAACCAAGAAAACTGCAAAATACTGGCAAATTACTTCGAGAAACTTCTCAACTGTGAAAAACCGAAGGAAAACTTTTCAAAGTCACCCCCAGTACACAAATTCAAAAATTCAGAACCCCCCTGTCAGAAAGAGATTGAACAAATAATAAGAGACCTTAAGAATGAAAAAGCACCGGGAGAAGATACGATTGTAGCTGAAATGTGGAAGTGCGTTGATGCCGGCACGATCCAGAAACTATGCAAAGTTTTTCAAATCATCTGGGAAACAGAGATATTACCTGAAGAATGGAAAATGGCGATTATCCACCCAATCTACAAAAAGGGAGACAGAACGGATGCCAATAACTATAGGGGAATATCACTCACGCAAGTTACATACAAAATCCTCTCGAAGCTTTGCAAAACAGGCTGGAACAGCAAGTAGACCAACAACTAGGTGAATATCAAGGAGGATTCAGAAAAGGCAGATCCTGTACAGAACAGATCATGAACCTAAAACTTATAATCAAACATCGAAGATCAAGAGCCAAGGACATATATGTTACCTTCGTTGACTTCAAAAAAGCCTATGACTCTATCGACAGAGAGACGCTATTTAACATCCTAGAGGAATTTGGCGCGATGATAAATTAGTGGCCATCATAAAACAAACCCTGACAAATACAAAATCAAAAGTCAGGTTTCAGGGGGAAATGTCTGAACCATTTAACATCAAAACAGGAGTAAGACAAGGAGATGGTCTGTCCCCTTTGCTATTCAACTGCACGTTAGAAAAAGTCATAAGAGAATGGAGAAAAACCATGAAAATGAAAGGCATACAGAAATACAGAATAGGCAGAAAAAAAGACAACCTAGAATTTGACTGTCTGGCATTTGCAGATGACCTAGCAATCTTTGCAGAAAGCCCAGAAGATATAATCATACAGATCGACATACTAAAAGAGACTGCAGAAAAAACAGGTCTACAAATCTCCTTTGAAAAAACAGAATACATGACGAACGTGAAGGATGCTCCCAAACACCTAAAAACAAAATATGGAAGAATAAATAAAGTCAACAAATTCAAATATCTGGGAGAAATAATCCAACCTAATGCATTAGACAAAGAAGCCAACTTTGCAAGATCAAGAAAAATGGAAATGGCATTCCAGTTAACTAAAAATATATACAACAAAAAATCAGTCTCCATCAATACTAAACTTAAACACTACAATACAGTGATTAAACCAGAATGTTTATATGCCTCGGAGTGTCTTGCAATGAACACAGCCAAACAACTAGATGAAATAGAAAAGAAGGAGAGAAAAATAATACGGAAAATTCTTGGGCCCATATATGATAACGGAATATGGAAAATGAGAAGTAATGAAGAAGTCTACAAGAAGACAGAGGGAATTGTGAATACAATGAGGAAAAGGAGGATAACATTCTATGGACACATGAAGAGAATGGAAGAGAGTAGAATGACAAAACGCCTCTTCAGTTACTTCGACAAAAACCCAAAGACACAGATAACCTGGTTCAAAGAGATCAGAACCGACCTAGAGGAAATGAACATTACTGAGGAGGAAATAGAAGATAGAAATAAATTCAGATCAAAAGTTAAAGACTTTAAGGGTTTCCACAGGAGGCAGAAAGTGATTGGGAGCGGAGTTTGGACTTTGGAAAGACGGGAAAAACAGAGGGAAAGGATGAAGGAGTATTGGAAGGAGAGAAAAAGGAAGGAGAAGATGAAATCATGAACAGTTATTTCACGTGGTCCCCAGTCGGCCAAAATCGAAAGAAGAAGACTGCAATAGTTATTTTTTTTAAAAAAATTAAAATTGTGTTTTTTTTAAAATAAACTGAGATCAAATTATTATTATTTTTTTTTTACATGCTATCAAATAATCATTATAAAAAATATAAATTCATTTCATGCTGTTAGTTTCCAAAAATAAATTTGTTTTGAAGCATTTTTTTATAAAAATAAATTTTAATAGAATTAACAGTTTTTGAATTTTAATTTAATTAATTGCAGAATATTTTGAAAATTAAAAACAAGAAAATATAAATACCACATTCTTCACAAGTTCATATTTAAATTTTCAGAATTTTAGGTGCATTGAAGAAAGAAATGTATATAAAAGGTTTGCAGTCGCCTGAATTGCTCGAGTCTGGACTAAAGACTTTCTTTTTAATTTCTATTAAATTTCATTTTTCTGGACTGAATTAAGAAAGAGAGCATAAACTTTTGAAATGGAACTAAATGTTGCAAATAAAATATCATTTTTAAAGTATTATGGTGGACTAACAAAGCTCCTTGATAAACCACCCTTGAGTTTGAAACCACTGCTTTAGATATGAATCCAGGCAATGAAACCTATTCAATATTCATCAGCAAGGTAATTATTTTGGAATAATGTAGAAACCATTGATGAAAAATTAATATAATTTAAAAGATAATTGAAATTTTAAAGAAAATTTAAATTAAGTTAAATGCAAACATTCATTAGGATGAATAAAAATGTTAAACTCGTTCTTCATATTCTTTGAGTAAATTGAATGAAAAGCCATGATTTTTTTCAATTGAAAAAGTGCAAATATTTCTTCAAAGAATTTATGGGTTATAAATACATGATCTGAAGGAATTTGGATGGGGAATAATTTTTCCTTTATTTTCATCTGCAGTTATCTGATTTTCTGGGCTAAACATATTTAAGGAAACATAAAAAAAAAAAAAAAAAATTAAAATTCACATGAAGTTTCATTGTATTTATTAACCATTTTGTTAATTACATAAAACTCTAGCATTTAAATTAAATATAAATAATATCAAAATATTGCTTTTGTTAGATTTCAGTGCCCACCTGCATTTGAATTAGCACAGTTTGGTACCAGTGGCTCTGCAATGGCATCAGAGATCAGCAATGTTGATTCACAAATATGGCTAATTCAGACTCCAGCGAATGTAAGTAATTGATACAAAATTTCTTAATAGAAGTTCATATATATATATATATATATATATACACACACACATATGCAACAACACAACAATAATTAAAAACCACAAGCAATGCCTTAACTCTCGGCATTTTATAATATTTCAAAAGCTTCTTTCTTTGTCATGTATGTCTTTCGTGATCAATAAAAACATCATTGTTCTATTTAACAAAATAAACAGATATTGATATTTTCTCTAATAGAAGCTTTTGAGAATAATACTTTTCATATATTTTCCATCAGTTATTCAATTATTTTTTACTATTTTAGAAATTTGCAGTTTAGTAATTTAAAAAAAAAAAAAAATGCCCAAGCAGGATTCCAAGTAAATCAGTTTTCAAATTAATTACAAATTAAGTGCAGGAGATCCCTGGTTATGGATGAGATATGTTGCTGAGAACGTCTTTAGGTCGAATTTGTATGTAACTCGAATCCCTCATTTCGAACAGCATATATACGGTAATAATAATAATAATAATATTTCCCCTGTTTTGTAATAATAAGTTACAAAAATTGTGCTGCTTTTTCTTTTGAGGTAAACAGTTTACAAAATCGAATAAATAAAGATGAAAGTGATGCTGTGCATAAGCAACTGTATAAACAATGAGACTAGTACCTAGCATAAAGATGCTGTGCTAACAAACCACTTATGCCATGCTGGTTTATTTACATGCGTGAAAGAAACTAGTTTCTGAATTATTAATTTAATTATAAATTATCCTTAAGGGAAACCTTGAGAGCCTGTTCATAATTATGGAACGCTGTAAGTCAGGTCTTCTGTAACCCCGGGACCACCTTTTACATTTTTTTCCTTTGAATCTTTTGTTTTTGAATACTTACTGTGTAATATTTAAGAGTTGAAACAAATACACTATTTCTTGCGCATGCGCATACGCACACACACTGCTGAAGTTGGAAAAATAGTTTAAGGGGAACTGTGGAATTTGATTTACGATGCCAAAGATTGCAATCATTAGATCTTTTAACATGAAATCAGCATACAAAATATATTTAGACTAATATTAATTTTAAAACAAAATGTCTCACAAATGTAACTTATGTTTTGACAATCAATTGGATAACTCTCGGATTGCATCATACTGAAATTCTGGGACTTGATTCTTTTTTGCTGCACGAGTTTCATCAGCCGATCTCCTCCCTGAATGTAGCCATGACTGTACATATAGTATTGAGTTAAACTTCAACACTGAAGGACCAACTGTTTTAATGGAAACTAGTCTACCAGTTCATGTCACTAATAATACATTCCTCTTTTTTTGTAAGAATGTCATTCATAAGACTGAAAGCACGTTCACATTCAGATTTAGACAAAGGGATGGAATCTAGTATCTGCAACAATGCCTTAATCTCTTGAGGTTTAGTATTTGTGTCCACGAAGTCTCTGAATGCTTGAATATATCTTCTCTTGTCTGGGAGATGAAATATATCACAGAGATTAGAAACACTTTTGTCTTCATGTGTTATCCTAACACATTTATCCCAGCTTTTACTGGACACAATTTTCAGATCATGCAATAACTCTTCTGTTTTTTGCCTTAATTTCATCTGGGTGCTGTTTAACTGGTCCAAAGAGGCAAGGTGTGATGCTCGGACGAAATTTACGATGACTCTCTGACTGAGGTCCTCTGTAGAACTGACCATGATTGATGATAGAAATTTTAGAATTGCTTTGAAGTTCAGCACCTTTGAAAGATTTGTGCTTTGCAGCATAGACAGCTTCTTGTGTGTATAGTGGCCTGAAGAGTCAATCCGAGACTCCATAAACCTAATTGTATGTTGTATGTGCCTATCTGCTTTGGGAATTGTCATTCCTCCTCTTTGAAGACTGAAAGATCTGTCAACTCTACAAGAGCTTCATACACTACACTCAGATTTTTAAGTAATTCAATTGAAGTCGTTATCTTATGAAGACATTGATATATAGAATGTTCCTTGGTCTCCCTCTTGGAGTCTTGTAAGGCTTGAAGAAATTGCTGAACAAGTGGCTTATAACTGTCCCAGACTGAATTTAATGTTCTCATGCTGGAAACAACCCATATCTAATGGAAAATATCTTTCCAACTGTTTTAAACTTTTCATCTAGTTGTGATGCACACTCTTTAAGCTCTATTTGTTTTTGTTTTTTAGTGATAAACGAAACACAATACAGCTTGTCCAAGAAGAAGTGAAAGTGATTTCCTGGACCTCATTTTTTACATCATGTAACGCTAACTCCAACCTATGATTAGCACAGTGCCACACTGAAGTTTGGGAAGTCTCTCTGCAATTCTACTGCAACACCATTCTTCCTTCCTAGCATAACAGATGCTCCATCACATACAAATCCAACAAGATACAAGTAATCGAATCCATGAGTTTTCAGACTCTCCACTATAGCAGTCTTGATCGCAAAGCTGCTTGTTTCATTTAATTCAATCAGATCCCAAAAGGAGTATCTTCGGACATTGGACAACACAAGCACAACACTAACACTGGCTTATTACTGACCATAGTAGATTCATCTACCATGAAACTAGTCTTTATATCGTTCTCTATGAAGTTTTTTAATATTTTCTTTCTCATCTCAGTTGAAATGTGATCAATAGTTATATTATCAATATGTTGGTACAGCTAGACTTTGAATGAAGCAGTCTTCCCATATCCAAACCATTTAACCTTTGAACATCAAGAGCTACGGGAAAATCAGTAAAGGTCTCCCAATTTTTTCCACCTTGTAGGCTGTCCTGAAAACTCTTAAAGAATTTTCTTGCTGATTCACATACATTTGATCAACATTACGTTCCAATATTTTGTTTTGTGCGGTAGTTTTAATTTCTTCTGTCTTTTTGTAGGATGTCGTGTTTTTATGTTTTTTCCTTCGGCTACTTTGCTGTGCTTGTTTACTGCTCCCATGGTATCTGACTTTACATTCAACCCATTCCTTTGCCAATTTAATGCCAGTACCCAGATTCTGACCCAAGCCCTATTTACTAGCAGCCAAGCAAATAGAGCATCCAAGGTTTCCTTTGATCATTCAAAACAAGCCAATTGTTTTCTTTCTTAAAATACGCACGGTGGAATGCTGACCAACATTCCAGATAATTATTAGTGTGACTTACGTAAATATCCGAATGTTCTTTGGACTGTAGGCCTATGGAGCTGTCCTCATATTTACGCATTTTAGAAGGCCCTAGCTGATTTTCACTACTTCATCATTTTCAGCACAGTCCAGAAAGTTGTTCTTTTCCAAAAGCCACTTGTGCAAACTCATAGTTACATTCAAATACAAAAGGAACACTAAGAAGATGAAAGACACGTGTGAATTGCCAATCAACACAGCCACAAAGAAAATGGCTATTCTCACTTTGATCTAACTAGTTCCTACGTTTGAGTCTGATGTTTGTAAGACTAGCATCTCTAGCGGTCTAGATGTTCTTAGGTTGCATGTGATTGGTGGATTAGAAGCAGATGAACTCCAGACGAGAAGCGAGATTGGATGCGCCATGACAGATTAACCGTAACAGCTAGAAATCATTCCTTTCCTTGCTAGAAATTGACATCATAAATGCTGGATTCTATCAGAGAATAGGAAAACGGCCACAGCCAAGATTTTAACCCCTTCAGTACCAAGTTTTTCTTGGTGGTAACGATCTAAAATGAGGGTGGATTTTTTTTTTGGAATTTATTTTGGTTAAAATAAAAATCCAGATCAATTTGTTTGATAGAATTTTTAATTTTTCACATTTAAGAGTTTTTAATTTTGTTGATAATAATTAATATTTGAAATATTGTGAAAATTAGATTAAATATATGAAAAAAAAAATGTTTTAAAAATTCGATTATTTGGTGAAAAAAGAAAAACATGGATTCAACATTGAATTTCTCATCATGGTATTTCATAATGGTTTTTAATAATATGACATTATTAAATAAATAATGCAACAATTCTAGAATGTGGGCTTTTTTTTTCAGTTTTTCAATGCATTGCCCAGCATACCTATTTCTATAATAACTTTGTAAGAAAATGTGTGCTCATTCAGAAAACAATTCAAAGGACTGCATTCCGCTGGTAAAGAGAATTTTACTCCACTTAAAGAAAAGCAATCTTCGGTAGCAGAATTCATGCATTTCTTTCACAGTACCGATACTTCGGATCCAGCAGCTGTTGCCTCACAAATATCATTATCCATTATTTCATCTGATTTACTTCCTTCACTGTCACTGCAGAAAGATTCACACTGTCTGTTTTCGCCCCATCCGAAACGCACTGACCTACATTGCTACTGACTGATACGATAATGCACCATCGCCACATGCTTCATGGAGGCCACGGGTCACATACCCTTGCATTTTTCCATGGGCAACTTTTATCTTTATCCACGATCTTTGTTGTACTCTTGTAAACATCCTCCTACTTTATGGTGGTGTAATCCACGATGATTGCTTTGATCAATATCAGCATAAACGCACTTGCTCCAAAGTGCATGTATTCACACTGATGAAAACTAACGACACTATTGTTCAATAGTGTCATTGTGCAGATGCATGATTTCTATGGCAATGTTGCCATTACTTTTTTACAACTCTCATAGAAACCCCTCAAAGGGTTGAAGGACCATATTACTGGAAGGATGTTCTAAACAATGAATGTGCTATGAAAAGTGGCTTCAAAAAAAATGTTTTTTGACTTCAAAAAATGTCTTTAGCAGAAGCAAGCACAGCAGAAATAATGTTTTCATCTATAAAAAAGTGGTATTGTTGTATAAAGATTTTGGTTTTGACTGATTATTTGGATTCTTTTTTTTATTGTTAATGTAATAATTATACCTGCATGTTGTATTGTGACCTCTAGAGATATTAAAAATAAAATAAAAGGCTTAGAAGCAGTGCAAAGAAATGGGTTGAAAAGGAAATGGAGGACACCAAAAGGCAGAGTATTGTTTTAATGAGCCATTGACAAGATAAATTCATTAGAAAAAGAGCACTGAGGATTAAAATTACTTGGCAAGTTAAGGAAAGATTTTGGATAATCGACATTATTCCAAGACAATTTAAGACGTGAAGCATGACAGATGTGTGTCCATAGAGAGTCGAACAACTAGAGTGATTTCTGGAGATGTATTCAGATGCCCAAGTGCCATATATCAATGAAACCACATCTTTCAGCAATCTGGTAAAAATATATGGTGCCATGCTTTTACTGAGGGTGAGGATTCTGAACACTGAAGAGAGATTGGCCAATTAAGTGGTTCGAGTTCTATTCGTAGATGGATGGTCTTTAAACACAAGATTGTTTGGTCTGGGACTGGACGGAGGGTGTCTTATCTTCTTTGCACAAGAAAGAAGTTGTGATAAAATCCTGGGTGCGGTAGAACTGGAAGGATGGCCTTTATGCCTAATAGTTCTTCCATGTGATCTGAAATCTGCTTATTGGATGTATGAGGTGAAGTTTCAGAAGTGCTGTCAATAGGGAAGTTGTGCAGTGTTTTAAATACAATAACTGTGATGGAATATTACCATCAGTCTGGGATCTTTGAACATAGTAAACTAGGTGAACTACTGTTGTTGCAGGCAGGCATCCACCTTTACTTTAAAATTGCTGAGAAATTACCAGTTGGAGTGGGTAGATTTCTGATGGATCCTAGCTACAAGTGCTGTTTTGGAAGACTCAGTGAGTGTCAAGGAAGAGGACGTAGCATGGAGGAATGGAGGTGTGGAGGAATACTGAAATTGAATGTTATCTTGCACCTGGTGTTGGAGAAGAGGTTTTTATGTATGGTTTCTTCTGAAGTTGATGATGGAGAGCTGCCAGTGAATTAATGCTGTGTATTCATAGTGAGATTCCTATGTGATGCTTACTAAATATTCTTATTAATAAGCAACACATAGGAATAATAATTTGTGCTAAAGCAAATAATATGTATTGATAGTGGAAAAGGAAGTCGGAGGAGACAAGGCTGCAGGGTAAGGATCATACAAACAAAAGAGTGACTTCATGGGTGACTTGTAAATGAATCAGGCGATCATATTTGTCATATAATACTGCATAACTTATGAGTGTTTTGAGGAGGAGTTTTTTTTTAAATGAGAGATCATATGATTGTGAATTGGATTTTTCTGAATGGAAGATTGACAACATTCTATATGAGTTTTTTTAGCAATTAATGCCTTTTCAGAGAAAAAGCTAGATAAACATTTCTTAAATAATGAATTTAAATTTCATAAGCATCAATGGGCAAGACCAAGTGTTTACTAAGTGACATCCCAGAACAGCCGTTTCACGCTCATCAGCTAGGAGTAGTCACCAGTAAACGGCGAGGTCTCAGTACAGAGGATAATAGAAACAATCATCGAAATCAATATGGCACCTCCAAAACTAAAATAAGCAACAATAAAAGATAACTTAAGGAATTTATGTGCTGACATTCCATTGGCCTCAAATGAATTTTCTTAGCACTTTAAAAGAAAAAGAAAATAAAGGTTTTAAAATATTTTATGTTTTTTCTTTTCTTTTAATGCTCATAAGAAAATTCGTTTTAGGCCGTGAGGAATGCCAACACATGAATTCCTTAAATTTTCTTTTATTGTGAGTTTATTGTTGCTTATTTTAGTTTTGGAGGCTCCATATTGATTCCGACGACTGAATTTAAATTACATCCCACTTTTTGGTGGTTTAGTTATTTCTTGAAAACCTCTCTTCCTTTTTGTCAATATTGTGATAAAAACAAAACAAAAAGTGATCAAGACCCTGTCTTTTGAAGCCTTCACTTGTCCAATTCTATTAGTCATTGTTGAATTTCGTTAATTTCATTGTTGAGTTCATTGTCGAACTCAGACATTGGCATTGGCTGGGCCATACTTTGAGGATGCCAGCATGTCGTATCGCAAAAATCTCCCTGCTTGCAGAGCCGGGTCCGGCCTGGAAGCGACCAAAAGGAGGTGTTCGTCTAACAACTCTACGTCACTTCAAGCGAAAGGCCGAAAATTTAATCATGCGCCCATTCAACCTTAGCCGTAAGACATTCAATTGCGAGTGGCTGCATCACCTGACAAGCCTTGCCCATGACCGAAGACAATGGCATCGGATTTCCAAGGAAGTCGCGTATACCCACGATGGGTGATAAGGCGTCAAGGTATCAAGGAATTTCGTCTGTGCTTAAACTAAAAATTTCAGTACTGCTTTTACGCTATGGGAAACTAAGGGATTTTTTTTTCTTCTTTGTTTTTTAAATAACATTAATAAAATGTGCATCTGCTTTTCTGTTACAGTTGGCGTTATCAGATTTAAAGAAAAGAAAAGTTTCACTTCTTCAATCAAGTGTAGTTCAAGATGAGGTATTTTTTTTTTTTATATTTCCATTATTATTTTGATGCATTCATATGCTTTAGTATTAAATCTTTCACATGAGGATAATCTGTTTTGCACTTCAAGATCTGCTTTCAGATTATTAGAAAAAAAAGTATAAAAATTAAAAATTAAGGTTACTTTTAATGTGCCCCAATAATGAATTGTACAACTTGACACACTTTTATTCATATTTACTTGGTTCTTGTAAATTTCCTGTCTCCCCATGCACTTCTCTATAGGTTTGTAAGGTCATTTTCTTGCTCGTTCTCCAGATCCTATTTTAGTGATTTGTAATTAAATCTTTCTTAAATGTTTGTAGATATTTTTCATCTTTGTTCTGCTTTATTGCTTATAAGTTACATCTAGAGGTAATAGATAATAAAAATTCTTTCTGTCAGGCAGTCCTAAAAATTAATACAGTATATAGTAAGCCAAAAAAAAACAAATGAGCATTAATATGATTGATTACCATAATTTTTTTAGTTATAAGGTAATTTTTTTTAGGTTATTTTGCTATATATTTGATTGGATGAAAGAAATAAATGCAGCTAAAGGAGAAACGAAATTAAATTTGTGCCATAGTATAACTTAGAGGTTTGTATAATTTCACGAGAAAAAAATATAAATTGGTTATTTTCTCTATGAACAATTAATAAGAAAAAAATAAAGCACTCTGCTACCAATTTGTCATGTGATGACAAATATAAAATAAAGATAAAAAAAATTTGAAAAGAATACATAAGAACACTTAGTCTTAAGAAATGATCTATAAGTTAAAATAAGTTCACTGCTCTGTCAGAGTCTCCGTCTTAAGAGAAGGACATTGGAGGGGGGGGGGGTCGTAAGTTAAAGATCATTTGCTAGCAAATCAAAATATATTTCTGAGTTTTGTTGCGACCTGGCGACGTAGCTTGGGATCCTAAGTTTTCGAAGCACAAGTAAAGTAGTGAAGTGCTAGATATGAGTTCCCCCATAGAAGAGTTTACCCAAACTGCAATAGTGATGGAGTTTTTTACCGAAACGGCTCACTAACACATTGCACTAAGACAGCTTGCTTGGCAGACGATGTTACGGCTACAACAAGGTTTTTCTGCCAACGACTGGCACATCGGGTGAGGCGCTGGGGAGGCTTTCTTCAGGCACAAAGGCTTCGACACCAGTCTTCATAAAGTCCGTACATTGGGTGAGGCACTGTGATGGCTTTCTCTGGGCATCTGCTTTGCAGGTCGGAGGCACATCCAACAAGACATTGTGATGTGGGTACTTCCGTATACAGTTTTGTTCATGGGAAAGTACCCTGGAATAACTTTATGCTTCTTTAGAATCTCGGAGATGATTAGAGAAATAAAAAAAAGTTTCGAATTGTCCTATTTGCCCCGAGAACAACACCAAAGGAATCAAAGTCGGGATTCTTGAAAGGAATCACAAAAAATTAGGTTAATCCATAGCCTTAAGGCCATTTAACAGGCCATAGCACAGGGCTATTAGATGTGTTGTCATACTAGTATAACATCTTTCATGTCATGCAGGAAAGATATAAGGACCCGTTCGATGATGTTCGGGACATATGGAGTGGCAGTCAACCTTCCTTATAAACGTATAGAAATATTATAGCTTACAGCTTTCCATTTCAGAATACCTGGAGAGTTGTGTGTCAGGCAAAAATACATGCTGCATATTGGTTCTCTCCAGGTCTTCATTGAACACGAAGTTAACCATTACTCATCCACAGACAGAAACGGCTTCCATCACTGAAGACAACAGACCTGCATTTTTCCATAGCCATCCTGCCACTACAGCCGCTCTGCTCTTGGCAATGACAAGAAGTGCATTGCAGTTGTGCCAATAAAAACAAGCACATAGTTCTGCTTCCAAAAGATGATTGTAAATTGCTTAGACATGCATTTAGACTGTCTGCACCGGGTCTCTTTTTGTATACACCTTCCTCGTGTCATTGTCACATATCCCATTCAATCTTTTTCCCAATTTGATGGTAAAACCATCTTCCTTCTTGCTGGCCCATTATGTGATCCCTCTCAAACTCCGATAACTGCACGAATGTGGCATCGTAATTCTAAGAATACTAAACAACTCATGGACATATTGAAAAATGGCTTCAGTATTGTCACAGATGTTCGAATGACACTAAGGCACACTACTCTTGCTGCCATCTTTGGCAAGATAAGGCCACTCTGATGACATTGGCTATGTGATCATGTATCTGTCTGCCCATTATGTTGTGTATTCTGATATTCCGACATTAATCTGGAATGTTGTGTTTTCAGTTTTTATCTATGTACTTCCTTTATGTTCTTGGTCAAAGTATTATTTGTTATTATTTTGTTGATATTTCTTTAGCTGTTATTATTTGGTACATCTTAAGGAAGTTTTGATCAGGAAACTTTTTTATATTTACGTTAGACTTCTTTTGAAATTTTTTTTAAAATTACAAAAATTAAGTTGAAAAGATTTACAAGAGACAGCAGTAATTCCTTTTCTCCTTCGGCATATCCAATCATTTAATCCATAATTAACTAATCAGTCTACAAAAGCCTTATTTATTATTAATTTTTAATATTTTTAATGTATTTGGAGATATACACTGATGTCCTTAAGTTAAGGGTTCTTGCAAAATAAAATGTTCTGGTTGTCCGGTTAGGACCAGACTTGGTGAGGGGGTGCAGAATGTCAATACCATCCCCACACATAAAGTAAAGGTGGCAGCACTGCTCTAACAGAAGAAATAAAAATGTCTGAAATGTCATTGAGATAAAAGCAGGTATTATCCAGATGTTTCTGGAAGGCATACAGAGCGTTCAGTAGGTTGTATGGTCCCTGCGCACAGCTACACAAGCAATGCAACATGCTGGCATATTGCACATCAGAGTATCAAGCAAACTTTGGGGGATTACATCCCACTCTTCAACCAATGCTGTCCTCAGCTCGGGTAGTATTCGTGGTGGTGGAATGTGTCCAGCAACACGTCTTCCGAGAGCATCCTATGCGTGTTTGATTGGATTCAGGTCCGGGGAACGTGCAAGCCACTCCAAACATTGGATGTCCTCATGTTGGAGGTACTCGTCTACCAGACGAGCCCGATGTGGATGAGCATTGTCTTCCATGAACAGAAAGTCTGGACCATCAGCACCTCTGAAAGTCGCAAATGTCGGTAAAGGATATTGTCCCGGTACACCTGGACAGTTACGGATCCTCTGCCGAAGATGTGCAGTGGTGTACTAGAGCCCAGCATAATGCCTGCCCACACCATCACCCCTGTACCGGTCATGTTCGACGATGTTGATAAGATTCGCCCTGGTTCCTTGCTCCCTCCTTGCGAACTCATCAGATAACATGACTGCTCCATTGTGCCTGAGTCCATTGTGCATGTTCAGTGCATCAGAACAGGTGTCTCCTGCAGTGAGCTTGGTTCGAGGTGATGCACCTCATGGTTCAAAACTGCATGGAGTCACCTAGTGTTTGTCTGGATACAGTGGTCTGTGTTGCTACTGCCAGCTCCCTGGCAAGGTGCCATGCTTCGGAGGATCCGTCTACCCATTAGTGACAGATAGCTGTCTTTCCGGGGTGTGGTGGCATGTGGACATCCTCTGCAGTAGCATTGGGCAATATTTCCATCCTGCTGGAAATGTCTCCATAAGCTGGAGATGACACAGGTTGACAGGTTCAGTGCACGAGACACTTTCACTTGTGACTGGCCTGCCTCAAGATGTCCTATCACCCTCCCTCTCATTTACAGATCCAAATGGACACGATGGGCCATTGGCTAACAATTGATATACATACTGTACAATTAGTGACCAAAACTGTCGCACAATTCATCTTGTGTCATGACCCACACTTCCTCTCTACAGGTGGCATTTCTGAACTTTATTAATTCAGTCAGAACGGGTTCTATCGTTTTATTTTTTGTGTGGGGATGGTATTGGGAAGAACTTCAGCACCTGCCTACTAAGTTTGGTGCGGACCTGACAACCAGAACAGTTCATTCTGCAAGATCCCTTAATTTAAGGATATCTGTGTATTTGAAGGTAGGTTAGTCCTTAGTTAAAAGAAAATAGTTTTCCAAGTAAACTTTGCTTATACTAATCCAGGTATATTTTTTTAATTACTTCTGTTTTTTTAAGATGCAGTTGTTGGCATTATAAAATATTTTGTGTAGATGGTTGAACGAATGAAGGATATATTTAGATTTATATTTTCATTTTTATATTTTTCCTTTTTATTATTAGAAGTTTTGTTTGATCTAGATTTATTTTCATCTTTTAATCATGAGATCATTTTATAAACTCATTAATATCAATTTTATTTTATTTTGAATACATTTATTATTGCAAGTGTTCAGAAGCATTAGTTAAATGTGGTCTCAAATTTTGTTTTCCAGACTTGCCGACAGAGGAGTTTTGAGCATTATACATTTGTTTGAAAATTTAAAATGTTTCTTTTATATTTGATTCCTATTTTTCTGGTTTAATATTCTTTTCAGCATATTATAAATTTCCTCTTTGGCTGCTTGTTTGGATTCAAATTTCCCAATCTATTAAGTTGGAATGTCAGACTTGTTGTGAAAGGAAATTAATATTTCTTTTTAATAAAATGAAATATCCATTCATTTACAGTGATTGAGAATGAATAAATTAGTTTAAATTTACAAGCAAGACTTATTTTAGTTTAATATTCAAATGAAGCAATACTGGTACATGTTAATGATTTTTTTTTAATTTTTTTTTTTTCAGAAATCAAACTATTCAGTCACAGTATCAAAAGATAAAGACATGCAGGTATTCTTTTATTGCTGATATTCTTTCTTTTGGTTCACTCTTCCAAATATCCAAAATTTTGGGTTTATAACAAAGATAAAATTTATTCTGTAATTTTTTTGAGATCTTTCATTAAAAACACTTTTCTTTTACTCTAAACGAAAAGCATAGAATGAAGTTAGATAGTTAGGCTCATTGTGCGAAGGCATATTTATTGTCCGGTTGGCGAATTTCTCTCTCCATTTATGAATAATTACGGACGTTAAACTTGCTTTCAATTGAACTTATGATGTTGCCTTTCTGTAATTAATTTCCTTAGTGCCTTTCAGTGAAAGGACAAGGGGTTAACACATTGGATCTTTCAGGATCGTTTTTTATCTCGGCGGCCCATTCCCGGGATCGAGAATGCTTTTAGGTAAAGCTTTCGCGCAACTGAACCAAACACCAAGGGTATATTCTGCTGATGATTCCTAATAAGGATGAAACAGCTGTACAGAATTCCCGTTGATGTTGATTCAATGTGGGAAGGCATATTTATTGTCCGGTTGGCGAATTTCTCTCTCCATTTATGAATAATTATGGACGTTAAACTTGCTTTCAATATTTTGTATTAGTTCAAGTGAAGGATTGTTTTTGTTAGGTTTACGTCAAGCACAACAGTTATTTATTCAAAGCAACTATCCACTACAGTTCATAAACAGTACCATAAAGTCCACAATAGAGATATAACATATAGTATAGAGTATAACATAGACATTGGTTCAGATTGTCAGGGATTTCGGGTGTGTTAATCAGGGAAATGTCAGGGAATTTGATTTCCATTTTTCTGTGGACATCCTGAAGATACAATCAATATCACAGTTCCATTGTTGCTAGCTATAGTTGTCCTAAAAGTTATTATCCATTGCTGACTTTTAGGGAAAATAGAAAACTTTTTTTTGATATCTTATAAGAATGAAAGGTCATCAAAATTTTAAAAAATGCTTTCTTGTATACTGTTACACATGAAATTAATAAAATGCCATTAAAGAATTCATTTCTATAAATAAGTTATAAATAAGGTTTATTGATTAAGAATATTATTTTTTTTTAAAGGTATGGATTCCTAAACCTAACAATGATCTCATATTACTTCTTTGTTTTTTAAATATAATATACAGTAAAACTCCGTTATTACGCTCGTCAAGGGACCATGACCTACAAGCGTAATAAGCGGGATAGCGCTATAGACGGGAAATGATTTATGAGTTGGGGAAAGATTTGGACACCATTTTACAGGAAACATACATGATTCTGCAATAGATATAGTGCAAATATGAGCTTATTTCCTATTTAAAAGATCTTTGATTGTGGTTTGCCGTGTGTGTGTGCTACTGTTATGGATTACGACATTTTCAATGCGGTTCAGGTAACTATTAACGTCAATTAATACACCACTAGGAGCAATACTAATATATTTTCGGAGCAGGTTTAGTGCACACTTTACTTTTTTACGTTTGCAATAACCCTTCGCTGCATCGGTAATTGCATCCCTATTTTTCATTATTGTTCGCAGGTTGGATGAGGGAATTTCTAGAGATTCTGCGAAATCCTCTTGACTTAGTGTAGAATTCTCGTCGTACTTATGGAGAATTTGCAATTTTTCACTTATAGAAAGGGATTTCCGCTTCGACATTTTACTGTATCACAGACCCGCATTTCACAGAGTTCAAAGATTCCCTCCTACCAGGGAAAAAAAAAAGGGAATCTTTACAGTGTTACATTTCTTTTCGATACAAAATTTCCGATATAAAAAAGCGTTACAAGCGGGAGAGGGTAAAAGTATACAGAGATATATAGAATATTCCAGGGACCGTATAAAAAGAGCGTAAAGAACGGGATAGTGCTATAAGCGGGAGCGTAATAACGGGGTTTTACTGTATATATATAAAAAATTCTCTTTTCCTTTTGCTTACTTTTGACTTAAATACTTGTTTTTGAGATTATTTTTTGTTATTATCCTATTATATATTTTATTAATTCAGTTGAGGGATTTTCATATCTTAGTTACGGTTTAATGTTAATATTTTGCTATAGTGATTTAACATTTTTGTTCTTAAGCCATAAAAACCATTTAGTGAAAAGAAAATATTTGGAACTACAGTGGAGCACAGTTTATACGTTTTTCAAGGGACTGAGAAAAAAAACTTACAAACGAAATTCACAAAGTTACGAACAATTTCATAATAACAAACAATAAAAAGTCAGAGGTAAATTAAAATATTACATGAAAATGAAATACAAGAGATATGTAATACAACACTTTTTATTTTGGATTTAATGTGTACAACTAGTACTACTATTCATATTCATTCAGCATTCACAAAAGATTTTGTTATTTTAGGTTGTAGGGCTTTTTTGGAATGCACAGAAAAAAGTTCATTGGGCACAGTTAAAAGTGGAATGTTAACTTTATCATTTAAATCACTGCTAATGAGGTATTCTTGCATGGTGTTAAAATCCACCAAAGCTTGTTGAAAACTTGGCAGAGGTTTTTCAATGTAATTTTCTAAGACTGGACAATCGGCAGGTGGGAATCTGAGGTTGAAATGCACATTTTCTCTTTCCTTGAGTTCTTGAAAAAAACATATAAAGGAAATTTGGGATTTCAGGAAAACGTATAAATGAAATTATTTAACGTTAATATGCATTGGATTTTGCCGGGACCATTCAAAAAAACGTATAAATGATAAAAACGATTAAACAAGAAACATATAAACGGTGCTTCACTGTATTAGGTATTTTGATAATCCATAACAAAATAAAAACCAACATTTAGGAATAAACTACTGTAATTAACTAAGATTAGCTATCAGCAGAGTTTGAATACTTACTAAAAAAAACACAACCAAATACTATTTAAGTGGATAAGTCTTGTTGAGCTAATAAAGCCTAAGGTTCAGATACAGACTTTATTTACTTGAATAAGTTCAATACATAAAATTTGAGGTGGGGAGGAGATGGAGAAATTACGTGAGCAATGTGGACATCTACAACATCTTTAATATTTGCTTTACAGAAATTAAGAATTTGTGAATTTTATTTTGTTGCTAAGTTAAAGTGGATTTTCAAAGTAATCTTTCTCCACAAAATCTTATGAAATAATGTGATTATGATGTTCACAATTTATTGTATGTCAAATTTTCTTTTTTCACAAAATTGTTGCATTTCTAATCTATCTGTCTATTAAAAAAAAAAAAAAGGATTTATTTATCTACACACAATGCGGTTATGCAAATTAGTGTATTAACAGCGCCACATTTTGCCCTGTTGGCAACTTAAATTTATTTATTTAAGTGTAATATATATATATATTTTTTTATTATTTTTTTTTAGAGGATATCCGTTTTAGTTCCTGATCTGGAAAATAAAAAATACATTTCAGGTAAACATTTTTATCTTTTCATATTCATTAAACAAGGAGATTTTTAGAAAAAAAATTATTGTATAAGTCTTTCAGCATCAAATTACAGAAGTTTCTAATTAAAAAGGAAGAAAATTAAGCTGATACTTTTAATGGGAAAAAACTACAGAGTAAAATAGGAACTTTAGTCAGATATTAAATCTAAGTTTAATACCTGAATAGTAAATGATTTTTTTTTAAATTCTTACTTCACACATTAATTCATGAGTCGCACTGATTTCTTTATTAAAATATATATTCAAATTTAAATGACCCTGATGAGTTATAAGCATCACACTGTAAATGATATTTGTATTTATTTTTTTTGACCACTTGTCAAAAAATATCCTGTTTCTGTTTAAAATACTAAAGAAGTTTTAAGATGAGCAACAGTATTACCTAGATGAATCAGTCAGATAATAAGTAATGATTAATTCCATCTGCAACTTATTCATAATGTAGATGGACAAGCAGACTTAGTGGAGGAGGATTAAATCATTATACTCAAATCCCTAAACCCAAGGCTACTCCATTTCATCTGACCTATGATGTGAGAGGTGACAAAAATAAAAAAATGTGGAATGATCTCGAATGAGAGAATTCCGTTGCAGTGCTGCTTACCACCTACAGAACAGCATCTATCATTACAAGAATGGTTTCATATTCCTTTACATGTTGTAACAAATGCAGTAATATGCAGAAACACTCCAGTTTAGAAACAATGTTCTAATTTTGAAATTTTAAATATATAAGTAAATTCAAAATATTAAAACCTTTTGGAATCTTGTTTTATAGAAATAGCAAAATTTGACTCTTCTTCTTTAATGTCTTGTACTGGGTGGGCATAAAATAACGTAAGGTGTTCAGAGCCCTCTAGCGAGGAATGTATTGGACAATTGAAATAACATTTGGTGGACATACAGAGTGGAACATGCATTTCGATTTCTAAAAAAAAAAATTAGTACCAGAAGTTGCCAACAGGGCAAAATGTGGCGCTGTTAACACACTAATTTGCATAATCGCATTGTGTGTAGAGCGATCATGATAAAAAGAAAGGCTTGGAGACTTCACATCACTCGGCGACGAACTGCCTTTCGATGGCTCTTACCTTACACGACTGTGCTTTGTTAGTGAACCTGTATTATCAGCGGAAGGAGAATGCCAGTGCTGCCCTCAGCGGTTGAAGACGCTACAAAGAGCATAACAAATCTACGAAAAAGAATTCAACACCTTGAAACTTCTGGAACTGTAGCAGTGCAACCAGGCCGGGAACGCAAAGCTATCAGTCACCAATAAGTTGAAGTTGCAACTGCTGTTGGGGAACAGGAGATGATGAATGTGCAGGGTACCAGTAGTGCATGGGCAATATCCCGGCAAACAGATATCCCATACTCAATGGTGTGGAAAATCCTGCATCAGATGTTCAAGTTTTACTGTCCTGTTCAAGAATTGTGCCCTGGTGATGCGACCACCCACATTGAGTTTGCATTAAGATTCTTAACGTGCATGGAAGTGGATGAAGCATGGCCGAGGAGGATTTTATGGAGTGAGGCAGCGCACTTTAATTTGAATGGTGATATTAACACACACAACTGCTGCTTTTGGGCTGCGGCTAATCCACATGAGGGTTTGCAGATGCCTATCCACTCACTGAAAGTCAGTGTGGTGCAGCCTTACGTCAGCGTTTATCATCTGTCCTTATTTTTACGAGGAAACTCACCAAAGTGGACCAGTAACCTGTTCCGTCAATGCTGCATGGTATTCCGATATGCTAAAGAACTATGTGGTTCCACAACTGCAGCAAAGAGAATGTCTCAATTCGACCATCTTCATGCAGGATGGTGCACCACCACAGCATACTTCTAAAACAATATGTTACTATATGGAAAGAATTCATTTCTTATCATTTATTACTGATTCAGTTTACAAACTTATACATGACATAAAAAATGTAGAACTTTTCAGTGCTGATAAATTAAATAATATTTTGCTCAGTATTTTTCAAATAATAAATAGATTTATGACTAAATCCTAATGTATTATTGTGACATAATACAACCAATCAGTAAAGCTAAGAAAAAAAATAATAACTTCACAACATCCCCAAGGCCCTAAGGCAGTTCTAGAAAACAAAAACGACTGAATACAGATAAACAGTTAATTGATATAAATAATGGAGATAACTTTTTAAAGGGCATAAAAAAAAATCCAACAGATTTACTGTATCATTATTAAAAGGTAAGAAATTTATTAAATTAAAAAAAAAAAAAGCTGCAAAAAAGGCTTATTACTATAAACATCTCAAAAAAAATTTAAATTCTTCTATTAATTTCAATCCACTGAATTTTTGAATTCTTGGTGATACCATCATATTTCTGAAAACACTGAATTAAAGAATTTAATTAATCGGATGAGACAAAAACAGAGAAAGAAATTCAACAAATAAATTAGTGTTTACAATTAGTGTAAACCTATTAGAAACATCCTACAAATAACCTTTTCCATTAATAAAATTTATCCAAACATGATTCAATGTAATACAGAGTTTTAAAATTAAAGTTCCTCTACGTAGAGGGCTCTGCAGCGCATTCTAAGGCTCCAAAAAGAAAGAAATTTAGACAACAGGTACTTCAAACGATGTGCTCGTTGTTTATTGAAAAAAAAGTACAAAAAATGGCCAATATATCGTGCTGTAGCAATACAAATCACTTTAACAGCATTACAAATGTTCAATGTGTCCTCTATTGTTGTGAATGTTTTCCATTCACCAAATGGCATTTTCTATCACAGAACACTACGTCTGCTGGAATTTCTAGAACATGACATTTAACGCTGTCCTTCAGATCTGACAAAGTTTGACATCTTTCATGATACACCTGATTCTTCAAAAAAAAAAAAAAAAAAAAAAAACCATAACCAGAAGTCACATGGGGTTAGGATGGCCAAGTTGTCTGGAAATAATGGCTGATAACCTATTTACTTGTGAAGTACTGCCTTAACAAATTTTGAATGCAACAGGTGATTGGGTGGTGCACCGTCTTGCATTAATACGGTTTCCTGAAGACACTTGCATTTTGAAGCTCTGGCATCACGAAATTCACCAACATGTCATAATGCTGCTATATGGTTATAGAACAGGTGCAGGACTCGGTTGAAGTTACCTGCTTAAAAAAACATGGCCCAGTAATGAAATTAGCCATAAATCCACACAACGCAGTCACTTTTGGAGAATGCAAGGGGACCTCTTGTATAACATGATTTCTGTTGCCCATATGCAACAGTTGTGGGTTTTCACTTGCCAATGTAAGCAGAAGTGGGCTTTGTCACACCAAAGAATATTCCAACTGTCATTCATGCTAGGAACTGAAGTGCCAATGTTACACGAATTTCTGCATTACCATGATCGACAACATTATGGTAAATGGATCTTATGTGGAGACGAAGAGGAAGGCAGAAAATAGGAAAGATTGGAGAATGCTGGGTTTGCAGTGAAGGACCTGCCCTTGGCAGAGAACTATGTATGTATGTATGCTGTAGTTGCTGTAGACTCCTTATCTTGTACGGATAGTATGCACTTTCTGATGCATCGCTAGCCTTACAGCGGCATATAGCATGTCTACTGCATAGGCAAAAGTTGGTACACTTACACTACCACATGGAGATTGATTTAAAAAAATTCATGACAGCCATAGCCATAGCTTTAGCTTTACAAGAGTCAACTCATTTTCAACCTCTTCCTAGTAGAACGTCAAGTTGTCCTGTTGCTTCAATCATTTTCAAATTTTGTAATCATTTTGTGGGTGAGCAGACATTGGTCACGACTTGCATGCTTCTGACGCCGGAATTCTCTAGCAACTGCAGCTGTATTGTTGTACTGATAGATCTGTTCACCAATAGCTCTTTCTCCTGCAATGTTGGCTTTTACTCATTAAGTGCCGGTAAGCATCTAATGCTTTTGAAGAGCTTTCACTCCTTTTATAGAGCTGTGAGTCAATATTATGCATATGCCTGTGATACGACCTCCAATCAGAGAGTGACATGTGGCCAGTGACGAAACTCTTCACTCCGCCCTCGGCTTGTGGAGTGGAACCTTAAACCAGTTGAATTTGATAAAATTGCTACTTGTCTTTCATTAGTTCTTTTTAGTACAGTATCTGCATTACTTAAGTTATGTTTTTAGAGTAACGTATGGTTATTGTTTGTACTTTATGGATAACTAATGCTATAACGCCATCTATTGACTATTTAATATTTGATTTAATCAGAAATCACTTAATAATGGAAAATTTTTCATTACTTAATGCTGTTAGTAGTAAAATGAAACAAATGCCATTAGGCGTTCCACAAGGATCAGTTTTAGGGCTTATACGGAGGGTTGTTTACAATCTATGGTAACGATTTGGATTCGGGTCTATTTCCCAGAAATTCCCTTTCTCCACCAACGATCATGCTCTATTTGATAACCATGAGATAATGCTATCGCTCTGCAGCGCAGTTTCCATTGCAGGAGACTACTGCGAAGAACGGGAAAACTTATACGTTTCCAGAGTCCATCCAATGAAGAGGACGCAGTCTTCCCAAGGCTCGTTTTAATAGTCCAAATGCGCAAAAATCCATGGGCGATGCATCTGGAGACTTCACTGGTATCTCGGTAAACGGTATAGCCTGGATTCCGGTTTGCTGTTCCATTCGTGTCAGAAAATTCTGGGTCGATTTTGACGTATGGCTGGACGCCTTGTCTTGGTGGAGACGGACCTTGGAAACGTCGTTTCCGTAAAGAGCAGGTAGTTCCTGTGTATAAATTGGTGTCAGTTCGTGATCCTGATACGCAGAATTCACCTTTACATTTTGAGCCACCCTCCGTATCTGTAGCTTGCCTTGATAGGAATAACCCGCAACGATCATGAATCCCTTCGAAAAAATTTCTCGAGATTCTCTGTACCAATTTGGAAACGATTTGGCTCCCACTGGGCGATAGAAAATCGCCCTTGGTTTATTGCAGTCGGACAGATATTAGAAAATGCTTCATCTAATGTGGCCAAATACTTCCATTTATCCCCAGCAAGATGTCGTTCATACAGTTTTCTGCAATATGTCTTACCTTCTGAAATGTGCTTTGGTAAGAGCTTGTGAACCTTGCTTTTATGTCTCTTTTGAAGTCCCAAATCTTTATGGATAATCTTGTTTACGGTACGAAGAGATGTTCCTACCTTCGCACCAATGGTCCTTTGGGTCGCTGGATTGTTCCCCGTCACCATTTTCTTGACTTTCTGAATGATAGTTTTTGTGTGACTTATAGGTGTCCTTGGATTTGCTTGCTTTTCAGTCCCGGAAATCTGTCCTGTACGGGCCAAACCAACACCAGCCAACACATTATGAACTCCTTTCTTCGAAATGGTGAAACCTCTTTTTCTACATGCCGTAATTATTGCGAAATAACTAAATTTCGCGTCGGAAAGGGCTGTAAAGTACCCTTCCCAAAACTGTGACACTTTCGGCGGCATTTCTCCGAACAAACTAACCCGCACCCCTCCACACTTATCTTTAAGTACTAACCTGTACGTTTGCATAAATTTGCATACCTACTGTGATTGGTTGTGTCGTCACACGCCATGCAAATCGTTACCATAGATTGTAAACAACCCTTTGTATTTTCATTATCTATATAAAAGATATTTTTTTACTAAATATATTTAGTTCTAGATACTGTACATACACACACATATGCACACACGATATTCTTCAGAAGAGTGAGGAAAATATAATAAGAGCAACTGAATATATACAGAAATATTTCAGTAAACTTCATTGTTGGATTCATGATGATCATCAATAGTGGTAAAACTAAACTCATGATATTTTAATAAATAGTTTTACCACCATTGATGAGTAATTTGTTTTCATGAAAAACATCCACCTTTCATTACTAATATATACAACTACAACCTTCAATGCCTTCTTGGAGTTGTGGATGAGTGGCAGGCTCTTGCTCTGTAGAAAGGTTTCTGCTGTACTGTACATATTTTAAAAGTTTTGCATATTATGTTTTTATGCTGAAGTATTTTTTTTTCGTGTTTACACCTCATTTTTAGTCTTTTTTTTGGGTTATCCGCGATTTTTACTATCCTCAGTACCCTTGCCACCCAATTCCGCGGATAATCGGGGCTCTACTGTATATATTTCTTTCTTTTTTTTTTTTTTTCTTATTAAACCCATAGTACCATTGCAAATTCTAATATAAACCTTATAATAACAAATTTAATGTGAGTAAATCTGATAACATCACAATAA
>JAFIDM010003189.1:2137180-2183968 GCA_023159025.1 Thereuonema tuberculata | reverse complement strand
AAAAAATTCCCTGATTTTAAGTAATAATTGCAAAATTCCCTGACAATTCCAGGTTCTGTAGACACCCTGTTGTAGGATTTAAAGCAACAATTGCTACTATATCAGCTCTCTTATAAACACTTTTATTCAAAATTTCTTAAAATCTGAGTATGTTAGAACAATTTTGTTGTCAGATTCATTATCAGCTAGAAAACTAAACCATAATCATACATTGCACATTAATTATTATAGCAAATATAGTCTTTACCAAACAACATTCTTACAGTGTGTTTTTTTAAAGAAATTTATCATGTGATCAATTGCTATTATGAATTTTTTAAGTGCCATATTACAGTGTGTGTTTTGAAGGGTTTATTTCAAAGATAAAGTAACACTTCAAATCATTTCAAATATATATTTTTTTATTATCAATAGTTTTCCTAACAATTAAAATGTTTTTTAAGTTGCTTAAAAAATATCTTGCTGGAATTTTTATGTCCTTGCTCTTCTGCTATTGTATTAAATGGTTGAAGTCTATAATCAAGACGGCTCAAAAATTTGTTATTCCAGGAATCTAAAAACTTCTGATAAATTTAGCTTTCTATTAATTTTGGGATACATCCTGCTTTTTAAAATCCCTAAAGAAATTGTGTTTTATAATAGCAGACCTTATAAACATTTATTTTGATGGATATTAACGCGAGGTCTGTTTGCTTCTACAGATTGAGAAGACTAGTGCCAAAAATACTCCATTCAACATCCCATTTTCAAAGGGAAGTTATTAAAGGCTGGGTTTCTGAAACAATTATTTTGGGTCTTAATATTGCAGTGCTTTTCTGTTTGTTTCATTTTGCATCACACTTTCAACAGGTCATGTGGCATCACAAATATCATTTATTCTGAAAAGTCTTTCAAACTTTTGAATAATAACGCATAAATTGTAAGTTGGTGTTTTGTCAAATAAGTACAGTAAGATTTATTAAACATATTCTCCATCTATGTACCATAGAAGGAATAAAAAAGTTCTTTTCCTAAGGACACACAAATCAACAACTATTCTTGTGGATTTTTAAGGAACAATTGCTCCTAAAAGTAAATTCTTCTTTAAAATGACAATCCTAAGCACCATAAGAGGATCTTGTAGCACACATGAATCTTCAGTCCTTTAGTAGTGCACAGGTTGAGAAGCACTGAAGTATTAAACAAAACACAGAACTTTCATATTTTGGATGTGTTTGATTATTAGAGATAATAAAGAAGCATCAAATCCATCAAAAGGATTATATTTAAATGATTTGATTTTCACTATTTTAATACAGGGTCTGGCAGAAATATCACTATTTTGAAATGTTAATAAAAAAGGCATCGTAGACACTATTCAGAATTTTATTTCAAAATCAGAAAGAGTAATGTTTACCATTTTGTTTTGCCAACTTAGTACTGTCTTATTGGTACTTTTTAAAAATGAAAACTCCGGATCAGACATTCCTATAACGAGAGCATACTTAGCGCTGAACGTCATTGTAATGGCCTGCCTTGTTACTTTGATAATCTGTAGTGTTTGAATACTGTGAGGTCTAAAGGTCGGTTTCTCTTTTAAAGCTGAATCAGTTTCTCTGAAATTTTTAGCCCGTAACAATCCGGTTTTCCTGTAAGAAACCCTTGTCAGTATCTTTGCATTTCAACATGAACTGAAAACGAGTACAAAATAATCACTGCTGCTCAAAGAAGATGCAAAACTTTCTTCCACTTCCCGGCACTAGTGTCAGAATGGCAGTAATTTCAAATCCAGGTATAATTTTTTTAAAAGCTGATAAGATGGTGCTAAGTTGACAAAACAAAATGGTAAACATTGCTCTTTTTGGTTTTGAAATAAAATTTTGAATAGTGTCTTTTGAATTTTGAATTTACATTTCAAAATATGAAGATATTCCTGGTGGACCCTGTATTTGACACTGCTTGTAGGAGATACAGACGGACATCTTACTTCAAAAATATTAAATCTGAAGCAAAATCAATAGGAACAGATGAAGCCTGTGGCAGAATAAATGACTCAGGAGAATATAAGCTTATACAGATATCTTGTGTTTATTTCTAGTGGTCAGAAGAGTAAAGGGGTTTTAATATAAAAGAGACAGCGTAAGAGCTTTCTTTTTTTAATCTTAGCCAATAAACAACTTTTGTGAAGCAATTAACAAATCTTATCATATCCTTTCTTTCATAAACACATTTCAATCCTCGTACATAAGACAAAATAGTCGAAGAAATTATAAACATTAAGAAAATGTTTCCTTAAATACTAATTTGCTAAAATGAAATTTATTATATTAAATAGTTAGAAATTTATAGCTTTTACAGATGTCAAATGTACCAAACTTATTTTATCAACATTAAAAACAAAATATATATTTGTCTTAATTATACAAATCACAAAGAGAGAAAAACATTTATAGTCTTATTTAAAAATATACCTTGTGTGTTTGTTTTATTTATTAGAAGTTTTCAATGATGATGCTTCACTTCGATGACTGCAAAAGAAAAAAATAAAATAAGGACATGAATGTTTATTTCTGTTTATTCATAATATATGTATCAAAATGTACAGTACAAATGGAAAACTAAAAATAATTCAATTATATGCTTTAAATGTGAATTAAATAGATGGATAATATTATGTTAATCCCTTCCTAGTGAATGTCAAGCCCTGAAATATGGCTGAGGTTGTCTCATTCATTCCAGGGATTGTGTTTAATGGAGTTTTTAAGTATTCGTCCATGAGAAGGAAAAGACGCACTCTGAAATATCATTGGCAGATGACCCTGTTTTAGTAGAAGTGTCATGGATCTGACGATGGTGAGTTTCTTGCCTTGTGTTTTTTTAGAATAGTCTAGAAGTAATACATTTTATAATAGAAGTCATTTCATTATTTGCCTATTGAATTATGGATATCTTAACAAAATCCACTGCTACCACTATCTTGTTTTTCGCTCACATTAACTATTGCTTCTAGGCTAACTTTTGTATTCAAATTACAATGCAATAAAATCTTCCAAGACTATAGAAAATTAGGGTAATTTCATGGGAATCTTTAACAAACCATATGCACCAGATAAGATTCTCATTCTTATGTGGGATCCTCCTCATTGGGACATAGTTACAAAAAGTCATTGTACTAAGTAACACATTAACAGCTGTCCCATGCCTTTATTAATCCATTATCTCCTTCCTCTCATATCCTTTTTAACAAGTGATTGATCGACAGCATTTTTCCTTCTAATCCTTCAGATATAAATGAAACTGAAGCAGAATTGCAAATTATTGGCAGCAAGGAAGAAATATCAATATGCAGATATCAGCTGCTGCTTTATTAACAAGATGAGCCAATGAAATAAAAGGATGAGCCAGAATGACAGATGGTAACAAAGATTCATTTTCTTGATGTTAGCGTTCTTCTGATATTTGAATGAGAGTTCATTTTAGGTTCTCTTTCCTTATATACAGAATTGCTATGTTTAAATTTCTTCAAAGAGCAGACTGATTCAAAATGTATGTCTTTGATTTTATACACAACACTCAATATTTCGTTACTCTAATGATAATTTGAGAATTGCAGAAAATTTGATGAACAAATGACAAGTGACAGCAACTTCCCATATTGAGGTAAGTTTAATTTGACAAAAATAACCTTATGGTGTTTAATGATAAGCATAACGCACATAGTAATTAAGAAAAATGCCGTATTAAATATTTCACTACAGCCCTTTGGAACATTCCTGGCATTCCACAACTAATTTGAAGTTGGATGGTCAGCTTGATACCTACACCTCTTTAACTCCCAGGAAAGAATCCCGAGGTCTTTATTTTATTTGCCAAAGGACTGGGACCCAACTTCAGGAGAAACACCAAAGAACCCCCGACTTCTGCCAGCATCGAATTCAGTTTCTCCAGTCTTGAGCCAAATGCCTTATCACTGGATTACCGAACCACACCATATAGTATGTAGATGCCTTAATTGTTTCAAGATGTTAGATTTATGGCAGGCAAATATGCAACGAAAACCTCACCTACAGCAGAAACTCAGGTTTTATGGCTTCCATGTTGCAGCAAAAGTTCTACAAAACAAGGATGTACAGTAGACTCTTGCTAATCTCGAGTGGTGCTGTGATAGGCATGCGGGCCACTTGTAAAAGGTTTTAGTTTACTTTTGAGATCATCAAAAGTGTGCAGGAAGAGGACACCGCAGAGACAGAAAGCACAAAGATTTCTCACACACCGAAGCTGGAGGCATCTTCGTGCAGTACCCAGTGCAACAACCAGACACATGCAGTAATGCTAGTAAAGCAACTGCATGATAAAACAAGCCATCAATCAGCATCTTCATTAAAGCAGACAAAAATTCACCGTACATTTCGAAGTGACTGCATTTAGTAGAAAATGCAAGATTTCACTTATACTGTATTATAATTGTATGATTCTTTTACTATGCGTGTCCCTGCTTTTTATTTTATTAGTAAAATTATATAATAATAAATAATAAAAATATTATTCACATTTTTAGTCACTTTTTAAGGAAAGAAAAATGCAACTTGTAACATAAGGTTATTAAAGGTCTCTCTATGTCAAGAGTTTCCATTTGCTCAAGTCAGCACAGATGGTACAAACTTAGAAAGATGAGGATATCTACGGTTTCCATCTAAAGTTTTCATCTCAAAACTCACAATAGTAGTCCACTCTTTGGTACTTAATTTTTCAGTAGTGTTTTTCTTTTACATACCACTCTTTACATCTTGGTCAACCTGGTAAGTCATCCTCTCCTTCTTCAAAATGTTTCTTGGTTGACTTCAGTCAATCCATGAGGGATTTGTGTTATTATCCCTTTAAAACTCATGAAAACAAAAGATGAAAGTTACCAAAGACCATAAAGATGATGCATATTCTTGAGAAATGGTAAAGTCTGAAGTAACTTTCTGGTGACTATTAAAAAGAAAGATTTAAACCCTTCATGAAATTCAAACTTCTCTGTCAGAAATTTTTGTTGACAGTATGCTTCATTTTGCTTCAGAACTCTACCTCTAAGATTGCTTGAGTGTTTCTGTACTTCTTCTGACTTTACAAACTTAAGTACAAAATCTTGGTGCGATCCATGTTAAAGTTTTTGGCGCTTTCCCCCAACACTAACGAAAAACCTTCTTTCAAACTTTCACATGAAGAAAATGAAAATTAGATTCAGTCATCTTGAATGCCCATATCACTTCACATTTCATTGGAACATCTTCAGAAATACTAACTGAAACTGATTTTTGAATATTTTGTGGCTACAAATCCTCACCGAGTCATCTCAAATTTACTTTCTTCAACAGAACACACAACTTTAGCTTCTGACCTATGTTTTTTTCGTTTCATTGTGTTTATTTTATGAGAACATGAATACTCCACACACAAAAAAAAGTAGGACACATGGGAACCCTGCAAGTATCTGAGTGTGGATCATCTTAATTGTGAACTTTCCAAGAGCTTTGTTATTCAAATTAGTGTCTAGATTATTTTGAAATCACCAGAATATACAATTTTGTTTAGTGTAAAGAAGCTGCGGGAATTTATTTTGGGCTTGTACGTAACAGTTAATTGTGACTTGCCTGGTTGTTCTGGGAAAATTTTTAATTAAGGTGTGTGTGTTTACTTTGGCTGGCTAAAGAAAATTAAATTGCTATTTTTTTTTGTTTTTGACTTACATAAATATGAGATTAGTAGTTTTGTTATGTTATTTTCAAACGATCCAGTCTATTACACTGCTCACAAAATTTAGGGGATATTGCGAAATGAATATAATTCACCCAAAAACCAGAGGCATTTGAGTTTATTTATTAAAGAACATCATCAGAGAAGCAAATGACACAAAAATGGAAGTTGTCTGAATATGCAAATGAGATGCAGAATCCATTTATCGGGATTGAGCAGGATGTGACACATGGACGGGGATTAACAATCGCTTGTCAAATGCGAAAAATGTATCGCACATTGACTGTTCAGTAGGGTGTATTGTCACCTGACTCTGCCACAACACAATGACAGCTATGAGGCATGGAGATGACCAAATTGTTCAGAAGTTCCTATGGGATTCATGGTCACTCGCACACCAGGGTCACTTCCAGCTGAGGAAGTGTTATGGGAGGTGATTGGTGACTGGCAACACATCTTCCTAGTGCATCCCAAGTGTGCTAGATGGGATTCAGGTCTGAAGAACGTGAAGGCCATTCCTTGCGCTCGATTCCAGCCTCTTGCAGCATGTTGTTGACGAGATGCTCATGGTGGGGGCATTTGTTATTGTCCATAAAAAGAAAGTTGGCCCCAACTGCTCCAGCATAGGGAACCACTATAGGCTGTAGAATTTCATTCCGATATCTTACAGCATTCACCGTTCCACTTCTAATAACATGGAGGTCGGTATGACCACCAATGCAGACGCCTGCCACACCATGATTCCAACTCACCAAAGGAATGTCTTTCTTGCCCGAATCTTGGATTCTCCCAGATCAAGGCACGATGATTGTCAGACTGCATGCTGAATCTTAATTCGTCACTGAAGAGAACCGTGGACCACTCTTCATGGGTTCAAGGAAGATGCACTTCATCCCACCTTCTGCAGGTTCTGTGATGTTCAGCAGTTAATGGAATGCATACCATTGGTCTTCAGGCATACAGTCCACCATGACTGAGTTGATTTCGCACAGTCTGAGTACACACCCGTCGTCCAGTAGCAATGAGAAACTGTCCCCACAGCTTAGTCGCATTGCTTTGCCAGTTCCTTCATGCTATTAGCATCAAGTAGCAATTATATCTCTTGCGGTAGTGGCACGAGGGCGGCTCTGCCCTGGTCTTCTTCGTACTGTGTCAGTCTGTCTGAAGCAATTCCAGAGTCTGCTAATCAAGCTTTGGGAGGTTCCAACCGCTGCTGCCACTGTCATCTGTGTTTGGCCAGTTTAAAGATGACTCTCTATGACTCTCCATGCTCCAGATTTGGGTAAATCATGTTGCAGGGCATTTTCAGGTGACACGTAACGATTCTGCCACTTGTTGTTGATCCAGGAGATAATGCAGCGGTGCCAGCCTCTTTATAGAGGGTTGTAGACAAACATGCAAAGTAACGTTTTGCATCACATTTGCATATTCAGACAACTTCCATTTTCGTGTCATGTGCTTCTGTGATGATGTTCTTTAAGAAATAAACTCAAATGCCTCTGTTTTTTGGGTGTATTATATTCATTTTGCAATATCCCCTAAATTTTGTGAGCAGTATATTTGAGGAGATAGGAGATTCCGTTTTTTTTTTTTTGTTTTTGGTTTTTGGGGTTGGGGGGGGGGGGGCATCCATTTCATACATTGTGGCCCGCAAAATTCACAGCAAAGTCCAGTTTGGCCCCCATATTATGAAAGGTTGGGCTCCACGGATCTAAACTAAGTCACTCACATCCTGTGACTTACCTAGTCCACTCCATTAAGCTCTACATGTAGATCTAGACTTCCATAAACAGACATTAGGGATAATATTTGTACCCAATATATTTTCCAATATTAACAATATCTTCTTAATATCAGATACCAGGTATCAAATGCAATTGCAAAGTCTAGTCTACAAACATCAACACACTTTTGGGGGTGGGGGTGTTGGCATTTTGCCTTGAATGAATCATCAATATTAGTTTCATTCTCAAAAGGAGTTGTACGGATTTGGTCTTTACTATCTTGCTGTGACAATCTTAGTTTTTCATATGAACAGAAATGTAGCTATTATTCTTATGTAAATAGATGCTTACTGGATAAATGATATATTTTTATAAATGTACAGGGTTGTTAAAATTAAAGGATCCCTAATTAAGAGGGCTCTTTAGTTCTAAGGCTCATGATGAAAAGAAATTAAACAGGTTTTCTTCAAAGGATTCTCTCATCATTTTCTAAAGAAAAAAAATAAAAATAATAGTTGCAAAATTTATCACGAGATGATGCTGGGACATTTATATTTGTTTAAAGCAGTCTCTTCAAAATCATGGATGTTTACCTACACACTACAGCAGCAATGCCAATAATGTTGTAGGAAAAGGCACAATTAGTGAAGCTATACTATCAGAACCGCAACAATGCAGTTGCGGCTACCAAAGAATTCCAGTGTCAGAAACAAATAAGGTCCTTTGACTATTCTGTCTGCAAAATGATTGCAAATTTGAAGCGAAGGACATCTTAGCATTCAATCAGGTAGAGTTAGGAAACGAGTGGACTCCTCTTGTGTTGAGATGTTGCTATGGCTGTCTTAGATTTATGACATCAATCTCCAAGGGCAAAGTGTGCCAGCTGATGCTTGTGAAGTGGATATGTCATATCCCATTGCAAGGCTAGTGATGCATCGGGTGTTGCAGTACTATCCTTAAAAGATGCAAATGCTACAGCAGTTAAACATGGTCATGCAGATATTCTTGTCACATTTGCACTTCAGTTCCTAGAACGAATGACAGTGGTTATCACTTGGCCATAGAAAATCCTTTGGAGTGACTAGGCCTACTTTTGCTTAAACTGCTCCACAACTGTTCTGTCACTGGACAGCGGTATAATGAAATGTTGGCAAATTTTGCAATACCAGAGCTGCGACAACACCAGTGCCTTCAGGATACCATATTCATGCAAGATGGTGCACCATTTCCTACCTACCATTATGTCCAAAGATTGATAAGACCGCACTTTATAGACAAATCAGTCATCAGTAGTTGTATGCAGACATCTTGGCCACCCTGAAGATCACTGGACCTCACTCCATACAATTTCTGATTGCTGTTTTTTTTTGAAGAACCAGGTGTATCAGGAAGGATGCCAAACTCTGTCAGATCTGAAGCAGAGCGTTAGTCATCGTGCTTGGCTATTCCAGTGGACATGCTCAAATGTTGTTCTTCGAAGAAGAAGTTGTTGACCACAGTGGAGGACACATTGAACAACTGTACAGGATGTCTACTGAATCTCAAACAAAAAATTTGAGGACAATTCCCGTACATTTAAGGACATTTTCACAAAAATTTCAAACAAAAAAAAAAAAAAACCTCTAAACCGATCTGTTCAAAAAAAAAAAAAAAAAAAAAAAAAAAAAATCACGCTGAAAATTTAAAGACATAGTCTGATTTTTAAGGACATTTCCCGTACATTTCATGTCAACCCAAATTTCCCGGTTGGTAGACACCCTTCTTTCAGCGTTGTTCAAGTGATTTATATTGCCATTGCACCATCAAGTGACAAATTTTGTAACTAATTTTTTTTCTTCAATAAATGGCAAGCTCGTTCTTTGAAGAATCTATTATCCGAATTTCTCTTAATTTTGGTGCTTAGAGGGCTCTGAAGCGAGTTCTAAGTAGAGAAATTTTACTTTTAACAACCCTGTATAAATTTAAACATTGGAATATAATAGTAGGATATTACACTGAAAAATTTACTAAATTTCTTGTAGTTTTGAGTTGAAAGCTACTTTTTATTAGTTATTTTTCTTTTATTCCCATAAAAAAAATAAAACTGTTAATTACAAAAAAATATATAAAAAAATAAAAGATTTCTTTAACAGTATTCTTTTTAAATATTATTAAAATTATAACCTGTCTGGCTTTGTAGAAGCTTTAAGAGTAGGTAAACCCTTTCTTATTGTAGTTTCCAGTTTGACGGCTTTTGTATCTGCTTTCGATAGAGCAACACACTCTCTCGTCCCTTTACTAAGATAGAAAATGAACTATTTGGTTAGTTTAGTCATTATTGATTAGAATAAATCACTCCAAATAATTACTTAAGTGAAATTAAACACAAATGAACTATAAACTATTGTATTTATGGCGCTGGTTTTGCGTCGTTGCAAGTATTTCCAATAAAATAAATTTATCTACATTTTCCCATTATCTTTTCCCAGTGTTAAAATTTATCGTTTACTTAATAAACAAAATAAAATATAAAACAGTCACTAAATTTAACTGTCTGGTGCAGCTATATAAAATGAAAACACGAAATTTGATTGTTTTCAAGTAAAACAGGTTTAGGAAAACCACTAAATAAACAGAACACACTTTTTATACTCATATTAGACTTTTTCTCTCTCGTTATTTTGCTATGTTGCATTGGGCCTTCAAGTTTGGCCAACCATTTCAGGATCATCCTGTATAAAGATAAGCCTTGGAGGGGTTTGCATTTAATTGAATTAGTAACATCCATTTTTCAAAATAAAAGGTTTTAATGACGAACATAGTAAAAGTGAACTTAATACTGTTCTCAAAAGAAAACTGTATAAGCATGAAGTTTTGGATGTAACATTGATTTCATGCTAATCTCAACAATTAGCAACTACTCGTATTTGATTATTGTATTATTTTCCACCAAATGCAGTTCAAATAAAAGGTTTTAATTCCATCACTTCCAACTCCAGTTATCTAAAACAGCGGTCGGCAACCCGCGGCCCGCATGCGGCCCATGAAGCGTTTTGGTGCGGCCCGCGGGGCGTGTTGGAATTTTTTTTTTTTTGCTTGTTAAATTAAGATATTCCTTTTTTTTTGGTTGTCAAAGTAAGATTTTCCTTCTTTTTTTTTTTTTGGTTGTTAAAATTTTTGGCCCAAGTGCGGCCCGCAATAATCCCCACATAACATATTTGGCCCTTTTACAACAAAAGGTTGCCGACCACTGATCTAAAAACTAAGCATTTAGGACATTGTTTTGTTGAAACCACCAAAATGGATAATCCCTATCGCTCTCCAACAAAATCAATAACTAAATTGTAATAAATCTATCTTCAGCATTCCAATTATAAAAAATCAACCATTTTTATTCTTATTTTGAAAGTTTGACTTCCTTAAATTTATTTCATTTATAAAGTCGCAAAATAAAATAAGCAACACTTTTTAAAACCTCTTCATATAAAATATTCTGCAACTATCAGAAATGTCCTAATTTTTTTCTTCCATCCAATCTGAGTGAATTCCAGTGTGCCTAATTTAAAAGTATAGAATTTCACAAACAACTGTTAACTATTGAACTAAATATTTACTGTGTTTTATTCTTATCTAAGTTAAAATCTTTTTGAAATTCTGACAAGGCCATTGAACAACAGCAACGTTGGCCGTATTGTATTAGGAATGGGAAAATCAAGTACAACTGCTATGTGATCATAACATGTCAAGTAAGTTATGATACATCAAAAGGACAAAATAGAAATGCAAAACACTGCAACATGATTACAGGCATTTCAAAAAAAAAAAAAATATTAGCTGATCTGATAGGAATAATCCTTTTGTATTTTTACAATATACAATTTTCAATGGTTCGAGGTGAAAAATCATACTGAAATAAATACAGTAGAGATGGTTGACCTTAGAAATATCATTATGTAAGTGATGCAATGAAAAGTAACAGAAGCAATAGAAAGAGAAAATAAAGAAACTAATATAATCTTAAATTAATACCAAAGCAGTATCTTAAGAAAGATAAAGATTAACATTAATTTACAAAGAAAATTACAATAAGAGACATTAAAAATGAGTAAAATCCAAGTGATACAGGAAAAAAAAACCCAAAGAGAACTTCAACAGAAAATGCATAAAAGAACTTTAAAAGAAAACACTGAATAAAATATAAAAAAGAATGTATCATTATAGAAACTATATGAAAATTTAGCAGAGATTGAAATTAATGCTTTCTCTGTAAAACATTTGTAGAAGCATAATCTTTACAAACTAGTATCACTGGCAACTCTTACTTCTGCTACAGAATAATAATAATAAAATCCAAATATCTTCATAAAATCTAATAATAATAATAATAATAATAGATCTACCTAAGTCTCCTGGGTGTTGAGTTACTGGTGACTGATGAACAAACTTTACTTGGAGTGCTAAAATTGGTCTTTGAAACTGCTGGCAATGCTGGTTTTATAAATTTCTGCTGTGTTGGAGTAAAACCTACATAAAGTACAGAGAGATCATTTCTAGTAAAATCAATAGCAATATATCCATTTATTTCAAGTAAAATTCTGAAAAAATAGTTAGCACCAAATATGCTATTTATCAATATAAAAATCAAGAACCATTACGTAATTCATTTGCTTGTTTTTTTGAAAACGGGTTCCAATGAAAATCTTACTTATGTTGCATTTTATTTCTAAGCTCATGCTGCAGATTCTGTTTTTCAAAGTTCAGACAAAATGTTATGACTTGTAAGTCAATAAGAAAACTTACTGGTAGTCCTTTTTATTTTGGGTGTTCCTGCTTTTCTAGACAAATCAGTTGATTGTTGAATTGGAGTCTGTCGCCCATTTCTTGATTTTTCATTCAAACTGGGAGGGGGAAAAAAACACACGATTAAAGATGTTAATTACAAAAACTGCAGTATAATCTTTTTTATTACACTGAAAAATGTATTTGATGCAACATCTCCATTTAAAGAAATCTTATCTCAACTAAATAGTGTAGCATTTACGCCTAAAGGGATTTTATGATTATAAATCAGAGCTGTGGAGTCTTGAGTCGGAAGCAATTCTTGGATTACTGGACTCGGAGTCAGTAAAACTGTAAACATTAAAAATCCTATTATTAAGTGGGACATCTCTGATCATTATGCTCTCCTCCTCAAATTATTAGAAAGCAATCAAAAACAAATCAAAAATTTATGGAAATATAATTAATAGAGAAATATTTACAGAGAAAAATACTAAATATAACAGAAGATATAAAAAATGAAAAATGGGATAATCCTAAAAAAACTCATTAATAAATTGAACAATATCATAGAAAAAAAAAAAACAAGAAAAAGATGGAATTAAAAAAAAAATGTGAAGATAAACCAAAAATTAATCAAAAATATCCCTAAACATCCATGGATAAATAGTCTAATATTGGAACAAATAACAGAAAAAAATAAATTGTTTTTAAAACATAAAAATAAAACTAATGGACACTACGAATTGGCTTACAAAAAAATTAGAAACAAACTAAAAACATTATCTTTGTGTTCGCCATTATGCTGTACACACAAGTTCATGTGCTGCCACATCCTACTTGACATTTTTTGGAGCATGTCTGGTGTGATGGTTCGAAATGCATCCTCAACTGCATTGCGCAATTCTTCATTTATAGCATATCATCATTCAGACATGTAGGCCTTGATGAATCCCCACAATTAGTGTCAGGCATCATGAGGTCATGACTTCGGATTTGCCATTTCAATGGAGCTGGTGGAGTACTGCAACCAATCCAGCACCCTGGAAAATATTCATGAAGAAACCCGCGCACAGTAAGAGCGAAGTGAGCAGGTGCCCTGTTCTATTGTAGCCATATATGTTCCACGATACCCGAATCTTCAAGCTGTGGGATTAACCATGTTTGTAACGTGTAAATAAGTTTCGCCATTAATATGACCATCAAAAAAATATGGTCCAAACAAATAATAATAATCATAATAATACATAATATGGGGTAAGAGAAAAACACTGTACAGTTAGTCTTGCCCTTGAAAATTATCACCCATAATTTTCTAATAACAGGCCACACTCAAAATGAAGCAGATAGTATGCATTCCATTATCGAAAGGAAAAAAAAGAGAAAATAATTTTGAAAGGAGGATAAATCTACATCCCTGCCCAATTAGTGACAATTCTCAAATCTGCAAAATCTGGTCCCCCATACTCTGTAAATGAAATGGAAAGATAATTTTTTTTCAATTAGAAGGATGTTTCTGAGAGCATGGGAAAAATTACAATGTTAGTGAAAATGGGGAAAGGATCTGTTGGACAGAAATAAAAGTCTTTCAAGTACGAAGAGAATCTTCTAGCCTGGTGTTTTATAAGACCTCATTCCTCAGCACAGTTTCAAATTCTGAATGTAAGATAAAGTACACCTCTTCCACTGCCTCAGTAAAACTGTTTAATATGAACGGTTAACATGATTATTCTTAAAAATAATATATACAGAAAGATTCCCATTCCTTTGCAATAATGTTAATTACAAGTAAATATTTTTATAATAAAAAATAACGGAACATAGGGAAATCAAAGATAAGTCAAAATATATAACTTTGGAAGACACACCTTCAAAACTAAATACTTTATTTTTCAAGTTGCATATTTTAGCTTAGTTTTTATTTTTTAACATCATTCACACAAAGATGTCATTTTTACTCTATGTACATTTAATTAAATGACTATCTGCTATTTAATTAATGTTATTTCATAAGGAGGAAGTTCCAAAATAAATTTATAGCCTATTTTAAAATGTTAAGCTTTTAATTTTCTTTATTTTTAAAAGTTTGGAAACTACAAAAGCCCAAAAACCTTTATTTTTCAAATTATAACGTCTGCTAAATCAAATCATATTTCTTCACGCGTCATTTGCTGAAAACTGCTTAATTTAGAAAATACTTTTTAATTGCCTATATCCAATTAATTTTAATGAAATCAAAGCACATGCAAATTTAAAATGATTACAATTGATTGTTAGAATGAGTGATTTCTTTCTGTTCTAACGATTTTCTATGGAATTTTTTTGTTATCTTCATACACAAATCTCTTTCTCTCGTGGAGAAATTGGCAAATACAAAACATCCGTAGTTTCTTGTCTGTAAATACACATGCCACATTTCCATAAGTTTCAGTGATTCCAAAGTTACTAGAGGGGAAATAAACTTAAATTTCTAGAATTTGAATATAGGAAAGTAGATTAAAAATATAACAATGAATTAAAAATTTTTTGGAACCTAATTCATTTGTTTTAATCTTCACCATTTGAAAAATGAATTTAATCCTGGTTTCACATGTCTTTTGCTTGTAGTACTGGACAGTAGAAAGTGAAGTATGGCTAGATGCTTTGTCCATATCAAAGTTCACCAATGGAGTGTTGTTGCCATAGAGCTCTGGCACATGGGCGTCATAGACTGGTTCCATCATAATCTCTTGGAAATATGCAGCATTTACCTTGGCATTAGCTGCCACTTCGATCAGTGGAAGATGGCCATGAGCATAGTAGCCTGTGACAATCACAAAGCCTTTGGAGAACTTCTCTTTGTGTTCTGTCATCCTTTCTCTCCAATGTGCTGGTAATAAATCACCCTGGATTGGTTGGCATTGTCTAGCTACACATGCTTCATTTAACGTGATGACATACTGTCAGCAGTGCAAGATACTGTTCATACAGTTTTATTGCATTGGTGAATCTTCCTGGATATGCTGTTCAGGGAGCTTGTGACCACATGCTTTGTGAACCCTCTGCATGCCAAGGTTGTTTGTGATGGCATATCCCACGGTCTGTTGTGATGTTCCTATTCTCTTGTCTCTGCAATGTTGGATGGTGGGTGGGTTCTCTCGTGTGGCCATTGCCCTTGATCTGTCACATGGTAGCAGGTGATCGAGTTGACAGTTTTAGCAGATTAGGTGGCTAATCTTTGTCACGGCACTGTTTTGCAATCACACTGTAGGACTTTTTGATGTCAGAAAGGGCATAGACATATTCTTGCAAGAAAGGTTTTATTTTTGCAAACATTATTCAGTCTGTATAAATGTCTATTCAACAATTTTATCACCACTATAGAATAACAATGATTGCGTATGTACTATCAATGAGTGCAATACATTGCACCAGAGGCTATAGGCCAGTTTGAAATCTTTCAACTTTATCTGCCTCAACCCTCCATATCATTTATTATTATGAAAATCTGATGTAGGACTGCCAAACAATCATCCAGTGCACACCATGTGACCTGCAGTTGACTTCTTGAAAATATTTATTACTATTAAAATTCCAATTATTTAAAAATTAACAATGAAATATTGTAATCAACATATGAAATTTTAAATAAAACTGAATATAAGTATGTTTTGAGTATGAGTAGTGTCAATAGATGTGTTTGCTTGAAAAGCGAAACAAATTCTCGCTATAAGTATTAAGACCATATTTCTTCCTAATCTCTTCTCTTCTAGTCGTCATATTGTTGCATCGTGAAACTGGCCACCCAGAGAAGAAGTGGAAGACGCCCACTGGACTTCCCTCTACCTGAATGGACTCTCACCAGGGAATAAAAATGAGCTCCTCACAGGCAGAGGCAGTCAGATCGTGGCTTAGAGCCACAGCAGCAGCATCCACCGGACCGGAAGTTAAGTGTTCTTGCAGTGGAAGAAGCCTTTCTTGCTGGGAGAAGTGAACTGGTTCCCGGACTTGACCAGACGTCTTGGCAGGAAAAGGAACGCAGTTGTCAACATTCGGATTCGTAAAGTCAACGGAGCCTGAAAGAGAAGTCTCCACAACGAAACAGGCAGATGCCTAATACCCCGTGTAGTGCAAGCCGCCCTCGACGGGGTTTGGAGAATTAACCCTCCCGTAGCCAGAGATCATTGCCCTGAACCCCTAAAGAGCAGGTGGTGTAGCCGGAGAGTGTGCAAACATTAACAGGGTTGCGCTGCTACTGTATTCGAATCCACTACCCAGGAGCGTTTAACAATGCAATGCTGAAATAAAGAAATAAAATTCTACCAGTTACCATTTTTTTTACGCCAGCATTATTGGCACCTGAATGGGGATATGTATCGAGGGTTCCTGAAGGCACTTAGGAGATCCACAAGAGAAAGAATCCTACAGGCCATCCGGGAGTATATACTTAAACTAAGGAAGCATTCCCAAGGAGGATTGGGAAAGAATATTTCCAGTAATAAGCATCCTAACTAAACAATTAAGTAGGTGTGTAGAGAAACGCTGTAGAAACAGGCTACCTCGAACAATAAACACTGTCAGTAGTGAATGTCAGAGGCGAAACAAACAGCAGAGCACTTAGGATTATTCAGATTATTTGACGAAGAAACAGTTCTTATGCCTCCCTATTCAAGTACAGACATTATGACGCAGCCAGTTTATGTGCAGACACATGTATATGTGCCAAAACTAACATTCAGTGGTGAGTATGGAGATCATTTGGAACAGTTTCTGTTTGAGGTTACAGAAGTCAAAAATGTTAATAATTGGACTAAGGACGATCAATCGGCTACTTGAATGGATGTTTGACGAGTTTAGTGAAAGCATGGCACGATCACTATCGCTTTACCAACCAACACGCCACATGGGAAGAAACCATTATGGCGTTTAGAGCAGAATTCCAGCAACGTTGTTCGCTGGAATAGCAAGAGGCAAAAACTAGGCGAGCCAGTGTTTCAATATATCCATCAAAAGATAGCTCTGCTTCAGCAGTGTAATTGCGCTTTAACAGAACCAGAAATGATAAGGAACATTATACAGGGATTGCGGAATACGATTCGTAGTAAGTTGGAGATCACATTATCTCAAATTTTTGCTGTACTTAAAGCACAGGTTCTTGCCTATAGTGATTATGAGCAAACAAATAGCAGTATTAAGTCAGGGAAACAACCAGTAAGAGAGAAAACCTATATGCGAGGAGAAGCAGAAGTTATTACTAAGCGAAAAAAACAAAATATCCTGCGTTTGCTACAATTCCTGAAAAGAAAAAGACAAAGAAGAAACCTTCAATCATGAAGAAAGAAAGTAAATGCTTTCATTATGGAGAGATAGGTCACTTTATTGCTCAATGTCCCGAACGAGAAGCAGAAGTTCGATTGCAGATTATGAAGATGGAAGATCGAGATCAACATCATAGTAAACAATCTGGGTCGTCTACGATAATAGGACTAGGAGAAGCCATATGGTTACTTCTGGTGCAGGAAGTTACAACTGTTCACGTTACAATAAATCATAAGTAGAAGCTGTTCTAGATACAGGTGCAGGTGTATCCATCATCAACACTCAGTTTGCACAACAGCTACAACTACCACTTCACAATGCTGAGTCCATGAAGATAAGACAAGTAGGAGGACAATATGACTACAAATGGAAGTGCCCAGGTCACTTTGAAAATCCAAAAGGAGAATACACCGTTAGAAGTAGTTAGTGTGGAAGACGTTCCATTTTCCCTTCTACTAAGTTGTGATTGGTGCATGAAAAACAAGGTATGGATTGACTTTTCACAAAAAACTAACAGCTGAGCCTAATGGAAATAAGGTGATAATGCCATTCCAACTGCGGAACACACCCCAATTTCCTGTCTTCTTCACGGAAGTACAACAGAGTGTTAGTGGAGTGCAAATTAATACGAATTTTAAAAAAGACAGCAAGAGGAACTAAGCAAATTATTGGAAAAATACAGGAACTGTATTGCATCAACAGTTGACAAATATGGAAGCGCCACTGGAAAAGGACATGTGATTGATACAGGAGATGCCAACCATGTGCATCATCTGTCATATCGCCATTCTCAAAAGGAACGTGAGGTTATGAAGGACTTGGTTAGAGAAATGCTGGAGGGAGAAATTATTGAGCTTACACAAAGTCCGTGGAGTAGTCCAGCTCTTCTAGTGAAAAAGAAGGATAATATCTGGCATTTTTGTGTGGACTATCATCGACTCAATTAGTTAACAAAAATAGACTGTTATCCACTGTCAAAGAGTTGATGATTCTTTGGATTATATAGGAGGAAATAAATATTTCACATCCCTGGATTTGCAAGCAGGTTATTGGCAGATGCCATTACATCCATCCAGTCGAGAGAAGTCGGCATTCATCATGCCGGATGATTTATATCAATTTAAAGTATTACCATTTGGCTTGGCAAATGTGCCTGCATCATTTCAACGAATGATGGATAAGGTTCTAGTAGGTTTAAAGGGGATCGAATGCATCGTATATCTCGAGGACATAGTCGTCGCTGGTAAAACTTCGGAAGAGCATACACAGCAACTACAAAAAGTATTGTAGCGTCTATAAAAACATAATTTGAAGTTGAAGCCCACAAAACGTAGTTTTGCGATGACAGTTTAAGTGTATGGGAAACCTGGTAAATGAAGAAGGGATTAAACTGGATCCAGAGAAGATAATTAGTAAAGAACTATCCTCAGTCAAGAACTAGTAAGGAAGTTAGAAGTTTTCTGGAAACTGTTTCATATTACAGAAAATTTATTACGAATTTTGCAAAGATGGCAAGGCCACTTAATCGGCTAACTAGATTAAATGCTGTGTTTGAATGGACAAAAACACAAGAGGAAGCATTTCAGTATCTGAAAAAGTTTAATCTCAGCAACTATACTTCACCATTTTGATGAACAAAACAATGTGATCTTACACACAGATGCGAGCGATGAGGCAATTGGAGCAGTTGTCTTACAGAAAGCACAGAGTAGGGAGCATCCGGTTGCGTTTGTGAATCATGCTTTGTCAACCGCAGAGCAAAACTACAGTACTATAGAGAAACAGTGTTTAGCTATTGTATAGGGTCTTACTTATACTTATGTATATGGTAGACGGATCACAATCCTTCGGCTTGTCTGAAGAAGGTAAAGGATCTATACGAACTATTGGCTAGGTGACAAATGATTCTGGATAATTATGATTATGAGATACAATACTGAGCAGGAAGATGTAATACTGATGCTGATGCGTTATCAAGAATTTCGAACCAGCCAAACCCAACAGTGATTTATTGGAGTCTACGATGTGATGTCCGTACAGAAACAGGAGTTATTGGATGCATAGAGAGAGAGGACAGAAGAATTCAATTGATCAAAGGGATTCTGAACCTAACAGCTGGACAAAGAAGTAGTAAAAAGAAAACAATCTGTAAGAGCTACAGAATAAAGGATGGTGTGATGTATGAAGAAAAATACATGGAAGGAGGACCAGTCTTGAGAGCAGTCATCCCTTATGGATTAAGAAAAAGTATTCTGCAACTGCAGGGCATCTAGGGATAGAGAAAACGACAAAACACATCATCAGCTGATACTATTGGCCGAGAATGGTGAAATCAATTCGAGCATATGTGACTGCGTGCACTACGTGTCAGATGAGGAGGTTGCCTACCCATCACCAGTGGCACCTATAGTCCAGGCAACGAAGACCAAAAAAAGCCGAATAGGGGAAATAATTCGTGTAAAAGCCAATTTTGGCACAGTTGTAAGGGAAGGTGTCCTGAACAACATACTAAAAGTACTGATGGGTAGGGGTGGAGCTAAGGGGTGGTAGGGTTTTAAAGGTCCCTTCTTTCAGTTTTTCGTGAATAACTCGAAAACTGCGGCCTATAGAAAAAAAATGTCCATATACTAAATTAATCTTCATAAAATTCTCTACAAAAAAGGTCCTATACACTTTTTCGTTGGGATTTATACCAAAGATATAAAAGGAGATATGGAGCGGGGAAAATTGACAATTTGTAAAAAATTCATGTTTTTGTTAAAAATGGCACATATATTCCTAAAAATGAAATCCACATCAATTGTCGAATTCCTAATTATCTTCGAAATCTAAGCTATCATCATCGTTAAAATCAATGGTGAGACAGTTACTGTTAACCCTCTGACAATTTTCCAAAGAAATGTCATAGCAAAAACAGCGACGAAGATGTGGCACAGCTGTTAACCTATGAATTCCCTCTGGCTCTGTTCCTCGAGGTTGGAATGATAAAAGGGAAGAAGTCATCCCTCTATAATGTTTTGCCAGTAGATAACAACTTAACTCTCGATCTCACCCAAAGCACCAATGTGGTAGATGGTGGTTTCCTTCTTCACCGCCTGAAGTGGAAACCGTCCTCCAACATTTCTTTAAGTTTCCATCAGTACATTGCCTACGTACAGAAACATTACGGTCAGCAATATACGGTGGTTTTGATGGTTACAGTGATGTCAACAGCACAAAATGAGCAGAGCAAAAGCAAAGAGGACTGACAAAAACTTCGGGTGACATTAACTGTAATGAAAGCACAACCATCACAGTTCAACAGGAGCAGTTTCTCGCCAATGAAAGGAACAAGACTGATCCACTTCCTCACCGAGAAAATGACAGCAGCAGGGATTGAAACAGCTGTTGCAACTGCTGATGGCACCATTGTTAGGTGTGGGTTCGATAAAGCTGCTGTATAATTCCAACTGTTGCACAAGTTGGGGAGGATGTGGAGTTGATAGTCCTCCTCCTTAGTTTGGCTCCACCATCTACCAACGTGTTCTTTAAGAAGCCAGGCCGTGGGAAGGTGGAGATAAAATTGTTTTCAGTGCCACAACTTCAACAGCTCCCATTCACCAAGACGATCCTCCTTCTCTACAGCTTCTCTGGATGCGACACCACCTCGGCGATCCATGGGAAGAGCAAAGTGGGAATCGCTAAGCTGTTCACAGCTAAACCTGACACTAACAAATCTCAGACATTTTCACTGATCCCTCAACATTACCTGAGGGTATTGCAGAAGCTGGCGATTTACCAAGCGCCAGCCTAAGAACAAAACCTCAACAAACTCCGGTACTCGTTTTTTTTTCAGAGCATCGACGAAGCCGAAATCTGATATGGCCACTCTTCCTCCTACCAGAGGAGCTTCAAAACAGCACTCGTTCAGTGTACCTATAGGTACCTACATATCGTTGTCAAATACTGTTTTGTTTTCATTACAAATATTTATTTGAGCTAAATACTTATGTTGGTCTTATTAATTTCTCATAGGTACAACAATGGCTCGCCAACCCCCCACCACCCACCCAATGGGGTTGGCCCAAGGGAGACAATGGCATCCTACAGCCGGTGACAACCAACGATCCTGTGGCACCCGATTCCTATCTCAACATCATATTTAGCCGATGCACGACTGGGTGTGGGGTGTGCTGCAGGTGCCAGAAAGCAGGCATTGCCTGCTCCAGTGCCTGCGGCGAATGCTTCGGCACATATACTAACGGAGCCCCCATCGAAGACATTGTTGACGATGACGATAGTTTAGATTTCGAAGATAATTAGGAATTTGACAATTAATGTGGATTTCATTTTTAGGAATATACGTGCCATTTTTAACAACAAAACAAACATTTTTTGCTTATTGTTCATTACCTCCCCCTCCATATCTCCTTAAGTATACATCCCAGCGAAAAAGTGTATAGGACCTTTTTTGTAGAATTTTATGTAGATTAATTTAGTATATGGACATTTTTTTTGCTGTAGGCCGCAGTTTTCGAATTATTCATGAAAAACTGAAAAAAGGGGACCTTTAAACCCCTACCCACCCCTTAGCTCCACCCCCCCATCAGTACTTTTAGTATGTTGTTCAGGAAACCTTCCCCTACAACTACCAAAATTGGCTTTTACATGAATTATTGCCCCTATTTTTCCTTCGTTGCCTGAACTACTATGCAACCCATTCCAGTGAGTGAACTGTTAGAGCATTGGGGAATTGATTTATTAGGGCCATTTGTTGCGAGTCCTAGAAGAAGAGTCCGTTTAGTTATTGTAGCCACAGAATATTTTTCGAGATAGCAATTCTTTTCTGACTGATGAACATTTGGAAAGTATTCTGAAGATGTTCACTTCAAAATGTAATCTCTAACATGTTAAGCTTATAGGCTCGATAGCCGAGAGATAACTGCAGGCTGGAGGAAATAGATTCAATCCCCTGAGGAAGTCGGAGATTTTTTTTCATGCTGAATTCTTTTCCAGACAGTCTTAATGTCCACCTAACCCTCTGAAAAATAGGTGCGAATTTTTTTCCCGGAAGTTAAAGGCAGGAAGGTGATGAGCTGATCACCCGACTTCAACTAGGCCTATCAGGAAATGTTGAGTATCTTATCTTCCACGAGCCCACATAGGCCTGCAGCGGGATATTTTAACTTTAATGATAAGTTAGTTGCCAAAATAGATGTAATGTCTCATTAATTTTGAAAAAGCAAAAACTTTTTTTTTAGCTGAATTTACTTGTTTTTAGTCTTCTGAATAAGAAGCCTTCTAATCCCGCTTTGTCCGCCCGTCTGTGGACAAGTATCATTAAAATCTCATTAAATTATCATTAAGCACAACAACTGCGCCTTTGGCATTCGCAACAATCACATGTAAAATAAAGAAATTAATGCAATAATTCAACATAAATTAATCAGAAGCCATTGCGAAGCGTTGCGATTGGTTTACTAATCGCTATCCCTACCTTATTTATTGATTCATATTTAAAAATAATTTAAAAAGAAAATCTATTCCAGGTACTCACGAGTGCTTCCATGGAGAAGTTTGGTCCCCATTATTTTCCATGTGCAGATTTAATCTAATAAAAAGAAATATATTTGTCATTTTTCCATAGTCCTAACAAAAGTTTTCGCTTTTTGAAACGAATTGTATGTAAAAAAGCATCTTAATGGGAAATCAGTCATACTTTGCTAATTTTTTTTAAATATCAAGTTTCAGGGGTATGCACTTTTGATTGTAGTACAGTATCATTTGAGTGTCTGATTGTCAATATCAGGGGGCAGCTTTGACAAAGATTCTGCCGCTCTTGAATATATAAATATTCAAGCAATTCAAATTACAATGAAGGCAGGAAATTGACTCAAATAATTTCGTCCTAAGTGACATATAACAAAGCCCAAAAATCAGTGAAAGCTCTTCATTGTAGCCTGGAAGAGCTGATTTCAATCTCTGGCGGAAGTACAGGAGTTTTTCATCGTTATTTCTCCTTCATCAGGTCAGAGAGTTCACCCATTTCTCTAGTTTGCGGATGTGTTCGTTCAAATGGATTAAGAAAAGGTCCTGTTTGATCTCAACAAAGGAACATACAGCAATATCGTCTACAACATTCTCATTTCACCTGCTCTGATTACAACCAAAAATTGCCATTACACATAATACGAATCTTTTATAAATTTTCTCATTCAAATAGTATTGAAAGTAAATTAAATTTATTAAAAATAGTGAATGTTATAATGAATGTATTTTTTTCTTTATATTGTCTTTCGGGCTTTTGGCCCAGATTGAAATTTACATCTGGATGTTTCCTGGTGCCTAAAAAATTAAATTGTTTTAAATCCTATCTTTACTTACTAAGATCGTTCAGAATTTTAGCATTACAGAAGATTGAAAGACTTTAAAAATCAAATACATGAAACACGAAAAAAACTAATGATTTCGCAGAAACCCTTTTTTAGTTCCGATTGGCACTGTATGATGACCTAATCAGATGTAAGAAATAAAACAAAAGCGTATAGTTGACAATAGGTTTTATTATTAGTCAGTTACACATACGGTTCAGTATGTTGTCCTTGCACTTTGTCCAAGATTTGCATCCTAGTGCAGCGGACCGCAGCAAATCTCCTGATATTTGTCTCACGTGAAGCAGTATTCGGTCCTTGAATGTTGCCAAACTATCAAGGTGTCCTTGGAAAACCAATGCTTTCAAGTAACCCCACAACCAAAAGTCCCATGGTGAGAGGGCGAACATGCGAGTCATGTAGTCGGGACTAATTATGTGATCTGTGAAATGCTGATGAAGGACTTGCTGCACTGTCAATCATGGGTGAGGGGCACTTCATCCTGCATGACCACAGTCATGTCAAGGCATCCATGCTGTTGAAGTTCTGGAATAACTAAATTTTGCAACATCTAACGTTGATATCACACTGCAGTGATAGAACATCTCACTGTTGGTTGCAGTTCTTCGGTAAAGTATGGATCAATTATGAAGGAGGCGGTAAAGACACACCACACTGTGACCTTAAGTGGTGCAACGCCATCTGCTCAATAGAATTAGGGTTCTCAGTCGTCAAAATCCAACAGTTGTGTGTATTGACAGTGCAGCTGAGATAAAAATGCGCCTCATCACTCCTTAGAATTTTCCAAGCCCATGCATAGTCCACTTCCATCCGAGCTAGAAACAGGTGAGAGAAATACAGCCACATTTCTGCATCCCGTTGAACCAGTTGTTGGACTTGACTAATCCTGTAAGGGTAAAACTTCAGCATTTCCTTACAGTTGAATATCGCATATCCAGTTTCCTGGATACTGTCCGAGCACTGCTAGATCCGTGTAAAGCATTCGCTTCCACTATGGATGTTGCAACAGTTTCAACTTCGTCATTTGATACCGATTTGCACCTGTGGGTTGCACTTGTAAAGATCCGGTATTTTCAAAACGTGAGAGCATGTTTTGCAAATTGGTAATAGTCATGGGACCTTTCCGTAGGCCCTTCATTGTTTGGAATAACCGTAGTGCAATGGACGCATTACTGTTAGTTTGGTAATAAAACTTTACAAGCAATGCATGATCACATAAACACCGCATTTCAAATAGTAACGTTCACAGCCCCGTCAAGCAGGTCGAACTGACACACAGTGGGGCCAAATCCCCAAAAACTGGCCAAAAGTCGAAAAATAAAGTTTAACTTCCGGTCATTTCTAGTCGTGGGTTAGGTTGGGTAAGAGTCCGAAGGTCGAAGTCCAGACTTCAGCGTGCCCTTACCCTCATACCTGCTAACGTAATTCAGTCGAAAGGGGATCCTCAGTCGAGCTAGACGCGTAGTGCTGTAAGTAAAGATTTCATCGCTATATTGAAGAGGACACCAAATCTCTAAGAATCAATCGATTTCAAATCTAAAAAATGGAATCAGCAGCTGCAAGTAAGTAGAATATCATCATGTATTACAACAGGGTATCTACTGAACCTCAAACAAAAAATTTAAGGACAATTCCCGTACATTTAAGGACATTTTCACAAAAAATTCTGCTCAACAAAAAAACCTCCAAACCGATCTGTTCAACCAAAAAAAAAAAATACCTCTAAACCGATCTTCAACCAAAAAAAAAAAATGCTGAAAATTCAAGGACATAGTCTGATTTCCTGTACATTTCATGTCAACCCAAATTTCCCGTACAATTCCCGGTTGGTAGACACCCTGCACAATATTAATAATAATAGTTTATGTGATAACAATAAACGAATAATTGTACGAAAATTAACGGAAGATTAAACGAAAAATTTTAAACAAGTAGAGAAAAGTTAATAAGTTCTCTAGAGTTCAGCGACTGGACCAATTGCATGTTGTAGATGGAACAATTATTGGATGAAAAAATTTAAAACTAGCTGCATCTAGCTGCAATTGAGTCATTGGTGCGAGTTCTTGCAATATGGAACATAGCTTCCTGAATTTTGTACATGAAAGACACGGAATGTTGAAAAGTTTTTCACAGAAAAGTTGTAGAGTTTTGCATTATCAATTCTGGGATGTATTGACGTTAATATTCCTTATAATTTCAATAAACAATAACTGTTTAAAAATGAAAAAAATTATAGTAGTATATTTTTACTCTTTTCTTGAATTTGTCTGCGGTCTGTATTGTATTGAGTTCTATGATACGTAATTCACTTTTATGAATATTTTCTTCTTCTTTTCAAATAATAGTAACGAGGTTGAATATGCAATTATCCATCTATATTGATATTATATTTTTCAATTTCAGAATCTGTCGCTGATGAACGTGAAGCATGTGGCCTAACAAGAGAGGACATTTTCTCGATATTGAAAGGTCATTTAGATGACACAGTGACTGAAACATATGTAGAGATCGAAAAGTTCATGTCAGTGAAATTGCAATGCCCCTTCGCTCTATCAGACAATGTAAAACCTGTTCTCCGCAAGTTGTTGCATGACTTGCATAAAAAGTGGCAGCAAATATCAAGGAATGAAGATAAATTTCTGAAAAAATTTTCTGAATGGTTGAGCGAGTTTGTTTTTTTCGAAGAAACCAAACAATCTTTGAAATAATCCCATAATTTGGGTTGGCCTTCTGCAGAATTCATGGAGTCTAGTGACAGGACAAAACGAAGGAGGACAGAAGAATTACGTGCAACAAATAGTATGGAAGAATTGACGTATGCGACTTAAATGAGCCTTCGATCATCTGGGAAATTAGATGCTGCAAAAATTGTCCATGATGTGGGATTGGGAAGCCCATCTAAAGCTAAGAAGTATAAGGAGTCCATAGATACGATTCAAGAAACGATCATCTGCTGATGCTGCTCTGTCGCTCATAGTGGAACTGAAATTATCAAAATCACAATATCAGGGGCTTCGTAATAGAAGCAAAGAGAATAGATGTAATTTCTTTCCACCGTATAAATTTCCATATCAAGCCAAGCTCAAATGTTATCCGCCTAAGTCAGATATCTCTGTCAATGAATGTAGTGCTGAGGTAAAATTGCAGGTTTTGCTGAATCACATAGCTGATAGAATATTAACACAAATGGATGTTGTCAAAACTTTGTCTCCTGAAAATGTTTGCAACTTATTTTTGGAATAATTTGTAAGTGGGGCTGCGATGGCACTTCTGGCCAAAGTACGTACAAGCAAAAGTTTACCAATGATGATGGAAGCAAGTCTGATGCTAATATTTTTTTTTTACATCAATCGTTCCACTGCAGCTTGTATCAGACGACTGCAGTGACTCCACGCAACATTCAGCGAGTCGATAACATCATTCGTGGTGACCGCTGGTTGACAACAGATGAATTGTGTCGCATTCTCTCCCTCAGTAAAGGCATCTGGGGTACAAAAAAGTTTGTTCACGGTGGGAACCAAGAATGTTAACCAACCAGAATAAATAGACAAGAAAAGAAATGTCTCCGAATAGTTGCAGCGCTTCCATTTGGAGGGAGAGGAGTTCCTGGAAAAAATTGTGACCGGAGACAAAACGTGGGTTCATTTCTTTGAATCTGAATCAAAGAGGCAGTGAATGGAATGGCATCACACAAACTCACCGAGGAAGAAAAATTCCAAACTGTACGATCAGGGAAAGTTACGGCGACAGTGTTGTGGGATGCACAATAAATTCTGTCCAATACACCATAATACTCACCATAATTGCATTTGAATTTCTTGACAATTGCAAGGAGAAAAAAAAAAAATAGGAGACGTTACTTATTGACTGACCCTCGTAAATTGTAAAATTAGATGTGGAAATATTTTCAAAGGAGAAAAGGCTTAAAGATGAAAACAAAATTTGTATGTAATAATGGAAAGGATACTCTCTCTCTCTCATGTTCTTCTTGAATGTAAAATAAGGAAACTAGAAACATCAAAATTTTAACAGGTATCAAGAATCAAAGGAATCTAATTACTGCAAAATTAGAAAAAATTTAGTAACAAAATTGTAACTATATTTTTCCTTTGTTTCTGTATTTTCTGGTATTGTTACTAATTAATTTACTGGTATAACTATTTTTTCTGTTTATAATAATTGAATGATATAATGTAGGTTTGTCTACTGTAAAACAGATTGTGTCCTGTATTTAAGAACTTTATCATCAGTCCCATGGATGTTCTTCAAAACATACAAATCCTTGTTATCCTCATTATTAAGAAAAGCAAAAATTATTTTTTCTTTAAATGATCACGTATAATTAAACATCCTTTAGAAATTATCAGTGCAAGCATATCTAGTTGCTGTTCATAATAAAATCAATTAGAATTATAAGGAAGCATATATAATATAGAGTAGCATCTAACTATTTCAATATTATAGTCTTAAATGTATCTACCTCTGGCTACGACGAATACTTTGTACTTTAGGTGCTGGCTCAGTAGTACCACTTGTGCCAAAAGCCTTCACGGGTGCATTGGAAGCTTTACTATTCTTGGGGGCTGGTTTGTTAATTTTTGATGTTTTATGAATATTGGCTGAAGGCAAAGACTGCAATTTATTTAGAGATGAACCTGAAATAATACAGAATGGATATATGTTATGCTTTTATCACTAGTCTTACCACTGCAAAAGAAAAAAAAAAGGAAGTAAAAATAAACAAAAGCAAAACAGGTATATTTAAGTTGATTCCAAATAACACAAAAACAATTACAGTGGTATTTCAACTTGCTTTATGGAGACCATAAATGGTCTCAAACACAGTTGGCAGTAAGGAAAAAAGGACTTAAATTACAAAACAAAAGTGGAATGCACTAACGCTTTGGTGTTAATATACTGGGCAATTTTAAAATTTGCGGTTTTATTTGGCTTAGAAATTGAAAATGATGTGAAAAGAAAGGAAGCAGTTTTTATTAAGACTAAAATTACTTACTAATTCCTTGTAAGAATTTTACCGGTAACAGTATTTAACAGATTGATGTTTCAAATACCAACCAGTCAAGAGAATCCAACCATTTTTTTTTTTTTTCCAATTTAAACAAATCCAATTAATGTCATTCACTGAAGCACCTAGCATTACCATCTTTTTTATTTCCTACATCCTTTGGGTTTTTTTTATTAAATAATAGGGCTTACTCATCCTGTTTGGTCTTCCAAGTATTTGACTTGGGACAATAATACGTTGCAATCTGATTGAAAGCATAACTTTCTGGATGATATTTAGTCATTTCCAGAAGGCATAATTTAGCAATTGTAACATTTATTAAAACACATTAATTTATAAATGGCTTAGTTCTGTAAATACTAAAACTTTAAGTACAATCGCCCTAAATGACTTAGGAAAGGCAACTTATAATGAACTGTTAATCATTATATTTAATCTAATATATATTTTATAAAGCTTTTTGATATATTGATGCAAAGTCGAAAAGCCTTCCCAATTGGTCAGTTAAACTGCCCTGTATTGGCTGAATCGGGAGGCCAATCGGCTACGTACAAGCTCTCTGTCCAAGTGAAGGACCGCGCAGAAAGCTTCGAGCTAGTCAGTGATGGGCCAGAAAGGAAGCTCTATTAATTCTCAGAATCCAGTCCAATATGTATAATATTGTAAATAAAGTGTGTGTCTTAGACTAAACACCCGACGTTAGCTCTGTCATTTTTTCGACCATACATCATTGGTGCCGAAGATCCGCCGAACCAAGGACACACCTTTTTCGACCATACATCAATACCTCAAAACTATGACATTTTTATTTTCTGTTAGAATGGTTAGTAATACTCCATAACACATATCGCATCTTGTTTTTCTATTATGGAGAAAGGTAAAATTTTGTTTGTCTGTTAAACATGTCACAAACTTTTATTGATAACAGCTAGTGACATGCTTTGTTTCACAATGAAGTCATTTCACTACAGAACTGAAATCAAGAGATCTGATATTAGGGAAGTATTCAGTTTGTTGCCAGGGATGGTGGACTACACAATTAAACTAATACAGCAATTCATAGGATTATTGCCTGTAATATTTAAGTAGAGATAATCTTCTACAGAACATGAATTTTTAGTTATTTCTGAGCTTTGAGAACTCCATAACTTCATCTATACATTGCAAGAATTTGATTTCACTTTTACATCACGAAAACAAACAAATTTCATGCTACAAAGCGTACAGATTCAAACTACAGTGGAGCACCGTTTATATGTTTTTATCATTTATACGTTTTTTTTTAATGGTCCCGGCAAAATCCAATGCATATTAACGTTAAATAATTTCATTTATACGTTTTCCTGAAATCGCAAATTTCATTTATACGTATTTTTTGAGAACTCAAGAAGAGAGAAAATGCGCATTTCAACCTCAGATTCCCACCTGCCGATTGTCCAGTCTTAGAAAATTACATTGAAAAACCTCTGCCAAGTTTTCAACAAGCTTTGGCGGGTTTTAACACCATGCAAGAATACCTCATTAGCAGTGATTTAAATGATAAAGATGTCACTTTTAACAGTGCACAATGAACTTTTTTCTGTGCATTCCAAAAAAGCCCTACAACTTAAAATAGCAAAATATTTTGTAAATGTTGAATGAATATGAATAGTAGTATTAGTTGTACCTTAAATCCAGAATAAAAAGTTTTGTATTACATACCTCTTGTATTTCATTTTCATGTAATATTTTAACCTCTGCCTTTTTAATGTTGGTTATTATGAAATTGTTCGTAACTTTTGTGAATTATATGTTTTTTCATTTATGCGCTTTTTTTTTCTCAGTCCCTTGAAAAACGTATAAACGGTGCTCCACTGTATTCAATGATGAAATGTTTATAACACACACAAAATAAAGAAGTACATGGCTTTTGGAGATGGTTTGTTTTTATCACTATTGTGAAAAAATTGTCATCTTTTAATCATAAGTTCAAAAATTTAAGAAAAATGTGTCGTTATAGTACAAGACCAGAAATACACTGAAATATTTTTTATTTTTTTTTAAGGTTCAGTTACTTTTTCATGACGCAATGAATTAGTTCATCCTTTTTCAATGCTTTTTGATGACAGAACTAGATGGATACAAAATATAGGAGACTTATCTTGCACTAGGAGTAAATATAACAATACACTTCAGCTGTTCTTGATAATTAACAATTGGCAACAAGTAATGGAAAAGTGATTTTTTTTTTGGTCTGGATAGGAAAGTGTATTTGATGGTCTGAATATCTTTTCTTCCTTTGAGAGAGAGAGAGAGAGCAAGAATGGAAAAAGATTGATGAAGGGGATGGATTTATTAGGTAATGGTTTGATCCATATTAAAGCTCTTCACATCTGGGGCAGCTGACCCATGGGCTAGTGATGACAGTTAAAACATCTATTGGGTCGTCCGGAAAGTTCGTGCTGATTTTCTGTAGGTGGCATAAGGTCATCCCTGAATATATCAGAATGATTGAAAACAAATGACATGCACACAGATTCTAAAAGACAGTACTTCAGGCATATGTGGAAAAAAGTTTGGTTACGATACGCCTTTGAATATGGAAGCAAACAAAGTGCATTATAGGCATTTAATGCTTTTCTTTTACCGGAAAGGCAAAAATGCCACCAAGCGGCAAACAAGATTTGCACTGTTTATGGCGAAGGTACGGTAGCTGAAAGAACTGTGTAGAAGTGGTTTGCTAGGTTGGTGATTTCAACCTTGAAGTTGGTGGAAGTGGTTTGTCGGATAGGCCTTCCACCACAGATGAAGATCAGATAAATACAGTGATCAAGAATAACCCATGCTGTATGACATGTGAATTAGCAAAAATGTTAAAAATACCAAAATCCACCATCCACAAGCATTTTCTGAAGCTTGGCTACACAAACCGTTTTGATGTATAGGTTCCCCACGATTTAACGGAGAAATATCTGATGGATATAATTCCATTTGCGACTCACTCTACAAACACAACGAGGAGATACCATTTCTGAAGCAAGTAGTGAGGGGGGGATGAAAAATGGATCATTTATAATAATGTTAAGCAAAAAAGGTCTTGGGGAAAGCGGAAGGAACCACCTTTAGCCACCCCAAAAGCCGGTCTTCATCCTAAGAAGGTCATGCTCTGTGTTGTGGGATTGGAAAGGAATCCTACATTATGAGCTTTTATCAAACAATGAGATGATAAATTCAGAAAAGTATTGTTCCCAATTAGACATATTAAAGACAGCAATTGAACAAAAATGTCCAGAATTAGCGAATCAGAAGGCATAGTGTTTCATCAGGACAATGCGCAGCCTCATGTGTCTTTGACAACTCGACCAAGGTTGTTGGAGCTCAGTTGGGATGTTCTACTCCATCCACCATATTCACCAGACCTCGCACCCTCAGATTTCCACCTATTTCAATCATTACAAATTCTCTTAATGGAAAAAACTTTGGTCGAGATAAAAAATCATATAGAAAAGTTTTTCGCTGAAAAACCTGAGAGATTCTGGAAGCACGGAATTTCCCGTTGCCTGAACGATGGAGAAAGATTGTGGAACAGAATGGCACCTATATAATTTAATAAATGTATATAAAAATTTAATGTGCTGCGTTGTTTTTGCAATCCTTACATACCCATATCACTGTGGTATAAAGGACAATTAGTACAGTCAAATTATACCAACATCTTGGCTGGTCCATAGACTATTATTTACATTAGCTATTAACAAAAAAAAATTAAGCTGAATAAAAAATAAAAGTATTCTTATTAAAAAGGAAAAAAAAAAAATTACCAGCTCTCTTTTCAGAAGCATGAGACTCAATACTGGAAGATGATGGTATGGAGGAATGATGAACAGGTTTTCTAAGGCGTGAAGTCATACCGTGCAAACCAGAAGGCTACAAAAAAATGTAAAAAAAATAAATAAAAGTAATCGTTTCACTTATATTTACTTTCACAATAACTGTTCTTTTCATTGTTCTGAAATCACCTAAAATTTTAAGGGTTTGAGGTTTCTTTTTTTAATTGATTAGAAGAAAAGTAGCTTGGAAATTTAAAAACAAGAAAATTAACAATTAACATTTTATAGACACTTAAAATAGCTGTTCTTAATAAGAAAAACTGTTATTTGAAGGTTGCTATGACTACTGATTCAACATTCAAGATGAGCCATTAAAATTACCTTTTACCTCTACTGTAAACAATTCTATTAAAATGAAGCTGTTTCAGTCACTACTGCTTCACTATTGTTTCTGACCAGGCCAAACGACGATCGTCAGTCGTATTAATATTTTTATTGAAATTTATTAAATTAAATGTTATATATCAAACCTTGTGTGTGTGTATATATATATATATATAATTTCATTTATACGTATTTTTTGAGAACTCAAGAAGAGAGAAAATGCGCATTTCAACCTCAGATTCCCACCTGCCGATTGTCCAGTCTTAGAAAATTATATATATATATATATCTGTATATACAGTCGGACCTCTATTTAACGAAGTCGCTAGATCCCGAAAAATAGTTCGTTATATGGAAAATTCGTTAAATAGAGATTCACCTTTTAAAATTACTTTAAACTACATAAAACAGATTTAAAATAAATAAACAATAAATATTATTAAAAAAGTAATAATTTTAATGACATAAAGCATACATTACCATATGCGTACGTAAGTTTTACTACTAAAGTCTGTTAATTTTGTCTTGAGTTTTTTTGTTTTGTTTTGAAAAAGTGTTTTTGCTCATAGTACGTCTCGCATCTTTGTAATGATCAAATACCCCTTCAGGCATATTTTCTTCAAATTGTAATCCGCGTACAATTGTTTCAAATGATTTTTAGCATTTAGCATTTCATCATACGAAGGTTTTTTTTATTTCTGCATCATGATCATTTCCATTTTCATCATCTTCATTTCAATTCATTGCTGTATTGTTTTTATTTTTCACACTGTCCTAAATATCCGATGCAGTGTTTCTGAGGTCTCAACTTCAAAATCAACTGAAAGATAATCATCAATCAGCACATCATCAACAATTTCTTCTTTTTCCCTCACTGTATCCACAGTTCTTTCATTTCCTCTAAGGGAAATAATAAAAACATTTCAAAGAGAAAAAAAAAAATAGATACCATGAAAGAGTTCGTTAAATAGAAAATGCATTTCGCTATTTGGAGGTTATTTTAAGAAGAAATTAGTAAAATGTTCTTGGTTCCAAAGAAAATTTCGCAAAATAGAGGTTCGTTAAATAGAGGTCCGACTATATATATATATATATATATATATATATATAATAAATGACCAAGTTGTTAACTTTGACCACCAGGTCTTATGGCAGTCAAAGGTTAAAACCACCAGGTTTTTATGCATGGCGCTCAAAGTGTTAAAGAGAATATTTAGTTATCTCATGTGAAAGAGAGAAAAAAATGTCAGTGCTGTAAGCTACCAACAAAGATAAGAGTTCCACAGTTCCTCTTTGTGGACTCAAGTTGCCATGAATTTTTACATTCACCTTACCAGTTCACAAGAGATTTTCTCAGTTTGTTTTTTTTTTACAGCCAAAAGCAACAATGAGATCTTTTTTTCAGAGAACCAAGGAAAAATGGGTCAGTGAAATGTATCTCCATTGAGATTCATAAGCATTGAAGTCGAAGAAGAGATTTCTTCATTCTTAAAAAAGAATCATGGATTCACAATGCTCATTGAGTGACAAGAAAACATGGTACTTGGATCAATTGCAAGAAATAAGTTAACTCATTCTTGAACTTCTGAGACAAAATTTCTTGAAGCACATTGAACATAACATTCTTTGTACTTTTGAGTTTTTTGCTACAATGAAGTATATAAGCTCAAATAAATCAAAAATTTGTTTTAATGGACAGGCCCATTTTTTTTACTAAGCTCTTTAATACATCTAATCTACAATTTCTACATTATACGAAATCCCAGTTTCCAAAAAAAATGCTTTAATCACAACTGCTTTAAATATGTATCATTAAATTAGTATTAAAATTTTTTATTAATTTAATTTTTATAATGTAATTATAAGAAACTATCTAAGAAGCTTCAGATAATAGTAATTTGGTTTGTAAGTTGTTAGTTTCTATAAAATGTGAACAAGAATTTCTAGTCATCCTTAAATTATAAAAAGTAATGCCTTTACATTCAGAAAATCTTGGAACTGAAGTTATTTCAATGTTAGTGTTGAATTTTAATCTACTTACTTTGATTTGAGGAATCCCTGTTTTACTTCCAGTGAAACTACTCTCGCTGCTTGAATAAGAATATTCAGAACAAAGACTATCCGAACTTGTATTTTTCTGTAAAATCAAAAAGATAAATACTGTTTTTGTGTCATTCTTCCATTAAACTTTCTAACATCCAAGTAACCACCAATTATGGTTCATAATAAAAATACTTAAAGTCCTCCTAGCGAAAGAATGACTCTGACCTTGAACTACAACAATGATCTCTTAATCATTCCAGGACTGAAGTTTGTTTAGAGAAACTATTCACAATCGCCAATCAGAAGCCAAGCACTTTCCCGCCATAAACACTGACATATACAATCGATTCAAATTCTACTATTGCGACATCTGGTGGCCACGGTCGTTCTTTGGTTTGCCCGAATATAAGAAAAAGTATTGTTTGACTATTCGTTGGACTATTGAAAATCAGAATAACAAAGCTGATTCCATTGATCAATTTTCAGAGAAGATTACAAATATGAAACGATCTAATTGTGCACACTTACATTTCTGACTGTAGGTTGGGAGATTTAGTGTAAATTCTATCAGATAAATAGATATACCAAATGGTAAAAAGTTAGTCAAATTTACTAATGTAATTTATCGTCGTATTTTTAAAAAAACCAATCATGACGTTTCAACCCTACTTAAGGTTATTATCAACTGAACTGTTGGGTGAAGTGAGAGGAGTTTAACGAATATATAAGTTCAATATTCTTCAATAAACTTCTTCCTTTTCATTTCTGATGCATAATTATTTACAAAACTCCATAAAACACATCATAGTATTTAAATAGATTTATTTATAATAGTAGTCGACCTTTTCTTTTTCAAGCATCATAAAAATTTGGACGTATCAGACATTGCCAATCACTGTTTAAATAAAGGACACACAATGGGATAATAATGTAAAAATTTTGTTCAAAGTATATGATTCAAAATTAAGAAAAATATTAGAAAGTAGTATTATAAAAAACACAAAAGAAAAAAAAATTAACAGGTATGAAAGAGTCCATATAGACTAAAGATGGGCAAAGTCGTTCTTTTTACTGAACTAGTTCTTTTGAGATAGTTCTGTTTATTGAACTAGTTCAAATGAACTAAGTCGTTCTTTTTACCTTAACAACCAAAAAAAAAAAAAAAAAAGTTTTCAAATACTTTTACAACCAAAAAAAAAAAAAGATTCTCAAATACTTCAAATAAAACCTAGTTCATTTGAACTAGGTCGTTCATTGAACTAGTTCTTTTATACGAACTAGTTCGTTCACGAACTACCCATTCCTAATATAGACCCTTCTACAGTCTTTTTAATGAGAGATTTAATAAAAACAAACTGCAATAGAATAGCAACAATAGATATTTTTAATTACTAAGAATATTATTATTATTACTTTTAATAATTGTACCTTATTAATATATTTTTGTAAAACAACTAAACTTATTGATTCATTTTTTTTTTTTAATTTTAATAATTTTACAATTTCAGTCCTACTAGATCCACTATTAAAGTGATCTGTCTGTAAGTTCTGTATAATATATCTATTTTAAGTTTAATTCAGAATATATACATAATTTGTTAAAAATAATTAGTTATATTACCATACATATATTGTTATTTAATAAATATGATAATAATCTACTATACAGTAGTATTAATATACATATATCACTATTAATGTAAATATTATAACATAAAATTGTAATTAATCTTATAAAAATATTTAGCTATTCAATATTAAATAATTAATTATGATGTATCATTTTTTATTGTACTCAATAATAATATTTCTATTTTACTTTAGTGTTCTATTAATAACATTACAATTCAATTTAAACAGTAATATTTCTTTTCTTTTTTAAAAAGAAGAATATTTTTTTCTAAAAACTAAAAAAATTAATTTTAAATTTGTTAAATAATAGCAATAAAATTAAATAATAATAAATAATATTTCTAAATTTCTTTAATGTTATATTAAAAACATACCATCCATAAAACAAATATTTTTTTTTCCTTATTTTTTTAATGTTATTATTTATAATATTCTAAATTTTTGAACATCTATATTTACAGTATTCAATATTAAATAATTAACTAAGAAATATCATTTTTGATTGTAATCAATAATAATATTTCTACATTTCTTTAATAATAGTACAATTCAACTAAAGAAAATTGCTTCTTTTCTTTTTTCAAAAAGAATCAAAAAAAGACATCCCCATAGTGTGAATAACTGGTAAAGCATTCTATTTCCTTATTGAGGAGATTATTGTTTGTGGTCAATTTGAAGGTTATATGGAAATAATTAAATAATATGTTACCATTTATATGGTTGGGGATATGACTGAATCACCTACTGGCAAATACTTGAAAGAATGAAGGGTTGATTCACGTTTATTCGGTTGACTTCAAGGGTGCCCGATAGCACTGTAGCAGCATTGTTGCTTTAGAATCAGAGATCATACACCTGTAGTTTATTATCTGGTTCCTGGCATTGTGCTGCGTTCTAAATATGCCACCAACAATCCCAAATTGATGGGAGGGGTATATAGTTGCCATTTCCGATGCTAAACATGCTGCTTCAAAATTGTAGACATGTGCAAAGGCCGAAATTTTCATGTTTGCAAGTCAATCATCAACCGGGTAATAGCAGAAAGTCATATGAAGCCCATTAGCCAAGAGCGGGATAAGCCACAGGCCTGAAATCCCTGATCGGCAGCAACTCCTAACGTTATTAAATGAAGGCTATGATTGTCGGTGAGAACCCTAGCACTCAAAGGGCACTTGCCCAAGCTATAGGAGTATCTCAGCCAAAGGTTGCATGGATAATTAGGAGTGATCTGCAATTAGGAAAGCATCATAAAGCTAGACACATTTTCCAACCAACATATGATAACCTACATCAACAACAGACCAACTTAAAAAAAAAAAGAACAAAACATGTAAAATAGAAGTTTTTAATAATTGACAGCCTGAAGAATTTTGTAGACTATTTTCATTTTCAATAAATAATTTAAGAATTTCTGAAAATTTTCAGATTAGGATATAAATGTAACTTAAAATACAGCCACATCCAATTTAGATTCCTTTTAGGTTTAGTGATAATGTAAGTCTTACCTCTTGTGATGATCGAGACGATAGCTGTGAACTATTCAAAGATGGAATCCTAGAATGAGGAATTCGAGAAGACTGGTTATTATGACCAGGGGTTCCAAAAGAAGCGCCATGCTCATTATTGGAAGAATCAATTAAAGACAAATTGGGAGAATTTGCATTCTTAGATGTAGAACTTCTCTCTATTCTTGGAGTGCTTGATTTGCTTATTTTAGATTTGGGAACCCTAAATAGCACTGGTGAACTGGTATGTTTCGTCATCTTCTTTTGTGCTTTTTCATCTCTGTTCAGACAGGATTCTAATAAAGATAAAACAGGTTTTACAATTAAAAATTAAAATGCACTAACATTCTTAGAAGCTAAAATAAATAAATAAATAGCGCTGCAAGTCTTTTGTTGTACTTAAGATACATTCTATATTCTGCCTATTCAAATACCAACCCAAAATAAGAACCCTTCTCATACAAGTTATTAATTATTAGGTTTATTTCTTATCCATTTTACATTATTTACTTTTATAATTCATTCAACAACTATCTACATTTATATCTTCACCATCAACCCTAGATCACTTGTGCCTATTTCAGAAGATATCAGCACTCGTGGGATGGCACAAACACCCCAAAGTAAATGCCTGGATTTGAACCAGTTTCTTTAACATTTAAGTAAATGTGAATTATATTTTGATGTTAAAGTGAATAAATGAACTAACAAATATTTAATAATCAACCGTTTAATTAAATAAAAAAAAAATAAAAACAAACAAAACTATTACAAAAAGTATTTGTAAGTACTTTTGAGAAGATTAATTCAGAAAATATGAACTAAAGCAAAACAAAAATATCTACTAACAAAAACTAACCATATCTTATATACTTCGAGATATAATCAACATTTTGATCTAGAACTTATTCACTTAGACAACAATTAGGACATGCTCTGTACATATGATTTTGCCACACACTTTTCTTACAAGCGTGTGGCAATCTTTTACCCTTGGACTAACACTGCATCGCTGTTTTTTCTTAGGAGATAATGGAGCTGCAACACTGAGTCCATTTAGAATAGGTTTCAGTGTTTTTGTTAAATAGGGAAGTTCCCATCTATTTGGGTTAAATCAATGACAAACTTAGTACCTCCAAAAACATTGCTCTTTTTAATTTGGATTGCGGCAAATTTGAATCGTGAATTACATGACCAGTAACACCAGCAGTAACTAAAAGATGAAAGAAAACAGGCCATCAATGACATATTCCTCAAATACTATAGTTGTTACACATTTGGTCAGAGGTATCCTTTTGTTTTGTTTTTTTAAATAGCATGGATTTCAGGTTTTTTTTTACATTTAGAGCAGATTCAATCACTAAATCATTATTGTCATACATTGTAGCGATAAGCAAAACGCAGTTCTGTTTTGGACTGAATGACACTAATGTCAGCAGCAGTTTGTAGTGTCTCCAATGAAAGATGTTCCAACTGAATGATTTGTTATGAAAGCAACTAATATATATTTTTTATTCTTATGTGATTTATCCACCATTGTAATTTTCTTTTTAGTAGACTTCTGCTAAAGGCAGCTATTATACCAATTGTCATAGGACAAGCTCCTTTCAATACCAAGTGTGGATTTGATACAATCACATAGTAATACCTTTCAATAAACGTATAACTCATTTTAAATGGTTCATGTAGTCAAGATAAGGCTCACTTTGCAATGTTTTTATATCAAACAAAGAAAAATGTTTTATGCCATCCAGATTTGTTTGTTAAATATTGACATAAAACAGCCTCTAAATTTGAGCAACTGCTAGTAATTATTGTATATTCATCTATAGTAAAATACTTTAATACAGGTATCATTGAATTCAGTCAATACTTCTTGAAGGGGAGCAAATCTTCTTCTAGTCTGAGTGATCATGTCATCAAAACTAAGACATTTCAAAAATTAAGCAAAAGAATTATAACACTCAGTTTTTTAAAACATTAGGTGCCAAGTCTAGAATGATCCCACAAGTCTTTGTTTTCTTTGACTGGCCTTTAATAAAGCTGACAGAAGTAGTAAGCCTATCTCAGCTTGTATTTAAGGCCTGTTTGTCATGAATATTTGAATTATTTTATCAATGTAAATTCATGCAATTTGTTATTTATCATATCTGTGATAAATAACTTGAAACACTCTACTAAGGTTTGCAAGATTTTGCTGCAGCTTTTGGCCCAGGAGGTTGAATAACAATATTTTGAGTGTCTTCTAACTGAAGTATTACCCTTTTCTTTGAACCATTTGGTGGTTTTTATCTCAGCAGAGATAAAACCTTTAGTTTTGAAAGTTTTGTATCTGTTCATCACTCTTCAAATGGTGTGGCTTCTTGTTCTGTACTCGTGTTGTAAATCACATTCTTCAAAGTTATCTTCTTGAGTACTCACATTGTTATTGATTCAGCTTCATCCTCATTGTCTGACTGCTTATTCAGAAATTTCTAGATCTTACTTTGTTGTTGCTCCCAATCCATTTAAAATAGAATGATTTTACAAAAATAATTAAAACTAGACATCTTACAACATATCGTATCACTCATTATAATGAAATAATGAGAAATATATCTAATATTCAAGAAAAATACTTACCTCTGTGATTTTTAACTACAGCGTAAGTTATAATGAGAACACTCGCAGGGTGACTATTATGACACTCTTGATGAATCTAATGCCAAACTGCTCCTTCTGGTCTTAGGCAGTTGTTAAAAACTACTACTGACAGGCACAGGTTAAAGTGTGAAAGAAATAGTTGAAATTCCTTTTGGTTTAAAAATCTCTGGGATGATGGCAGGTTAAGAAACTGTGAGCTGTTCGTTGGAATTTTGGAAATGTTCTGAAAAGTGACCAGAACATTACTTTAACTCTGCACATCCATTTAAATTCAAGTTTATGCTTTCCACCAATTTATAAGTGCATATTAATCTTTTTTTAGCGACTCTCATAGGGAGGCGCTATTAGAATTCCAGTATATTACATCCTCCACCGCCCAAACTGGAATTCGGAGCCCTATGAATGATACCTTGTTAGATTCTCCATGGCCTGAAGGTTTGGGGGAGGGGGAAAAAAAGAATTCAGACTTTCCGTCCTGACCATATCTGGTTTAGGTGGCCACTTAGAAATAGTGGTAATTTGACAAAACTGGAGTCTGTCAATATAGAATCTACCAGGCTGAGAAATGTAATCCACTGGTTATTTACTCAGAATTGCCCAGATGCTGACAAATGGTACAACATAGTCAATTGGTTCTGTGTTTACTACTAAACTGTATTACCTTCTTCATTAGCTACTGTAAAGCTGCTTTGTCATTTCTGGATGTTTAAATAAATATCTATTGAACCAATCTTCGTTAAGTTAAATCAAGATTGTATCTTATCTACTGTCAGCCGAGCTTGTCTATTGCTCTTTTGCTTTTTGAAAATACCAAAGCAACTATGAAATTTATAACCTTCAAACTCCCTATGCTTTTTACATTAGTAAGTTTGCAGATAATTACAACATTCTGCAGCTTTTTTTCTTCGAAACAAATGGATATCATTTCATGTATTATTTGGAGCTATTATGAACTGTATAGTTACAAGCCTTCTTGATTGTTGTGTGGTGCTGATAGAACAATCTCCCCTTTACATTTCTGCATCCAAGGCCAAATATTGGTCAGTGAAACATTAGTGAAAAACTGTGTCTTCACAGTTGGATCTCATTGCAATTGGTGTTTGGCAATCCAGGAAAATATCATACAGTTCTTTGTCACGACCACAGGCTTTACATAGTAATCAATCAGTCTTATGATTAAGCTTCTGTGATGTTATGTGATAAAAGATCCTACCTCCCTGGGAACTAGGATGGCAAAGCTTAGAATCTATTGGCATCTTTTGAATCTTGAACAGTTGAAAGCCAGGTTAGCAATGTATCTTCTCTACCACTTAAAAGTTTATGATTACGATTTGGCATTTTCTCGCACTAATATTCAACTCAAACATCTATTCAATTTCAATAAAACTGTAAACTTTATAAAAATACAATACATCCAACTCTATACCAATATTTCGTCTTTTTAGTACTCAGACTTTCTCATAGGTATACAGAAATAAAAAAATAAAATGAAAAGAAAAGAGAACTCCTCTTCTCATACAATATAATTATATGAGGAGTTCTCTTTTCTCTTTATTTTATTTTATTTCTGTATATAGACCTTGAGAAAGTCTTCGAGTACTAAAAAGACAAAATATTGGTAACGAGTTGGATGTATTTTGTTGTTTTTAAAGTTTACAGTTTTATTGCCACTAATATTGCTTTTATGTGTGTATTTGGTAAGTTGTCAAATAAACTCCAGCAGTACAGAGAAATTCAGAAACAAAGTACAATGATTTTTTTTTTTTGAAATTTAGTGTGACATTATAGATATTGTTAATTTTACTGTCCATAGGTTACAATGTTATCAAACTGTACACACTGAAATGTGCAACTAATCAATAAATCACAATTATGGTTCTATATGTCCTCCATTTCCATGTTCTAAAGATGGCATTCGATGAACAAAGCACTTGAAGGCAGAACAATGTCAGTTATAACTTGGCTGCAGTTGTCACACATGTGGCAAAATTATTTCTTTTAAGAAGCTATATTAGAAACATCGCCCTGATAAACAAGCTCCTTCAAGTATCCCCTTAACCAGGGATCACAAGGGGTCAAATCTGGTGATAGGGGTGGCTGTGCTGTTGGAAATGATTAGTTAATTACTGTCATTGGTGAAGTGGTGATTCAATAACCTTTCCACATTAATGTAGATATAAAGGGATGTTCCATATTGCATAAAGCTTATGGTATCCAGACAATGTCTTTGCTGAAGTGCAAAGATGAAAAAGTTTTGAAGCATGTCTCCGTACCTAGAGGAATTAACAGAACATGGCACTGGCCCAGATGCAGTTTTCTTTTTTGAAGAAAAGTCCAAACGATAAAGGATGATGTGAAACCACACAACACGGTTTTTTGGCTGATGCAAGGTTATTTCTTGATGAATATGTGGAGTTTCTCCAGACAAAATATGGCAGTTGTGAGTGTTCATCACCCACTTCAAGTGCAACTGGGCCTCATCGGTCGATAGAATTTGCCAGGACAATGAATCATAAATCATCGGAGCTGTGAATGACAAGGCAAATGATTTCTGCTTCTCAGAATCACCAAGAAGTAATTCATGACATTGAGATATCTTTCAGGGGGTAAAGCTGCAATATTCATCGCAAAATGTTCCATAAGGCATGTTTAATTGCAGTGATATTGCATGTGCATTAACACAGCTGTGAGAATTCTGCATTTGTTGCTCACAGATGCTCACTCTAAGGGTGTTGCAGCTTCCTCCGTTTTCTTAGGTATACAACCTCTTTCTTGCTTCACATGGAGCGTTCCTGTTTCCTCAAAATGCAAAATCATTTTCATGAGATTACTAATGGTGAGAGGACCCTTTAGCAAAGACTTAAAATGTCGAAATTCCTTAAGTGCAGCACTACCATTGCTGCTTCTTTGATATTGAAGTTTTAAGAGAAATATGTGATCAAGTAATGTAAGCACCACGACTTATGACGAATCCAAAAAGTCATTCTGCTGTTAATTCGTATCAACACAGAACATTAACAACACACGACTCCCTACTCCTTTTATAACGGTAATAACATCATGCCATCTAGGGTTCAGTTCACTATTGTAGAGGGGTGTCCGTATATTTTTGATTACATAGTTTATATGAGATTTTATTGAAATATGGGTAATAATGACTGCTTTAAAATAATAAGATTACTTACCAATGATACCAGTACTTCTACGGTTGAATGATTTTCTTTTTGAAGGCTCTTTCAATGTCCTGTCTGGATTTCCTTCTAATGAGATGTTTCTTTCATCCTCTGCTGATCCATCTGGACAGAAGGAGTACATGAGATTTATATATATGAAATTACATATATGAACATGCTATCTATATATATTCTGAAATGCCAAAAAAGAAAGGGAAGGGTGTTACCATGTCCATGTCATCCTTCAGGTTAATGGAATCATCAGCAAACAACACATATATAACGGCAGATATCTTTGCAATCTCAAGTAGTAACATTCACAGCTCTGATGGCAGCTTATCAGCACTTGAGCAACTTAGAAAGAGGTACGATTGTAGGGTTCTGGGAGATGGGTCACTCCATATTGGCAATTATGATGAAGTTCAGATTCACACTTTCAACAACTTTAAGGATGTACCTGAACTACACAAAATCAGATAAAACATCCAGCGTGAGACTTATGATAACAGAAAGCCCTTAATGAATGTGGGCAGCGGCATCTGGCCCATGTGCAACATTGCTACAAATAACAGTGCAACTCTATGCTGAGGATAGTACTAGCATAAGTGTTCAAAAACAGTGCAATGCTCCTTGTGTTCGACTGAGTTCCGGAGCCGACAGCCCACCCTGGTGCCATTGCTGATCCCACAACACAAGACTCGCCTGGGCTAGGGAACCGCACCACTGGAATCTAGATGACTGGAAAGTGCATCATGGTCCAGAGAATCACTTTACCAACTATTTAGAGTAGATGGGAGATTTCAGGTGGCAAAAACCCAATGTGGCACTGGATCCACCATGCCTATAAGGGACAAAAAAGAGTGGCCAAGGCTCTTATTACGGTATGGGGTGCATTCAGCTGGCACACATTAAGCTAGGCGAACACCATCCAACATGTTGGTCCGATCTGTCGGGCGAAAACATGTTGGATGAGACTGTCTGGGGCGAACATGTCGCATCGTGTGTGCCCTGCTTTAGGATTCATAGGTCTGCTTACCTCTGTGACAGAGTCGCTATGTCACCATCCTTGCAGATCATTTGCACCTGTTCATGTTCTGCATTTACCCTGACAATGCTCCACTGCCCAAGGCTATAGTTACCTGATTATGGTTGGAGGAGCAGTCTTATGAGTTTGCAGTCATGTCTTGGCCCCAGTGTTTGCCAGATTTAAACACCATTGAACACACAGGAATCACTTCAAGGTGCTGTCACTGCCAGGAATCCACAACCACCGAACATTACGGAACTGTGGGACGCTCTGCACAATGCATGGTGTGCAGTGTCTCCACAGTACTACAGAGCACTCGTGAAGTCCATACCACACCATATAGCTGCCACCAATAAAGCACCGGGAGGGTCTATACGATATTGGACAGTTATATCAACTTTTTGGGCACTTCAGTGTACACGAAATTTTATTGAAATCTGAGTAGTAATTATTTATTGAAATCTTCTTTTAAAAAATACTTTTACTTACTAATGATACCATTACTTCTACGGCTGACTGATTTTCTTTTTGAAGATTCTTCCGATACTCTGTCTGGAGTTCCTTCTAATATAATGTTTCCTTCATCCTCTGCTGGTTCATTTGGACAGAAAGAACCATTCAGTTTCTTACACTGATCCTCTGCTGGTTCATTTGGACAGAAAGAACCATTCAGTTTCTTACAATGATCCTCTGCTGGTTCATTTGGACAGAAGGAACCATTCAGTTTCTTACAATGATTATCTGCTTCCAAGATCTTTTCCACAGAATCTAACCTCTGATCAGGGGAGGATTGAGATGCTGTTTCCTGAGTCGACTGCAGTTCGGATGTAGGTACAACATACTCCACTAGATCAACAGAAAGAAAAAAAAGAACATTTAATATAGAGCTCCCATCTAATGAATAAAAGAAAAACATTAATGCCTATAAAGGAAAATATTACATTTTTCATTTTAGAAAATCTCAAAGGAGGTATGATTTATTTATAATGTTTCATTTATACTCATTCACTATTATGACTATTTAACCAAAATTGAAGCTCACTATTAAAAAGAAAGACCAAAATTGCAGTAAGCTCTCACAGAGCTTTGCACTATTTTCTTTTGATTCTAGCTTAAGTAATAACTGACACAAAATGTTCCTTAGGACAAGACATCAATAAGTCAGAACAAATTATTGTTGTATCCATTTTATAAAATTTTTGATTAGAGAAAAGAAAAACTAGTGCATTTCTATTTTAATTAGACTGGAAGTTAAATGTAATCCTTGTTTTAAATATCTGCAACAGAGTTACATCAATTTTCCACAAGAGCAATGCAAATAACATTTGTTTAGAAAATTCCTAAGATTGATCAGAACATTGCAATCACAATTTTAAGAAAATAAAAATTAGTTGCTGAAAAGTCTTAAATAATAAAACTGATTTAAAAAAAAAAAAAAAAAAAGAATAACTACAGTAGAGCACTGTTTATACATTTTTGAAGGGACTGAGAAAAAAACGTGTAAATGAAAAAACGTATAAACGAAATTCACAAAAGTTACGAACAATTTCGGCTTATTAATTAAGCCGAAACTAGTCTGATTATTTTTAACATGATTTTAATTTTTTAGTTTTTATTTTTAATTCATTACAGTTTTATCATGTGCGTTGGCTAGAACTTTGAACTTTTTTTAAATTT
>JAFIDM010003189.1:2118525-2137170 GCA_023159025.1 Thereuonema tuberculata | reverse complement strand
GTGCGTTGGCTAGAACTTTGAACTTTTTTTAAATTTACTTTACGCACGTTAAATATTCATTTTAAATGAAATACAAGAGATATGTACAAAATATGTCAGCATTTACAAAATATTTTATTATTTTAGATTGTAGGGCTTTTTTGGAATGCACAGAAAAAAGTTCATTGTGCACAATTAAAAGTGCCATCTTAACTTTATCATTTAAATCACTGCTAATGAGGTATTCATACATTGTGTTAAAACCCGCCAAAGCTTGTTGAAAGCTTGTTGGCAGAGGTTTTTCAGTGCACTTTTCTAAGACTGGACAATCGGCAGATGGGAATCTGAGGTTGAAATGGGCATTTTCTCTCTGCTTGAGTTCTTGGAAAAAACGTATAAATGAAATTTGCGATTTCAGGAAAACGTATAAATGAAATTATTTGACGTTAATATGCATTGGATTTTGCCGGGACCATTCAAAAAATCGTATAATTGATAAAAACGTATAAACGAGAAACGTATAAACGGTGCTCCACTGTATATTACAAAAGAGAAAATTTTCTGATTTTTTTTATTTTGGCAGTTATCTCATTTCTTTTCTTTATTCCAAATTCTTAACAGTCACCGAACATCTTTAATTATTGTGATTATCTTTCCCTTTAGCATCTTCGAAATATTAAGTCATTTTCAAGTCACAGAAGGTGCACAATGAAGCTGAATCCAATTTCATTTTATATTATAAATTTGTTTTTTACAATATTAAATTCTCCCCCTCCCCCAATAACCCTGGTAAATAATGAAGCATGCTTGTATTAAGATCATTGTTTGATAACCATAAAATAGTTGAGTAGATAAAAAAAAAAGGAAGAATGAACTATTTAAATGTTGCTTTCAGAAATCTCTCTCTCTCTGAATCCATTAAGTTTCAATTTTAATACGAATAAAACCTGACCTTCACAATTCAAAAAGCTATTTCAATACTTATGTCAAGCTTTATATTGCTCCATAGCTAATTTGATAAATGTACACTAGGGATTTAATGGTAGAAAGAAAGCAAGCGACCGCCAAGAATAGCCAAGAGATCAAATCAAATAGGGAATGGCACAATCCATCCAAATCCATTCCATTTGAATACACACTTGTAAGTTACTGTAAATAATCAAGTTTGGTTTTAAGAGCACAAAAGCATCTTTTGCAAGAAAGGTAAAAATAAAAATAAAACTCCTAAAAACACACAACAGAATTACAACATCCAAGCAAATAAAACAACAAATACAAGGTGTACCTGAAATGCGCTGCCAAACTTAAAGGTTGTATTCAATCATGCAAAACAACAAATAAATGTCAATGAACATTGGTCTGGAAATGCTTTATTTCCAAGATATGAACGATGCAACAATACAGAGGTCATACAGTCGCTTACTTTCACAGAAAATGCTCGAAATGTCTTCCACTTTTTTTATTCTTTGCTTTTTTAATATACCTATGTACTGTTATTATAATTTTTAAATTATTCAATTTTTTTTTATATAATCCATAACCAAAAGTGGCTTTGGACAGCGAAAGAAAATGCCCGGGAGAGAAAAACAAACTGTGGCTCCTGTCATTTTTTTTTTTTGCTTGTTGACAATTCTATTCACCATCAAATTTAACAAATTTGTAGCATTAAATCGTTTTTACATGCGGAAATAAATGTTATGTAATGAAAATGGAGAGACACACTGAGTTAAGAAAAGTTAAAAGTGTAAACATTTACTGGTTTAAAGATATATAATACATGATCAATTTCAACTGTTCCCCTGTTTAATGATTAATTTCAGCTATGTAGCCTTTGTCGAATGTGGGTAACAATGAACTTCTCACGGTAAAAAAGTTATCAAATTGAAAACAGGTGGAGGGACAACAAGGAGGAACCAATCAAGAGCTTCTGCATGGGAAAATCCAATGTTGTTTGTTTTTGCTAGCAAATCGCACCAATCACCCAAACAAAAAGCTTTGTGTGTAAGTAGATCAAACTCCATTGGGAATTCAAGATAATGATTATGGAATGATTTGTAGCAATCTTCCGAGCTTTCCAACAAGCTATTGCACATTGAAATATGTTCGATATATCCTTAGATAGTGCAATTCATTAGAAGCAGTGAGGTGGCCATCTTGATGACATCACAGCTATACACCTTTGAAGCACCTTTAAAGTCAAGCATTTCTCATAAATAAGAAAACTCTTAAGTCTTTCGATCAATTTGTTGCTTTTGCTTTTAATGATTAGCTAAAATCAAAGATTCTTAAGACTGGCATTTCATAAATTGTCTATATTCATAGGCTGTAATATCTTACAAAAAAATATTCGAAAAATATACTTTAGAAATACAAGTGTTATTGAAGATGCCTCATGTTTGATTGATTATGCATCATAGGCACAGCAGCAGAATAATAATGTTGAGATTGAAGTCAAGACAACTTTTTTTATTGCATTTACTATTTTATTTGCTTTCGAAATAAATGAAAGTTTTCTGGAAAGGACAAATTTATTAATAGCCATTTCAAGAAAAACTCAGAATTTAATCAAGTAGAAGACAAAGTGTTTTTCTTTCAGATATGCTTCACAAGTAATATTTTTTTTTGAAGAATGTATCTTCTTTTCGTAAATTTCTTAATGCCTAGAAATAAAAACAAAAAATCTTGCAATATATGCCATCCAGTATGCAATAAATTAATTCTTGGTACAGCATTAAATCCATTTCAATGTGCATTTCTGTTCTGACACTTTAAAACGATGGTAATGAGCTGAAGCTGATAATAAATTACAATCTAACTTAGTTGTAATAGCCTCACTTCCAGTGGCTACAGCCAAGAACATAATCAAGATTCCTTCAAAACCAATAGCTATCAACTAAAAGTATATCAATTACAATTCTACTAAAGATCAGAGCTCCCACTACAATATAAAGGAAGAATTGTAGATTTATGCCATCAGTAGTTGGCAAATCTGAAAAAATATATATTTCCACCAGTCATTGATTAACTATTAATTCTAAATATGCCATATGCCATTTAAAGACAAGCAAACTCTTGATCTAATAATGAAAACAATTAAAAATAGAATTAGTTCATTACCTGTATTTGTTATTTCCAACGGTGATAATTTTAATGATGCTTCACCCTTTGAATTTACATTTTCACTCTCTTCTTGTCCAACTTCTGAAATGGAACATGGTACTACATCCAAATGAACTGTTGTTTGTAGAGAATTGACAACATCCTCTTGCCGAGTTGCTCCTGGATTATTCTCTGTTATTGAATCATCTTTACTTGGAGATAAAATCATACCGGGCTTCTGTATATCTGAAACAGTTTGTGAAGTGGTGTCTTTTGTTATGGAAATATTGGCTTCATCTCTATTTTCTGTTGCAACCAATGGAGCCAAAGTGGATGTAGCAGAATCATCTTTACTTGGAGATAAAATCATATCGGGCTTCTGTATATCTTCATCTCTATTTTCTGTTGCAACCAATAGAGCCAAAGTGGATGTAGCAGAATCCACTGCATCACTATCATCATTCCTTGTGGGAGAGAGATTATCAAACGTAAGCTTGGGGATATCAAATCCAGAGGATAAATGACCGTGTTCACGAACAGACTGAATACGAACAGCGACTTCTGTTGCCTCTTTGAAGACCTCCACCAATTCTTTTGCACTCAGAGATTCAAAGGAATTGAGCTCAGAGTTCTATTTCAACGAAATCAAAATATAAAATTACATTATTTTCATTAAACACAAAAAAAAATCCATGTAAGATAGCAGACAAGCAACCTCTAAATTAAAAGGTTGTTTATTCTACAATATATAAATTTCATCAATTTCGTAAAACTTAAAAGTGCCATAATTGTAGTCTCACACTAAATATTCAACAATTTTATAAATGTGCAAAATCTCTAAATATTATTTTAATTATAAACTACATGCTAATTATTAATAAATATATAAAAAAACGGCCAATCTTTTTTATTATTAATATACACCGAGTGGCCACTTCATTAGACATACCTCTCACTCTTACTTGGACAGATCCGGTAGTGATGCACGATGATGTAACAGCAACGACTAGCTTATAAAAGATATGCTCTGTATCAAGAGATCTTTGTATCAGTACAAGTTGCCGAAACATGTGTAAGTCAAAGGATTTAAATGACTTCGATCGAGGTATGTTTGTGGGGACAAGAAGAGCTAGTTCCAGTATTTCGGAAACTGAAGATCCTTGGTTTTTCTCCTGCAACAGTATCAAGGGTTTTCAGAGAATGGCAGTTGGGCCACAAAAACTTCAAGCAATAAAAGTAACTGTGGAAGGAAAAGGCTTGTGAATGAAGAGGTAACAGGTGACTGCACAAATCATTTGTGGCAACAGAAGGACAACAACATGACAGATTGCAGCTGAGTACAATGCAGGTGCTCCACAAAGCATATCCGAACTCACAACATTACGGATCTTGTCCCTGATTGGTTTTAACAGCAGGAGACCAATGTACCTTTGATATTACAGAAAAATAGGAAAGTGTGTCTGCAATGAGCCCAGGAGCATCAGAATTGGACACTTGATGAACGGAAAAAGATCGCTTGGTCCAACAACTCTGTTCTTTCTCCACCATGCTGATGGCAAGATGAGAATATGGTGTAGGCAGCACGAAGCCATAGACCCGTCTTACCAAGTGACAACCCTACAAGCGGGTGGCAGTGGAATAATGGTCTGGGAATGATCTCCTGGATCACACTTGGTCCCCTAATACCTCTGAAAACATCTCTTAATGCCAAAGGCTACCTCAACATTGTTGCCGACCAGGACTACCCATTTATGGCTACAGTGTTCCCTGACGCAGATCAACACTTTCAAGAGGACAATGCACCCTGTCACCATGCTCAGTTGGTCTCTGATTGGTTCAGTGAACATGACTGATTTCCACTTGCTTCATTGGCTGGCTCAGTCACCCGATTTCAATCCCATCGACCAATTGTGGGTCCAGGTGGAAAGATCCATTTCAAGCTTAGAAATGCCACCATCCAATGTGAATCAACTATTGACTGCTCCTCTGTCAGCAATATTGGGCCAATATTCCTACGGAGCGGTTCCAACATCTTGGAGAATCAAAACCTAGAACAATTACAGCTGTGATCGAAGCTAGAGGAGGACCAACTTATTATGACGTCTCTAATAAAAGTGGCCACTCTGTGTATATGTGAGTAAGAAAAGTCTCTTTATTATTGTTATTAGCTTAAGGGAATTCAAATTTAAACTCCAAAAACTAGTCATTCTGAAGAGAAGTTGTTTTTTTTGAAGAAATACAAAAAAAATAACGAGAAAGGTAAAAATGATACTTAAAGATTAAACATGTGTTAAGGGGATGCCAGTACTTGTATAATTTAAGAGGATGTGTTAGAAATTAAGTTTATATCTAGGCATTGTTATTAAGTTTATTGTTATGTTACTGCGCATCATCTTTGTTTATACATTTGTTTCCTCCTCCTGTTTTCTTGTTGTTACCATACTGTGATGTTTGAAGTAGTCTTACGTTCAAATCAATAAGCCAAATTATTTATAAAAGAAGAAATCCATTTATTTCTGCTACTACCATTAGTAATAATAATATATAATGCTAACATTTAGATTTGAAACATATCAAAGGAAATTAATGACATCATCACTATCTTTAGACTAAGAATTCTTAACAGGAATTTTACAGAGAATTTCTTTTAGTAAAGTAAAAAATAAAAATGAATGTGAATACAACGTGAAAATATTGTCCACTTTATAAAGCAGAAAAAGTAAAAAATCTACTTGGGGGGGGGATAATTTGAACACATAAGTGAGAGTAATGGGACAGAGGAATAATAAAACAGATACTAAAACATAAAAAAACAGCAAAAATCAAATGACATTTTTAGTAAAGAAAATTACAATAATGTGCTTAATCTTCATAACAAAATTAATAACTTCAAAAAAGCACAAGATAAACAATTTCTTTCAACTCCCTACCCATTATGTATCATGTAAGATGCAAGCATGTTTCTAGATTCTGCCAATCATAACTCTGTTTTCTTGTATCTTGAAGATTTCACTGAACAGATTGAATTCAAGTGCATAAATTTGGACATCCCTCTAAAGTGGATGGCAATGTTTTTTCTTCTCCCAAGGAATTGCATTCTGTTTTGAACAAATTGTATAACAAAAAAACAGTAACTGCTAAGGAACCCAAGATAACAATTTGGAAATGCTCAGATGGGAATCTAAGTTGAGATACTTTTCTCTAGTAGCTCAACCCTATCTATTGTTCAGGTCCAAAATCAATTAACTGCATGATTGTCTTCACTACTGAGGATCATATAAGATATTCTCTGTTTTATAGTGTAGTAATGATCTTCTTATATGTACTTGCAATTTGGATTTCCAAACATAATGATAATGAAAATTTTCTGTTGATTTCATTCAGTTAGATGTAGCTGATATATTAAAGATATTGTCTTTATCCCTAATGTCTCAACTGAGAAATCCAAGCTCTATTTTTATGATGGGATGCAGTCAAAGTAAGCACATTCAGAAACCAAGGGAGCCTTTACAAAACTGTTTTTATATTTCCACACTAAAACAGTAAGGCCAGCTTTAGACTGATGGAAATTGAGCGGGAATTTGATGGCCATCACATTTTCACTGGTTTCCCATCAACTTTAACTGAGGTGTTTTACTACAGCCATCTATTACCTATCAAAAAGCTCACAGGAGGCTCATACACGCAGAATCCTTTGGTGCTTTTTTAGCAATATTCTATTGCGTTGAATAGATAATATATTGATAAGACAATGTTTATTCGAAGGATTATCTTATTACTGTGGTTATGAATATGAAATAGGTCTTTGTTTATCGGAAGTGACAGAATAGTGCCAACCACCCATGTTTCTGATTGTAGACGAAAGCCAAGTGTAGTTCAAAAGATCAGTAAATTATTTTTCAGTCATTCATAATTGAAATTAAATGCAGACTACAAATTTCTCAAACTAAGCAAATTTTCAGTAAAAACTGGAAGAACTTTGATTCAGCTAGAAGCTACATAGAAGATATTAGAGTTTTGGTTCTATGTTGTGGTTGGCTTGATGGTTAGCAGTGATGATTGCCAACAAACCATCCACCAAAAAATAAAACACATTCTAAAAACATGGCCATCACGAATTCCTACCCAATTCCCATCTGTCGAAATCCGGTCTAAGAATTAAATAAGACAGTTTAATTAAATGGATGTCAAACTTGGCTGGTCAGTGCAGATATAAGAAAACTACAATCATTCATTAACAGATGTAGGATACATCGGAAGAGTATGGTGGACTAATAAAATATAAAACTCAAGAAAATTGGCCAAAATGACCTAAGCACTGAAATATAGCAAAGAAGGTTTAGCTGGATAAAAGTATCTCTCCAAAAGACATTTGGAACTTTGTAAAGCATTTCTACACTACAATCCCTAGGATTTCTTGGAAAAGAGGAAAGAATACCTAAAAACTTTTGAAGATGATTTAGACATAATGAACATGGTAGTAAAAACCGAATGAATTAAAAACTGATAGAATGAATCGATGTTCCTCAAATTAGGCTTTATTACTATCATCAGGAAAGCAATTTCTTTGGTATGATTTATTCTTTTGTATTTGTCTACATTTTCCCCCCCACATACATTTAAATGTTTTAATTACAAAAAAAAGAAAAAGAAAAGTTAAATGTAGAATTCTTACATCTAATCTACGAGAATGGGCCACTAAACTTTCTTTAAGACCAACTGGACCAAAAAACACTTCATCGTCCGATTCTTCATTTCTATAACGAAAAAAAAAAAAAATTAGAGAATGTTTAAAATTATAAAAGCAATTCCTCTTGAGATTCTGTTGGTGCTAAGTAATATCTCAATCTGATATTCAGCAAGCATGAAAATAAAAAGATTAAAAGAGCTATTTGGATGGGTGAAAGTGAAAGAATGTAAAAAGAAATCCCATTTTATAAATTAAAGACTAAATTAGTATTTCAACACACACTAAAGAAGTAACACAAACTAAAATTAATTCTTAATATTTTTTTCTTCATTAAATGACATTATGCATTAGGTGCTGAATGATTGCAGGGCATAACAACAAAAAATCAGCAAAAGTGTTATTGGATGAGGATGACATTGTATGAGAAGGTACCAAGGGCTCCGTTAATTAAAGATAAGTACAATACAAAACTTAAGTACTATAAAAGCAGCACTTATTTTTGCGAGCCGTAATTTTCGCAAAAATAAAGATATTGGTGATTTCGCGAGCTGAAAATTTCACGAATTTTATATGAACAGAACCGAAAAAAAGTAATTCGCGAGGCTTAAATTTTCACGATTACGACGGGCTCGCAAAATTCGCGAAAATTAAAGTCTCGCGAAAATAAGTGCTTCTACAGTAGTTAGAAAATGTTTCAAGAAGTCAAAGGAGCTACAGTTGTGCAAGTAGAATAGAACATACCTCATTAACAGAAATATATGCAAAAGGTTTACAAGGGAAATAGGGAAAAAAAATCATTTTAGGACACACATGTTAAAGTTAAAAAAGGTTTATAATAAAAAAAATAAAATAAAATAAATAAAACCTGGATGTTTTCAGTGTGTTCAATTTTACATGACCATCAGTAGCAGAATATGAGGATGGCCATGTAGAATTGAACCGACTGAAATCGTTCGGGTTTTATTTATTTTTATTGTTAAAATGTGGCCTAAAATGATTATTTTTGTTATTATTACAACCAATTTTCGTCACATGTAAAAACTTTTTATCAAAAGGGAAACAGAAGAAAAATTAAAACAGAGATTGGTAGAAAAACCTTAATCTGATAAACTATTGACAAAATAAACTGCTTATAGTGATAATTTATCAATACTTGCAATGGAGTTTAACATTTAACAAACTCATAAGCATTGGTAAAAAAAAAAAAATATTTTAGGGGACACACCCTGTATCTTTCAAATGTGAGTGCCCTTTTGTGAGATAAAAGTACGCATGAAGTACTTAAAAAAAAAAAAAAAAAATTATACTTATATAAGTTTTTGGGGCCAACGTAGATTTCGAGATATTTGGCATTATTTTCATCGATTTTCAAGAATTGCCTTATTAGCTCAATGCTGTTATCAGAAAGCAAGTGTTACCGTGGACTAACAGTAACCTTGGCCTGCAAATCCAAGGTTCCAGGGTTCGATTCCACTGTGGCACAGGATGTATATTTTTTATTTTTACTTTCTTTCTTTATGATAAATGTTAGTTTTTTCCATTTATGTTATGAATATTAGACAGAAAACCAATTTAAGATTAGAAGTAAATAAATAATATTCTCGTTAACTTTAGTTTTTAATTAATTAGTTAATTAACTAAACTTTTTTTTTCATATCATATTGTGATGATACTCATTTACTGTTTGTATTTAAAAAAATTTCAGTTGTGCTTTTATTTTAGGAAAAATTAAGTTTTTATATAAGAGTTTTAAATGTAATACTTAACTGAATTTTATTTTTTCTTTATTTTAAAAAAACAAAACAAAATTAGTATTCTCGTTCATTTTGGTTTTTAATTAGAAGTACAGTCGACCGGTTAATTGGACCACCGCGTAATTGGACCAACCGCTTATTCGGACCGAATCTTAAAGAACCAAAACAAATCCTATGTACATAAGCCTAATATTATTCGTTTATTTGGACCAAAATTCCGTTTAAACGGACCAAAGAACGTGACAGCAAAAAAGAAAAAGAAGCCACAAGTTGCCTGCGTACAGCAGATGTAAAGCGGATCAGCAACATATGGGAGGATCTCTGGGCTCCCCAGGAGAATTTACCCTATGCTTTTATCAAAGGTCAGGAAGTCCGAAAGTGACAAGAACAGAACCAGTGGGAGGTGAACACGCCCACCACTTTCTTTCCTAGAACGGACAGCTCGGTTGCAGCCAGCGAGGTTATTTGACCCACTGAGTCTCTGCTTTTCGAGGAAATGAAATCAAGCGTAAATAAGAGTGTTTGGCGAGAATTTTGTCTCCATCCTGACCTCCACATCTTGACCCCGAAACACCAAGGTTTCTTCAGAACGCTTTAGTCAGTGAACTGTGCGTGTCTTGTCAAGAGAACGTGTCAGGTCACACTGGATAAGTTCTTCGAACGTTGAGTGGAATTTGGTAAGAACTTTTTTATTGTGATTCGCATGTTGAGTACTGTACATGTATCATGTAGATCGTTTCGAAGAATTCGTTTGTAAATTTATTTTTCAATGAACAAAATTCGATTGTAGTTCTTGTTTGTATGTTCGCCATACGTGTGTGCCGCACACTAAAGGTCATGATGACATTTTAATACACTGTATTTTACGTATACACTAGCACGTCCTGTCTTAATTGTAACATAAGGCATGTTCGTGTAATTGGACCATCCGGTTATTAGGACCAAAATCATCACCTCCTGATGTGGTCCGATTAACCGGATTCGACTGTACTTTAATTCAGAAAAATATAGTAAAATGTATATGTATATAATAACTAAACCTTTTTTTTAATATGCTAATACTCATTTTATAAAAAACAAAAAAGAAAAGTTATTTTTTTAAGAAATGTTTTGCTTGGCAGTGCTCTGACAGTGTTAATCATCATATGGATCTCAAGAGTTAAAGTATAAAAATTCTTCTTGCTTTTTCTTTCTCAAAGCTGGAAAGACATCTTTCAATAATTACAACTTTCTTTCGTACTTGTAGCAAGGGATCTTTATCTCAATGTGCTGTTTAGTTTGCCATCAGTTTATCCAACACATATGCAACTTTATTTTTAATCCAAATATGCAACACACATGGAACTGTTATGCATTAAATCCATTAACAACTGCATATGTTTATCATTATTGCAAACGTGTATTCCGTTCAAACTTCTCAATTGAATTCTTACTACACTTAATAATGAAGAAGGTTTAACGTTTAACCTTCTTTATTATTAAATTTTCGACTTTTCGTTAGGTCTTATGCCTCAATTCTAATGCCTTTCGAGCTCAGCGCAAAGCTGGCCGAGGTAATTTTGCTGTACTGGTTACAGCGTTTTTCCTTTAGTTGTTTGCTTTCAACCGGATCCCACTTTCCTGAGGGTGAGACGGGATCATAGGTACCAACACATTCCGAGCTCCATTATCAAAGCTAAATCTGGCTGACGAGTCCTAATAAGGACGAAACAGCTGTCCCAGATTGCTATTGATAATGGCTCAATGCGTTAAAAGCAAACAATTCTAATGAATTTGTGCATTTTATAGATTTTTTTCTTCCCTTTTCATCTTACTACACTTATTTAACTATTTATTAAAAACATATTAAAAAGTCAAACACACTAAAAATAAACGTTACATTTAAAAATACATACAATGGGAAGCTTTTCGGATCCTCGTTATTACGGCATCCTTTGTCTACCTGTATTATTACGGCATCCTTTGTCGACCTCAAAGGATGCCGTAATAACAAGGATCCGAAAAGCTTCCCATTGTATGTATTTTTAAATGTAACGTTAATTTTTAGTGTGTTTGACTTTTTAATACGTTTTTAATAATGACTTTTTTAACACACGTTAAAAAAATCTTTTAATCAAATTATTTAACTATTTAAATAGCTGTTTATTTATATACATATTTAATTATAAATAAATACTAAGAATTCTATCAATAAATTTTAATGATTCAAATAATAATAATATTAACAAAACACCAAAAGAATACGAGTGCTCTGACATAGCTTTCACCAAGAGAATATGGTTGCTATGTGAAAGTTGTAATTATTGAAAGATGTCTTACCAGCTTTGAGAAAGCAAGAAGAGTTATAATATATTAACTCTTTAAGATTAGAAAAATTAAGATTGGAAGTTTAAATAAAACAATAGAATCAAATAGCAAACAATGAAATAAATTAGAACAGAATATTAAGTATTTCAGGGAGGGGGCATTATATTAAATGAGTAAAGCTGAATTAAAACTGATGTTCTTAGAAGTACATGTCTGCACTTACATAAAACTGAAATTTAAAGAAATGGAAAACTAAACAAAATTGGGTTCTTCTATTGAGTTACTTTTATTTTCATATTAAAAATTTTTAATAGTAAATAAATAATCAAATAAACAAATTTTTGTTCTTTTATCTGGCAGTTAATATAATTTATGATTATTTTAATTTCGAACACTGAGTCAAAAAAAAATAATTAATAATTAGTTATATTATTACGGATGATATTTAATTTTTAATTTAATTTTTTGTCATAAATCACATAAGATTATTTAATTTCAATAGCAATTTTCATTCATTTTCTGTATGATCATGATGTAAGGAGATGAAAACATTGTTTTAATTCCATACTTCTCTCTTCTAATCATATTATTAAAATTATATCACACCTCCATTAAAAATATATATATTTATTAAATATATTTACAGCAAATTTTCGGAAAGCTTCCATTCTTTCCTTCATCAAGCTTCATAATACAAACAAATAAATAGTTTGTTTTTGAAACAATTAATAGTTGTCTAACATACCACAAACACAACATTACATTATCCTGGAACATTCACATTTGATCATTGTAACAATAACATGTCATTACTTTAAAAACAAACCTTTTGAGAACAATCTAAATTATAATTTTCATAATTTTAGTTCTTCAATGGCTATGACATTTTTGCAATTAATACAAGATTTACCAATTCACTTGCTAAAGTAGTTAAATTAATATCTACTTCAATTCCTTCATTTCTGTTTAAATTTTTACTCTTAGTATTTCCATATATAATAATTTTACCTCATTACTAAAGGAATGACCAAGATTGCTACAATGTTCAGCTGATTCAGATTTCTAACTTTGCTCTTTCTTTGTATAATTAATATGTTCCAATACCCTTATCGTTCTTTTACTCTCTCCCACATGAAAATTACCACAATTTAAACATTCAATTTTATAAATGACATACTAGTTATAAAGACAACTTTATTCTCAAATTTTTTTTTTTTTCCTTATTTCTTTTTGTCTTGTCTGTAAAATTTAAGTGAGATGAAGAGGGAAAAAAAATAAAAAAATGACTCAATTCTGAAATTAGCACAAAATGTAAATTTGTGTAAATATATATTCAAAATTAACTGTTACTTCTTGGTTTGTTTGTTTTTTTAATTGCAAACTAGTGGAATTATAGTTTATATTAAAATATACATCTCAAACTATTCGCTCAATTTTCAAAAAAAAAAAAAAAAAAAAGAAATGCTTTACCCTGAACTGACTCGCATGTTATGAAATAAAAAAGGTGAACTACCATTACTAATTGCCACTGTTAATTAAAAACTTAAACTTTTTACCAGTTAATTAGAGAATAAATAATGAAAAGAGGCAGGTTAAAAATAATTTCATCTATGCAAGGGCACAGTAATTTTTGTTTTTGCTTGATATGGGGGTCACTTGGGGAGCGAAAATGATTTGCATAACCTTCTTGCACAGTCTGAGCTAGCATTGAGGGTAATTCCTAACAAAGAGCTATTCCCGATTGCCTGAGATGACAGCTCCAGAAGGCAATCATTCATTACGTGCATGGAATGGTGTTTCTTTTCTATCAGAATAAATAATGCTTATTATTTATAGTAAAACTAAAATAAAAAAACAAAACAATGTTTATTCAATTAACAAGTAAACCAAGAACTTACTCAGCAGTTGGAGATTTTAAATCGAAATCAAATACTTCATTCTCTAAGAGTGAGATATCTATAAAAAAATAAAAAAGAAAGTATTAATTATAATAACAATAATTTATTGCCTATAAAGAAAAAATATTTACAACAATACATATCGATTACAGTTTTGACATCCCATTTGTCTTAAGGGTGATCCCGTCGAGAAGACAAAAGGGTGTCGGCATCGGGGCAAATAAAATGAAAATTAAACAAAATGCATTACATTAAACAAAAAGTATTACAGGGAGAGGAAGGAGAAAAAAAAAACATCAAATAAAGGAACTGAATTATTTCTGTTATTTTTTTTTTTTTTTACAAATTTTTTACAAGGTACATTTAGAAGAGAAAAAAAAAAATTCAGTTTATCATATGTTGACGCAATTATATGCCAAGGAAAATTATTAATATGAAATAAAATTGGACTGATTGTGCTTACCTAGATAGAGGAAGAAGAAAAGAAAAGAAAAAAAAGGAGGGAGTGGGAAGATAGAGGAGAGAATGCAATCAATTACTGGATTTACGTGAAATGAGGAATTATATATCTATGAGGATTGAGTTGAGTGAAAGTGTTGTTTAAGTTTTATTTTAAATTGTGCCAGGGAAGAGCAATCACGAATTTCCTTTGGAATTTCATTCCAATTTAGAGGAGCTGAATAACTGATTGCTATTCTTTGATAGTTGGATCTGTTTTTGTTAGTAGAACAGGATTGAGTCTAGTTTATACGAGTGGGAGTGGGGTTTAGTATTTAAAGTAATTGAAGGACGTAGTTTTTTATTGATAGTTTTATAGGTGAAAAGAGCCAACTGAAGCTTATAGATATGATTGAAAGGAATTATTTTATATTTTGTCCAGAGGGAGTGGGTAGAGTAGAGGCAGGGCTTTTTATCTAGAAATCTTAGGAAATGCTTTTGAACTTTGAGTAACATTTTTTCTTGAAATTTGGCCTTGGTACCCCAAATGATTACACCATAACACAGGTTTGTATGAATTAGCGACCAATGTAGATTCAGAAGTATTTGCCTAGGAAGAAAATAAAGTTTTCTAATGATGCCCAAATTTTTTGAAACTTTATGAGCGATTTTTGTTGCACATGGAGATTCCATGACAGATCGTGTGAAAGTGTGATACCTAAATATCTGAAGGATTGGACTTCTTGTAATAAAGAGTTGTTATAAGTGATAGAGAAATTGTCAGAGTTGAGTATTTTATTTCTTTGATAGAAAAACATATAAACCATTTTGGTTGTATTTAAAGTAAGGTCGTTTGAGGATAGCCAAGATTCGAGATAGAAAAGTGAGCACTGGACCTCGTGCTTGAGTTTTTCCACATTTTTATCAGCAAATCATCGGCATAGAAGATACATTTGGAAGTAGGTGATGTGAGAATGAGATCGTTTATAAATAAATTAAAGAGAAGAGGGGAAAGGATAGATCCTTGGGGTAAACCTGTCAACGTGTGTGAATTAAAAAACATATTTAAAATGCAAGAATATTCTTAACCTAAACTGAAGTTATTTAAAATATATTTAATATATGAAGATTATTTGAGGCAACTATTACATAAGTTACATTAAATATTTGTATTAGTCTATATAGAATCAATTTAATGAAAGATTCGACTTTGTTAATTTTAACTTTGTATAAGAACATTAAAAAGTAAACAAAGTTACAGCTCAAAGGGTTTCCAGTCCAGTGTTTAAAAAGATAATTTCACTAACAAAAATCACAAATAGAAAAAATAATAATAAAAATCAAATATTGGTTCAGAATTGCGAAGTAACAATTTTATGAGCTTTTTAATTGATTCACAGCACTTCGAAAGAATTGCCCAATGTTCTATTGCTTTAAAAGAACTGTGGACTCAACTTTGCAGAGGGGTACAAATTGTAAGCAGGACAAACTGTCACACCCAATGAAGATGTAAGCAGAAACAGTGTGAACAGAAACACCATGTAAGAAAAGGCTACAATAACAGAACCTGATTCATGATAAAAAAAAACAGGTGTAAAAAGCTGCAGAAATCATGGTACAAAATAAACAGACAAGCAAAAGGATTAGGGCTGTCTATAAATGATAATGAAAGGCTGAAACAAATCAAACACATCTTCACCAGATGAACAATTATAAAAACGCTTCACAGCTAAAACAAGATAATAACCAGGAGATATGGAGGGATAGGAATGAACACAATATTACAGCAAAATATCACTTGTGATTCCACATTAAAGCTGAAAGGACAACTGAGGCCGCAAGACATAAAGGACATATAAAGGAGTTTGTTAGAAACAATTCAGTAATTTTCTTTTCGCTTTTATCAAAATTAGTTTCAGTCCCACTAGGTGAAATCTTACCTGTTGGTAGGTGCTGTGGAATACATCAGCATACCGAATAGGATAAAATGGTGAATTACCCATCTACTAGTGAAAATAACACAAATGGCAATAATTTTTAATTTTACACATTCCAAACTGATTGATAAGTAGATGCTTTGTAACTGATTTCTTGAGTGTTAGGATGCTAGCATTTATCTAGGATTAAGATATTTGAAAGCATTCTAGTTTTTGTCCCCAGACCAGACTTATTGTGTTGTCCCAATTGACAACAGAGATCAATCGATTTGATCTTAGGTTTCAGTAGGATATTGGTTTCTCCCTTAAGTATTTTGGTAATATATTTTTTTTTAATAACTGAATTGTACTTTATATCATTTTAAACTCTGTCTTTGCTGGTCCCAATCCCATATGAGAAAGGAGGAGAGGGAGAACTAATAATCCTGTGAAAAAATTACGTTTCATCTGGCTCCAGATGATAGCAAGCCAAGGTTACCATCTACCTACGCTTACAGATGGAACAGGCCAATAGTTTTGAGGCAGCTTTTCTACAACAGCAGAAGAACCAACTTGAAAGGGAAAACTGATCTGAGTCCTATAATACAGTCTAATATCCTGGTTTCACAAAACTAATAGTATATTCTCAGAATTACCTTTTTTTTTTGGTATCAATGTAACCCCTCAGTTTAGGAATCCCTGATCAAAGTCATTCACAACTTGATATTATGAACCTTGTTTTAACAACTCATTATTTTAACATAGCATCCATCCTGCCTAATATACCTCACCAAAAACAAAATGAGATTTTTTAATTCTGGTAAATTGTTTCTCAACAAAACTACTAGAGAAAATATAAAATGTTTTTATTGTTCCTCAAAGTAATTCCCCCTCTGCAGTTATAAACACTATACAATGGTCGTACAATATTTCCATACCTTTCCAGAAGATATTTTGTAATATCAGTTTCAGTGCTGCCGCCTCGATAATCCCTGCACAACTGTTAAATCTGCATCCTTTAAGGAACCCCTTCAAGCTTTGGAAGGAAAAGTGAAGTGACACTCCTAGAGAACTAATCCTTCCAGTGGCGAGCTCTGTTACCACTAATGAGGCTCTGTTGACCGAGTATGGGTGGGAAAACCCTAACATTAGGGTTGGAAGAAATGTCACCCAGGCATGCCTATTAGGCCTTAAGATGGCAGTCCCACCAGCGGAATAAGTATGCAATAGGTTAACCACAGTATCTATACTGAGGGTTTGTTTGTTTGTAATAAGTCTACAAGAAATAGAAAACAGAACAGATTTTGGAACTCATTTTCAAAAACACAAATACACTCAGAAAAATATTCACTCACACCGAGCACACGTCTTCACTGGCATAAATCAACCATGAGAGTGATTGATAGGTAAAATAATCAGTTAAAAACAAATAAGCATTGACTTGACAGTGCGGAGAGTGGGAAATCATGCAAGTCACAGTGCAGCTGGACGGCTGAATTATCAGAGTTGGTTAAGAGGAGTCTATCGTATTGTTTTTTTTTGTGTTTTTTTAAATTTTTAAGGCTTCTTTTTTCATGCTTTAGTTTACTTTACTTTGATAGCAATTTGTTTGACTAGATTTACTCTATTTTGAGATTAAAATCTATTGCTTTAGGTTTTTTTACATTTCTTTACTATTTATGTCAACTTGCATTTTATTAGGGTTATAAATTTGCAGCTTAGATTACTTCGACTTTAACTGAAACAATCATCCAAAACAAAATTACACCTACGATTGTATCGTTTGAGTATTTCAAATGTTTCTTAAGCACATTTGCTGATTAAATATCTTAGTTAAATAAATAAATAAATAATAAAAAAACTATGTGCCATTATATTCTAACAATTAAGGATACACAATTGATTCAAATTGGCTTATAAATATTTCAGGGTCTCTTATTTAAAACATACAGTTATACTGGTAACTCATGTTTTTAAAGGATTCTGTGATAGCAATAAAAGCATAGAATACGTTGGTGTGCCACAGGATTTCTACAAATATAAAAGTGATAATGTAAAGAAACCCATTAATAATAGATATAGAACTTCATAAGATAATAGAGTTAATAAAAATTATTTAATATTATATACAATATGTTTCGCAGCAACGTTTTTACTTCAAGTGAAATACAAGTGAAACAATATAAGAATATACATTAAAACAATATAAGAACATATGTCAAATTTCAAAAATAATTAACAACAATTAAGAAACAATATAACAAGATAAAACTGTAAACTAAATGTTAACAAAAAGCTTTCATGAACTTATATCCCAGCAAAAAAAATTAAGTCAAAAAGAACATTCAAAAACCTGTGCCATACTATAACCAAAATTCGGAAATTTTAGCGATTGTATTAAAGAAACAAAATTTTCATATAATCTTTAGACCTATAAATATAATTCTTAATATATTGTCTCCAGTCAAAGACCCTATTTTGAAAAACCAAAAAAATGTTAATTTTTTAATTATGTTATGATGTCTTTATCGGTTTTCTGTATGTTTTTTAAAGCTTTTGTTATC
>JAFIDM010003189.1:2098153-2108912 GCA_023159025.1 Thereuonema tuberculata | reverse complement strand
GAGACAGAGATTCTGGCCATTTGGTGCAAGTAAGTATCAGTGGTTTCCCCAATGAACCCTTCTGTTGTTTGACAAATATAAACTCCTCCATACATCACATAAGTATTTAAAATATTTAAAATACTTTTGGCCGTGAATTTCTGAGATTATCATTTTATGTTGATAAAGGAATATTTTCATTGTCTTCTGCTAATTTTATGAGCTGTATTTTCAAAACAAAAAACACAAAAAAATCAGTTTCTTCCTCATTTGAACTAAGAATATATTCTTAACTAGATTCATTCAAGGAATATTAAAATCTCCTTTAACTTCGATATGAGGTTTAAACTAATAACTGGTTTCATTGTTAAAAAAAAAATAATTAAATAGCAATGTTCTTAAAAAGCATAATAATAATAATAAACGGCGGTGCCAGCTTGGCTGAGCAGTCTAGATGGCGGTCTGCCGTGTGGCCATTGTGCCGGCACCTGGGTTCGAATTCCGGTAGTGGCATGGATGTTTCTTTCTTCTTCTGTTTCGTCCGTTTTTCCCTGGGATTCACTCAGGGTTATTCTCAACGAGAGATGTATTCTTGTCAACTTACCTCACTTCCTAGCCTTGTCCTGATGTCAGGTTGGGCTAGCGTGTTGTTTGTCGTGGCCTATTCGTGCGTAATAATAATAATAAACAGTGACTAAAAATCCATGGCATGCTGTAAGATAGGCACCATAATAGAAAGTTTTGTAACAGCTTTTTTGTGTGGATACAAGCTGCAAAACAAGTAGAGCAGTTAGAAACCAAATGAAAGATCGTTACCATTGATAATTTTAAGCAATTAGTTCTGGTAATGATCAAAACAAGTTAATAGTGAGCCAACCTTTTCTCTACTAATAATTATTTGAAACAACAATCACTAGCCAATAAAAAAAAAGTCGTTCAAGATGAAAACCAGTTGCTGCCCTAGACCACGAGAATGTTCTTAGCAGAAACTGAAACTAACTACAAAGTTTAAAATATTCTCTCTTTGAAATCCTTGATTTCTAAGAAAAAGCAGCTAACATCTGATGTTTGACAATATGCAGTAAAACAATTGGATATTTCTTTCTGCTGTTCAGGTGTTTGTAGCCAGTATGAAAGTGGGGCATTTTTGTAATATAGTGAGAAAGTTTTAGTTAAAGGTGACAATGGAAAGACTAGACCTCCATTTTTTTTTTTAGAAAGAATGTTTTAAAGATATAAAACTTTTTTTTAGTAAAATCAAATTTTCTTTCACACAATTTAGAAATTAATTTATAAGCCTAAGCAAATTAACAAAATGTTCCTCCTGTTATTCCTTTGATTTATTTCCATTGATAAATTTGTTTAAATAAGATTTAGCAAAGGAATTACTGGGGGTCATCTTTTTAAGTATCTCTCTTGGAATAATAGTAAAAGAAATGTATGAAGCAGGAAGGTTATTGAGAGAAGTTTTTAGGTAAGACATGGTTTTTGCTTAAATTCTGCATATTTTTTTGTAAATGTAATTTAACTAGAGCTCAGAATCATAATATCAGGATTTTTAATTTATGAAACCAGAATACTGATATTTAGAATTGTTTGTTTGTTTGTTGGGTTTTAATGGCGCAAAAGCAGCTGTGGCTAAGCTGAGCCAAATATTTAGAATTAACAAACATTTTTCTTATTAAATGTTTTCTTGCCATTTCTTTTTTAATAATAATTAGGTTCAATAAACTAAGGAAAAGACAAGTAAGTACTTGACTTCATTTTTGAAAATTGACACCTAATTTTTGCTACGAGGAAAAAAAAAAAAAATGAATAAAAAGTAAGGTTTCTCAGTGAACAAAAATATGACAAGAAAGAAACCAAAAAAAATAAAAAGCAGCTCTGCTACCAGCTCGCCAGAATGATGAACAAAAATAAAAGAATAAACCAAAACAATTGGATTAAATCGAACAAGTAAGATTTATAAGATCTAAAACTTAGAGAAAAGTAAATCGATATAGAATGGGAAGAACCAACATTAAGCTTAACCCACACTAAACACATTATGTCGGGGTTCTCCTTTCCTTTAAAAGAGTTCTAAATATGAAGTAAAGGTCAATTAAATAAAAGAGATAACTCTTTAACAGTTTCTCCTGGAGAAGTTCTTCATTATAGTTTGAAAGTCTCTCTCATGGAGAACGCATAGGTGTGGGCAAATGAAAAGGTAATTGCTAGCAAAATACACACACAAAAGAAATCATAGGCCTATGAAAATTTGTCACTTAGTTTCTCATCGTCACTCACGATTGTACTTGTGATTCCAAAATTTTACGGCACAAGGTTCTGTTCACTAGTTGATTGCTACACACACAAACACTAATGGTGATAAAGTAAACACTTCACCAAAATGACACACTGATGCACTCCGCGGCAACCGCTCCGTTGACAGGTGACTATTTGATCAGCTGGGGCTCTGTCCGCCAGTGATTCCCACATCGCATGACATGCCTAGACTTTGTCTTGCCAAAATAAACGTCTGAACACTTCGCCATGAGGTCTGCATTTAGGGGAAAGCATTTTGGGAGACTTTCCTGCGACACCAGGGAGACTGTGATTGCACGGGCACACGCTCTCGCAACTCTGACGTTCTTCCACAACGGCACTGGGCAAGTTTCTTCCATAACTAACATTTAATAATCCAAATCACACAGTTCAACACAGTTGGTGTTTGGTAACGAAACACCAAAATTACACTCCTACTAATCCTTACAATGAAAAACATGAACAAAAACTGAAATAAAATAGAAATAAAACAGATCTAACACGGAGACTACATATTGACCGACTAGACCGCTCAACGACTCCGATATCTATTACATTTATTACAAACTCCAAGCATCTCGAAAACGAAGGAAAAAAAAAAAGAACCCACATGATTACAGGAAACCAATAAAAAAGTTGATGCAAAATTATGGAAAGGTGCTCAAAGAAGCGATACAAAGTAATGGAAAGGAAAAGACGCATGAGAAACGAAAAATAAAGAGAGAAAATTGGAAAACAAGGGTTGAAAATAAAGCGAACTAATCAAATGGAAAAACAAGAAAGAAATTCACAAGAATAAATATGGAGTAAAACAATAAGAAAATAACGGGAAGGAAAGGATAAAATAAACAAAAAGGCCAAAATAAACCGTGACAAAATGAATCTAATTTTGATAGGAAATTTTCTGCAGCTAATCAAATATATTTCTGTTGATTGATCTGCAGGCAAGAATGATGTCGGGTTGTCCACATGTGCAGGCTATTCTGAGAATATTTCATAGAGTATGTGAATCCCTGATAGAATACATCCAACAGTCTCTGTTGTTGTCAGTCAGTAGGCACCAAAGTGCATCTGCAAAACTCCACAGGTCTGTGTTCTATGGTGCTCTAGTGTTGCCATCATGGCAAACCCTTAGAAGCTAAAAGGATCACCACAACAGGCCTATGCAGGCCCAAGGGCTCGCGGGAGGTAAGGCTCCCGGCATTTCTTCACCAACGGGACTAGGTTGAGGTCGGGAGGTCAGCTCTACGCCTTTAACTCCCAGGAAAGAAACCTGGTATCATGCTACAGAGGGCTGGGTAGGCCCTAGGACCGTTTGGAGGAGAATGGAGCGTGGAAAAATTCCCACCTCTGCCGAGGCTGGGAATCGAACCCACCACCTCCAACCCACAACCAAGCACCCTTACCCACTCGGCTACAGGGCCCAAACCCTTAGAAGCAGCAGTAGAATATCCTGTGGACAGATACTGAGGTGGTTTCCTGTTGCCTTCCTCAGGAAATCATTAAGGAATGATTTCAGGTCAGAAGAGAAAGATGAAGAAGCAGACAAACACAGGAAAGGAAATTTGCCAAACATCCATGCCAATGCTGGGATTCAAACCCAGGTTCCGACACATCTGCCTCATGGCAGCCCAACATTTAGACCACTAGGGCATGCTGGAACAGCGCAGTCTCTGTTTTGAAGTTAATTTCCAGTACTTTTAACAGCTTCTGTAAATCTGTCACTCTCATGCTAATACGATGTTTTTTGATTCTATCTCTTGGCAAAAACAGCTCATTTGGGGACATGGATTTACTGACTAAATTTACTTGTTTTTGGTGTCCTTGATAACCACTTGGAAGTTTTCTGGTCTAATTTTGGGATATACTGTTCATAAATATTTACAGAAACAGATGCAAAAGGTGTCCTATGGTTTACCTGAAAACCGAAAATGAACGTGAATGTTCTAAAGGTCATTTTAAGTGAAAAAGGTCATATGTACTTTGGGCTGATTCAGCTTTATTAGTGAATTAAGACACGAGTAGGTGGCATTGCTGGTGCATTTATGTCAGAGTGCTTGTGTATGTATGCTGCTGTTTGTCTAAAAATGTTTCTAATGAAATACATCACAAACATGGCAGATGCATAAGCATCAAAGAAGCAAGTGAAAATGTCAAAAATGAATTGATAGGCATGCAGTAAAGACGACCAATGGAACAAGCATGCCTTTTGGGAAAACATATTACCCAATTTGATAAGTGCATTTGAAGATTATATCACTGTAATCATGTAATGTTAGATTGCACAGCGAGTACCACAACTGTACAATAAAATCTGTATATTTCTATATTCACATTCTACTTATTATTCCTATCTCTTATATAGGGAGGGAATGATCCTTGGTATCTCCCTTTTCCTTAAGATAGTCTTCACAAGTCCTGAAGATCCAGTCATACATTCGGCTGCTTCCAACTCGTCAGAAGGATGTTCTTCTGGTGCGTCTGAGGATCGGTCATACAAGACTCACACATAGCTATTTACTGCTCAATCGTCCACCTCCCCAGTGTTCTACGTGCAACGTTATTTTAACTATTCATCATATTTTAATTGACTGTCCTGCTTTTAATCAACATCGTCGTCAGTGCTTTTATCCTCTTTTTAAATTTCACGTTCCTTTTCATATTTCCTTACTTTTGAATGATAATGAGTTGTTACCTATTTCCGCAGTTTTCCGCTTCATTTCTCAATGTGGCCTTGCCTCTCTTTTATAATTAACAGTTATTTCCTTGTTTTTGCCCATTTTATCTTGATTTACTTCGATTATTTTGCTTTTCCAATGTTCTGAATTTTACCTTTCTTGGCGCAGCTTAGCCACTGCTGCTTTTGCGCCATTAAAACACCAACAAACAAAACAAACAGTCATACATTCGTCAAAATCGAAAAGATACATATTCAATGAATTTTTGATATTTGGATACTAAATGATGTAAATGGGAGGGGGAAACTTTTCTGAAGGGTTTGCATATTCCTGAAACCACTTTTGAGTTGCAAACATAAAATTTCACATGAGTGTTCTTTGTCAAAATCTAAAATATTCTCAGGAAGGGGTGGAAAGCCTTATAATGATAACTATTAATTTCATGTTTAGGGATGTACTATCGTTAATACTGAGCTAATGTTGTATAGAGTACTATACTTTTACAGTATTGAGAGTTTAGAAAATTGTTTTCCTTTTAATTTTTCAAATTTTGGAATCTCAATAAAATGCCTCGTAAAGACCTGTCACTAGCCGAAAAAATTGCCGTATTGGACAAATTAAAAGACCATTTGTCATTTGCTGAAGAGCGCCGAAATTTGCACATAGGTCTGATGCACCACCAGGATAACCTGCAAGAAGAATGGACACGCAAAAGAAAACTGGAAGCATCCCAAAAACGTAAACGTCAACATAAAGATCCTGATGTTGAGGATGTCCCGAATCAGTGAATTTCCATTATATGTAGATGAGAAATTTCTGTCAGTGTTGAAAAAGAAGAAAATATTTAAATAAACACTTTGTTGCTCATTTAAACTGTAGTTTGTCGTTTTTATATCATTTTAACTACATATGTATTTACCTATGTGATAGTTTGCATAATTGGGTCAGCCACTTAATCGGGATAGAATGCAATAATCCCAATGTGTCCCAAATAACCGGAATTCACTATATAAGGATAGTTATGTCTTGCTTAGTGGTTCAAATTAGAAATTTTTAATTATTATATTCTTTGTCACCACCCTCAAAAGCCTTTGAAACAAGATTGCAGGGTTTTGTTTTCGTTTTTCCAATTAAGGATGGTTACTCGTGATTTAAGGGTTGAAATTAGAAATTTTTAATTATTATATTCATAATCAGTACCCTTAAAAACCAAGTTTTATGAAAATATTCAACAAAATTTTGAAAACTAAATACCATATTTAACATGGAAACACTTTGAAGGACTAACTGAACCAGTAGTTTGAAGAAGGGAATAAATCCCAAAATTTCTCAATTTGACTTTTTGAAGAAAACGTCATCTCTAAACGTAGACATGTCTATTAGCCTTAAGAACTCAACGAAAACCGTTTTCGCTGTGGAGATCTAGGTGGGTAAATTTAGTAGTAGTTTGAAGAAGGAAACAAAAATCGGATTTATTGCCTACTTCAAACTGACTAAATAAACTGAATATTGGCCGTTTGACTAGACGGAAGTTAGTTGTGTTTTCTCTGCATTTTGCCAAGTGATCACGCATCTCATGGCGTGGCACAATAAATGCCATTCAATCTAGTTTCTGATGTCAAATAGAGGACTGCGTTTGTTTTTTCGAGTAACTGCAAAATCTCGTCAGATGGATTTATTCCCTTCAAACTACTGGTTCAACTCACTTCCTCAATTCTCGGAAGGGGTGATATTTGCTGCAATTTAATTTATTCAAAAAGTTAGTATCTCCCCAGGCTGTAATATATAGTGGAATCATTATAAAAAGTATTTTTTTCTCCTATCAATCTTATCTTTTTTATTTAGCTTATGTTTAAATTTTATGTTTCTAGGTTTTGATGTGCTTTTCAATTATAATATTTTGATGCTGAAAGGAAAGTGACCTTCTATTATAATTTATTGGGAATGAGATCCAATACATGATTCAATTTAATTGTCTTCCCTATTTTGAAGCCAGGAAAGAATAAGTTTAAAAAAATACAAGGAAATATATATATAAATATCACAACGGAAATCTTCATTATAAATAAAAATATTTCAGGGCAGAGCAAATACATTTGAGCTCTGTAGAGTCAGTGTGTCTATTAATTTTGTAAATATTTATTTAAAAATATATTATTAGTAGCTAGAGAAAGATTTTTAAGAAACAGAATGAAATATATAAAATTTATTGAATTTTCAGATACACCAGCAGTTTCAGTAGTTCAAAAGAAGAGTAAAAAGGTGAAGAAAACAGGTAAATGAATTATATAAATTAAAGTGATTTTCAAAATATTACTGCAGCTTTTGACAAACGAAGCTTCTTATAGTTGTTCAGGCTTAAAGATCACAAAATGCTGTTGACTGAAAGATTAGAATTCTGTGACGTCAGAAATCAGATGTTAGCCATGAACTAATGAATGACTGGATTATGCTTAGTATTTGAAACCAACAAGAACATATCAGAAACAGTTATAATTAAAAATGACTATTGTAGTCCTTTTAAGTCTACCGACGCTAAATAACTTGTGTAAATTACATTAAGTTAAAGATAACAAGAAATAGTAAGGATTCATATTTGCTCTGCAGTTAGTTGCCTTTTAGTATTTTATTTTGAAATTATTGAATGATTTGAAAGTTTATTGAATTTGTATATTTTTTATATTAAAAAAAAATTTAACCTTACTAAAACCAAATGTGATATTACAAGCGAAGGGTTAGGTTTGACAGGTCGAAACCTCTTTTGAAATTTTTATCATTTATTCAGGACCTCAAGTAGTTATTGTATACCAAATTTTAGGTGCTCTTATGCATTGGAAGGTGGTTAAAAAAAATGCTAAAGTTACAAGAAATAGTGATGTGACATCATTCTATCTCCTGCTGCCTGCGACCACTCAAGGTCAGACAAAATGGACAGCGCGCCAGAGCAAAATATTTAATTTATAAAATAATACTAATATAATTGCTGTTAATAATATACAAACAATAACTGAAAAGTGCGGCCACATTTGTATTTTAAAAGAAAGTAATTTAATTTTTCCCCCCGTTCTTGAACAGTTCTTTTAGTTGCACCAATATAAATAGAATGCAAGTTCCACATTCTATTTTATAAACCACACCCATTTGGTTGACTTTTTCACTGTGGTTTAATTTTTTAAATGTTTTTCAAATTGTTTTTATATTCAAATTCCTACTAAATACATATTTTGTATCTTTTGCAAATTTCTTTTAGTTTTAAACTTCTCTTGTTAGCAAAAGATAATATTTTTATATTGGTGAAACTAAAAGAACTGTTCGAGAACGCTTTCTAGAACACAGGAACAACATCAAAAACAAACAGATAGACAAATCTGAATTAGCTGAACATAGCATAAATATTGAAGTGGAAATCTTGTATACAGAGAAAAATAATCGAAAGCTTAATAATGAACTCAAAGGACAAAAATATAAACAGAAATGACGGAGTGGAATTGGATGAAGGCTTCATAAAATTGGCGAATAATTTGATAAATTTATTTAAAAAACAATCTCAAAGAAAAATATTTTTTCAAGAATTAGCACAATGACTCTTAATGATTTTCATATCATGATCTGGCATTATTACTTAGCTTTATAATAACAATAATAGTAACAATTTATAACTACAGGGTGGGCGGAAAGTAACTAGGTATCGAAATGATCTTATATCTTTTATGTTTATAGAGTTATTTACTTGAAATTTATACAGCATGTACACAGATATATGGGAATGTGATTGCCTACCTTAAAATTCGATGTAGGCACCTGTGGCGTTGACCAATGACCTCAAACGACCTGGAATGGAATCCTCTGGAGTGACGAGGCCGTTTTCCATGTGGGAGGTTTCGTCAATCGGCACAATTGCCATTACTGGGCGGCACAGGATCCTGGAGTTACGGTGGATAAGATGCAGTCTCGACCGAAAGAGTCCGTGTGGTGTGGAATAACGGCAACAAATGTCGTCGGTCCATATCTCCTGCATGACACAATGAACGCAGAACGATACCTTGAAATGCTTCAGGATTATGTTTGGCCCACGGTATCTGAATGGGAAAATATCGACGACATTATCTTCATGCAAGACGGTGCACCACCTCACTTTGCGAATGTCGTCCGTAACTGGTTGGATGAGAAGTTTCCGGCACGTTGGTTGGGGAGAAGGGGACCTCATGAATGGCCTGCAAGAAGTCCAGACCTGACACCCTGTGACTTTTTTTTATGGGGCTGGGCAAAGGACGAGGTGTATCGGACGAAACCTTGCACATTGGACAAATTGGAAGCACGGATTCGGGAAGTTCTTGCCAACATCCCACACAACTTCTTCCAGAAATCTGTGGATTCCATTCCAGGTCGTTTGTGGTCATTGGTCAACCCCACAGGTTGCCTACATCGAATTTTAAGGTAGGCAATCACATTCCCATATATCTGTGTACATGCTGTATAAATTTCAAGTAAATAACTCTATAAACATAAAAGATATAAGATCATTTCGATACCTAGTTACTTTCCGCCCACTCTGTAGATATAGATAGATTAGTGCAATGTGATACACGATTTTAATTATTGTTTAACCCATTATTATTAGTTTTAATTATTAATAGCTTGAGAAAGGAAGGACGGAAAATTCCTTCCGAAAATTTGCATATGTTTATTTAATTTTAATATAATTTCATGATGGAATAGAACGAAAGATGACTTTGTTATAAGAAATATGAACAATACAGAAAGACTAAGAGAAGAATATGGAATTTCTGAATTGCTCGCATAGGGTCATGTGATAGGTCGAAAGGAGATAAAAAAGGAAATTGTTACGGCTGGGGATTACTCTTTTGTTTGAACTTCTGGACTAACTCTACACTGATGTTTCCAGGGAGCTTGGAATCGTGTATAGTGTTGTCTGGGCAGCATTTCAAACGCTGGAATGCACTCCAGCAGGTTGCTCAAGTTTGCACATGAAAACTGATAATTAGCGGTTACAGCTAAACGCATTTGACTTCAGATGGCCAGTCAGCTTACAAGTCACCTTTAATTCTAGCATTGGAACAAGGATATCCCACCGAACTGTGGCTCGACGGCTGTGACATGTAGGGCTATATGCTCGAAGGCCAGTCATTTTTGTGCCACTATCCAGAGAGCATCATAGAAGGAGTTGGCAGTGGTGTCAGATCCACCGAAATCGAACTATACAGATCAATGGGCCAATATGATGTTTCCTGCTAGTACGCCATATCCCTTTCGCGCCAGATGAACTGATGTCTGGAATCTGATTGCAGAATGAATCGACTCTCATTGGAGACACCACATTGGCTCATTGATCCATAGTCAATTTCGGTGGATCTGACACTACTGAAACACCTTCTATGATGTTCTCTGAATAGTGGCACAAGATGACCAGCCTTCGAGCTTATAACCCTACATGCTGCAGCTCTCAAGCAACAGTTTGGCAGGATTTCCTCATTCCAGTGTTGGAATGGAGGTGACCTGCAAGCTGACTGGCCATCTGACGTCAATTGCGTTTAACTAAATATTGGGTCTTCATGTGTAGAGAGCGAGGGCGACTCCTCAAATACGTCTGGAACACATTCCAGTCGTTTGAAATGCCAGCCTGGAAACAATACTCTGTGCAATTCCAAACTCCCTGACAACCTCTGCAATAGTGCAGTCTTCTTTCAACTTTCCAGTAATCCTTCCCCGGATGAAATTACATACCCTCCAACATTGGTCATCCTCCTATCCGTAGTGGAAAATCATCTCATTAGGGG
>JAFIDM010003189.1:2024305-2080148 GCA_023159025.1 Thereuonema tuberculata | reverse complement strand
TAACCAACTTTCTTCTTCTTATCTATTGTTGTTAAAGATAAACACCTTCTAGATATCACAAAACTTTCCCATATTCTAGATCTCCAGAGCAACTGAGTCGTATACTTAAATGTCCAAATATTGGAATAGCTGAATGAAACTCTTATTGAAAACATATGGGATGAGAACCAAAATCATTCTAATGTTATAACTTATTTATTATAAAGCTCTATTACATTACTACAATTATTATTATTATTATTAAATTTGTATACTTAGTTAACTGTTTATGGCAACTTACCAAGTTCAGAAACTTTCAATCCTATAATTATTAATTAATATATAATCGGCAATTTTAGTATTTTCAGTCTATCTCAAAATTATTGTATCAAATGTAACTAATAACTGAATTCAATCAATACGTAAGTATTCAACTGTAGCACCTATTGACAGGAAGCTATTATAAAGGCTTCCTAACAGAACTAGGTTAGAATCTAACTGGGATAAATGAATGAATGAATCAAATAATTATTATTAATATTATTTCAATTCTATTCTATGACGGAAACCATAACCACAAGTATGTGACCTATCCCTAGCGATCAAAGGAGAAAGTGACAGAAAACTGTATTAAGGATAAATTATTTTCAAAGAAAAGCCACTTGTAAATAATTCAAATAAATAACAACATTTATTAATTCTATCTCTTACCCTACTGATAATTACTGTAGCCACAAACAGGATTGGCAGAGCAGGTAACAATACGAGCGAAAGCTCCCAGCCAAGAAATATTCCCACACCAACGCTAGCCAGGAAACCCGCCAAGAAATGAATTAGAAAAGCCATTTTCTCTCCAACACCATCTTGGAACTTATTAACTTCTCTATTAAAATAAATAGAAAAATAAATCGAATAAAAAAGTTGTTTAAGCTTCAACAACATAATTAAGTAAAATCAATAATGGAATAAATGAACAGTTAGATTCAATAACAGAAATCTACCCATCAAAATGAATGTTCTTTATAAGTAAAAAATAAATCAATCATTTTTGAAATAAAAAGAGAAAAATGAACTGTAAATCAGTCTTGATATTACGAATATTTTTCAGGTAACGTTGTTCCATCACAAGCAGTGGTTGTTAAATGAATTAGTGTGGTAAAACTGACAGCAGCCATGTTAAGTGGACAGACATAAAATATAAATAATAAAATATAATAAAAAGGCATATTTACAGGTTAGTTTCGACCAACTTTACGTTATCGGCGACAAGATTTCATTCTCATAGAACAAGCTCTTATTTACAGAAAGTAATTAAGTATTATGAATTTTATTGGTTATGTAAACCGAGGTAACCCGGATGTATCAAGAACACTGCCTCACGTCAGTCTGGTGGTGATCATCTGAATTAAGAGTAACGTTTCGAGGGAGAGGTGTAAACATACAGTCGTTGCCATGGTTACTGTTATAATTAAATCAGACGAATTCTTGTGAGGTGCTTCAGCAAATGGAATTATCGAGAAGACCTGAAGACAGCAAGAGCCAAATGGAATACAGAAGCAGACGATAGGAAGCTATAACAGGAATACGTTACAAAACAGCAACAGACAGGAAAACTTGTAGAGGATGAAAGCAGACAACAGCTTCTAAGAGAACGTGTGTAATCCACTAACCAGGTCATGGGAGGGAGTTATTCAGGAAGGGAGTTGAAAACCCTTTCTTCTTCTTCGATGTCTTGTTATATTTGTTCCATCCTCAAAACTCATAATACCAAATTAAAGAGATGTTTAGACCTCTCTAAAGGGAGCGTGCACGAGTGTACAGCTGCATTGGTGGCTAATACACTCCCTACTGTACGGAGCACGACAGCCATATTTCCTTTCTCGATAGTACAGTTTATTCATTCTTAACACTTGTACTGAAGTAACTGAAATTTGTTAATTGAAAAAGAAGATACGCAGTAATTGAAGAAAGTAGCAGAAAAAAAATTAGATGAATGTGAAATGCATTTCACAGAAACAAAATAGTTAAAGAGTGCCTATTTGTTGCCTAACAGATTGTTTTGTGCCTAACACCATTGTATAATGAAATACGAAGAACAAAACAAAACAAGGAATGGAAAGAAAACAATCTGTTAAGACGATAAAATAAACTTCTAAGAAATGAATGTACTGTACCAATAAAAGTGGTAGCAAATATTGAATGCCAAAAAATAAGTACATTTTTGGATGTAATTATCAGTTTTACGAAAAAGTAGAATTCAATTCTTTCTGAGATAAACACATGTAACTTATAACAATAAATAATAATAATAATAATAATAAAACTCAAAACTCCTCACCTCCTGCCTCGCAGACAAAATTTACACACACATCGAGACACATAACATTCTTTCCGAACAGCAGAAGGGCTGTCGCAGGAATTCCCAGGGTTGTAAGGAGCAACTCCTTATTGACTCGGTAATCCTGCGGCAGGCGCGTGCGAAGAATAGGAACTTACACATCGCGTACATCGACTACAAGAAGGCATTTGACTCAGTCCCCCATTCCTGGCTTTTGTACACTCAAGATCACGGCGTTCTTGGATGCCACGATAAAGAGTTGGAACACAACATTACACCTACGCACCTCCAACACTACTGTCCTCATTCTCATCAGGAGAGGTATTTTCCAGGGAGACTCCTTGAGTCCTCTTTGGTTCTGCCTCATCTTGAATTAATTAAGCCACATACTAGACAACACAAAACACGGTTATAGGCTTACCTCAGGCACTCTGACACCATACAAAATCACACACTTACTCTACATGGATGATATTAAACTCTACGCTACAAACAACGCACAACTTGCTAATTTACTACAAGTCACAACACAGTTCACCAAAGACATTGGAATGGAATTTGGAATCGATAAATGTCACAAGCTACATATAACACGCGGGAAGACTTCAAATTTGGAGGGTTTTGAACTGGACCATGGATTGGCCATCCAATCCATGGAAGAGGGAGAGACCTACAAGTACCTGGGCTTCCAGCAAGCGCGCGTCATTGACAACGCAAACATCAAAAACGCATTCAAAAAAACATACCGTGCTCGCATTCACAACATCCTCAAAACACAACTCAATGCCAGAAATAAAATTAAAGCCAAAAACACTTTTGCCGTCCCCACACTAACTTATTCGTTCGGCATAATTCCAAGGACAAACACTGAACTCGAAGCACTACAACGCTCATTACGGACATTTCGTATCGGCAATAAAAAAATTCTGTCCACGTGTATTTTTTGTGCTGCGTGGAGGCTGTCATTTTGTAACATACTGCGCCTATGCGCAGACATCCGGAAGTAACGTTCATTGTCGTTAACCAATAATAGAAAAAAAATAGCAAAAATTCAAGCATAAAAATAGCATTTATAAATGCAAGGGGAATTAGATGTATTAATGGGAGATCAAGACAAAAGTTCGTTGAGTTAGTGGAATTGTGCAAACAACTAGACATAAGTATTTTGAGCTTAGCAGAGACATTCTTAAGAAATGAGGAAACTCCAAAAGATTTAGCAGGAAAAGATTATAATTGGGTAGGGATTAACAGAAAAGACGGAGATAAGAAAGGAGGAGGGGTAGGATTCCTAGTATCAAACAAATTAAACACAGAAATAATCCCCAGATTAACAGAAGATAAGGAAACTAATGCTGAATCCTTCTTCATAAGAGCTAAAGCTAGGAATGTTAATATGATACTGGGAGTAGCTTATCTGTCAGTACAAGAGGCTCCAAACGGAAACTGGAACAAGAAAATTATGAATGAGATCACAACAATAACAGAAAAATATCAACATGAAAAATTACTAATAATAGGAGATTTTAACGGCCATTTTGACGAACTCAGGGAACCACTTGATAAAAACGCAAAATTACTCTCAGAATTAATAGATAAACAAAATCTTAAAATAATGAATTGGGAAAATATAACTAAGGGCAAAAATACTTGGGAGAAAGGGGAATCAAAATCGATGATAGACTATGTAATAAGTAATGAGAATCTGAGCGAACAAATATATAGAATAGAGATTGATGAAGAAAACGCATATGATATTGACAGTGATCATAAATTAATAACAATTAGATTAAACAAAGAGACAAATAAAAAACAAAACATTAATCAAATGAAGAAAAACAAACAGAATAAATGGAACATAACGGAAAAAACCGATTGGGAAAAATTCAAAACACACCTAACGAATAATATAGAACAGAAAGAATTAATGCTAGAGAAAGTCGCAAATCAACCAGAAACATTAAACAAATTATTATCGGAAACAATCATTGAAACAGCTAAAAACCAAATAGGATTTAAAAATATTAGCAGAAATAAATTAGTCGCCTGGTGGAATAAAGACATTAAATTGGCAATAAAAAACAGAAAAGAAGCAAATAGACAATGGAGAAGTTCCAGAAAAAAAGGGGAAACAACTGAAAAACAAAACATTTTGAGACAAGATTATCTACAAAAGAAACAAGATGCACACAACCTCGTGAATGAATTAATAAAAAAATTTAATGAAAACTTAAAAACCACAATTAAAAATTCAGGTAAAGATGCATCCAAAGTTCTCTGGAAATATGTAAAAAATATGGGTAGGGAAAATGAAGTAATACCAGAAGGACTAGTAAATGACAAAAACATAATGATAGAAGACACTGTAGATATAAATAATCTAATGACATCATTCTGGGAAGAGGCTAATAAGTCAAAACAAAATATAACTCCAATAATAAAAAATGATCAAAAAATTAAAAAAGGTAAAATAACCTCAAAAATAAGTATAAAAGAGTTAGAACAAAACATAAAAGATTTAAAAAACAATAAAGCAACTGGGCTAGACCTAATAGCTAATGAATTCATTAAATATGGAGGAGAAAAACTAAACAAATGGATTAAAATATTATATAACAAAATAATAGAAACAGAAATCATTCCTCAGGAATGGAAACAAAGCGAAGTAAAATTAATCCATAAAGGACAAAAAAAGGAACTGGAAAAATTGGAAAACTATAGACCTATAACGATCATTAGTAATCTCTGTAAACTGTTCACCAAAATACTAACCAACAGATTGGATACAATAATGGAAAACAACAACATATTAGGAGAATTACAGAATGGGTTCAGAAAAGATAGAAGAGCTTCAGACAATTTATTTGTACTCACTGAAACCATAGATAAATATAAAAATTCAAAAAAACCGCTTTATATTGCCTTCTTGGATATCAAAAAAGCTTACGATACGGTAAGTAGAGAAGGGCTCTGGAACATATTACAAAAGAAAAATCTTGATGGCAAATTTATTAGATTGATTCAAAATATTTATAAAGACAGCAAGTTGAAATACAAACTCCATAATTGGGAATCAAATTGGATACAATCGGAAATAGGAATGAAACAAGGGTGTACTTTGTCACCAAAACTATTCAACATAATAATGAGTGAATTAACGTTTAGACTTGAAAAGAGCAACTTGGGTATCCCAGTTGGGAATGAAACCCTGCCAGGCCTATTATTTGCGGATGACATTGTTCTGTTCTCAGATAATAAAAAGGATTTACAGAGCCTACTAAATACGGCAGGAAGCTTCGCAAAAGATTTTCAAATGGAATTCAATTGCAACAAAAGCGAAGTAATAAACTTTAATGTAGTTGAGAAAAACTACTGGCAAATTAATAATCGGGAAATTAAAGAAACCAATGAATACCAATACCTAGGAATATTAATAACAAATGAGGGACAAATCTTTAAAAAACATACAAACAACACAATAGCTAAAGCAAATAAACTAAGTGGATGGATAAGGAGCATATGTAATAAAAGCTACAATAAAGTAGAACTAGGTAGAATATTATGGAAATCATTGGCTGTGCCTGTTCTAACATATGGTAACGAAACTATAATTAATACAGAAACCGAACTTCAAAAATTGACAAATATCCAAAACACATTTGGAAGAAAACTAATAGGAGGGAACAATTTGACACCTACTACCGCAGTTCAAAGTGAAATGGGGTGGTCATCGTTCTTTAGCAGAGAAGCTTCAAGCAAATTAAAATATCTGGGGAGGTTGACTTTCATGAATAAAAATAGATGGTCTAGAAAGGTGTTTGAAAATACAACAGAAAAAAGCAAATGGGTAGATAAATTAGAATATTTAGCAGAATATTACGAAACAGAAGAAATTAGAATAAATATTGAATCGGAAAAAAAATGGCACCATCTTATTAATAAATGTGTAAAAAGTGCAGAATTAGAACTATTCGTTGATTCTATTAATAAATACAAAACTTTACCATTAGGGTTTAAAAATAAAAGGGCTCCCCTATATCAGGATATTTACGATAATTCCTATGGAAGTTCTTTACTTTTCCAGTGCAGAACGGGATCATTGGCGCTAAATAAAAGAACAGAAAAATGGTCTGAAAAGGGGCCAATATGTTTAAATTGCGATAAAAATGAAGAGGAATCTCTAAAACATTTCATCTTAAGATGTCCATGCTTCGGAAAAGAGAGAACCGAACTCTTAAAAAATATTAACATAAACCCAAATAACTGGGAAGAGGATGAATTACTGGATCACATATTAGGATTCAAGGGAAAATTAGATCTGAATAAAATTAAAAACTTCTTAAAACTTGCTTGGATTAAGAGAGAAACTCTAATAAATCCTTAGGGTATCCTGTCTGAACAGGAAGTGCGTTTTAAAGCATATCCCTATAAACATACATACATACAACCAATCGCAGCTACTTTTGTAAACACGTTAGATGTTTAGCGAACATCAGTAAATGACGAAATATCGTTGGTGCACAACAACTCCTACTTGACGGTTATTCACTATCGCTTCCATAACTAATGACTGTTTCGTTTGTTGATTGGTGCACTTAAGCCCAATGTGTTTATAAAAGTGGCTGCTATTGGTTAACAACAATGAACGTCACTTCCGGATGTCAGCAGTATGTTACAAAATGGCAGCCTCCAAGGAGTAGATAAAATACACGTGGACAGAATTTTTTTATTGCCGATACGAAATGTCCCGATAAGAATCTTCACAGGAAGAAACTTATTCAACATTATTTTCGGAATATTTAATAGACTAGAAATAAATAAACTACTTCATCGTCAAAATCACAGGAGTCGGTTTCAATCGAGGCTGACGCCAACCATCTTTAAATATTGGATGGCGCGGGGGCTGACGGGAGTTTTCTATTGAATGCAGCAATTTTAACTCGCCACTTTCCGCACTGCTAAAATTTGGCATCTGATAAGCGAGTCAGCGGCTGTTGAAACCCCTCACGAATGTTGGTGCACAGAAAATGTCACTTGATCGTTGTTTTAGCAGCGATCAAAGTTAACGGAGGTTTGGTGCACTCGGCCCTTAACTTATTAAATGAAAAACAATGGTTTTCACAAATTATGCATAGTTTGATTTGATTGGTTAAGTATTTAAAAATATACAGAATTATTGAATAAAAACATAATGAATTTAAATTAATTAATTGATTTAATGGAAAAGAATTTAAAAATAAACAAAAGCAATAATTAGGAAATAGAAAACGAATGTTTTAAAAATAAATAACGGTTAACGATGAAAATGAATAAAATACAGATAAATAATTTCTACAAAAATACAAAAATGATTTCAAAACTATTTACATATGAACTATTACAATCCCCCCCCCCCCCCATCAAGATTTTTTTATCCTTAAAAAAAATTGTCTTAAATTAAAAATACCCATAAAAGAATAGAATTCCACTAATAATAATATCAAAGAAATTTAACAAATATGTACTGCTCGTTTTCGTTTACGAGAGCCTTCAACGCTTTTGCGCTTGCGTCAGGTCTCCTTGGATTTCATGAAAATAGGGTTGAGGAAAAATAAAGAGAGGATATTTACTTTTTATCAGTGTTAGTTTACTAGTAGCTGCGTTCTTTTTGCGTTTTTCGGGAAAGAATTATGGAAAGAATAAATACTATTGCAAAAATAACAGGTACTAAAAGAAAAACGGGTCTTATGAAACTGCCCATCTCAGCGTATCACCCCTTTGGGGAGTAGAATAGTCTGTGTTGTCGTAGCTCTCGCATTTCAAAACGAACAGTAGATGGTTAAATATAAACACAGAAATGTAAATACAGATATAATACACTTAAGTTCAGATTAAATACTCTTTATTTATAATTTAGGAGAAATTACGTTAAAAACAGGGATAACTAACTGCTTGGTCTCTTCGAGGGCTGATTTTAGCAGGGCCGGGTAGTTTTTGTGGGTTCAATAGCGTAATGGTTTATTACTCCAATGTATCCAAACAGGTTGAGGGCAGGCGTCCGTGGAGGAGACAAAATCGAGTATATCCAGTACTTTTCTGAACAGATGTGTTGTACGCGAAGGTGACGAATCGCAAGATGGTATCCCAATTTCTATTCTCGAGGTCAACGTACATAGATATCATGGCGGCCAGGAATTAGTTCAGTCTTTCCGTCAGTTCGTTCGTTTCTTTATGGGGAAGTCTTGTGATGAATCGTGTGGTACTGTGGCGGAAATAAATTGCGGCCCATGGTCGGATAACAGAATTTGAGGAGCGCCGTGCTTGAGCAAACTTTCTTCCGATTTCTTGCGTTCGGTAGAGCCCGGGTAATGGCGTACTTTGTAAAGTGGTCCACAGCGACTACAATCCATCTGTTTCCGGCTGCTGAGGTTGGAAATCGGCCTAGCAAGTCAATTCCCACACGGTGAAACAGTTCGTTGGTAAAAACGATTGGCAGTAGGATCTAATTGTAGGTTCCCGATGGGTGACTGCAATGGTGTTTTGTGGCGCTGGCAGAGCAAACAAAGGGTGACAAATCTCCGAACGGCCTTTAGCTGGGCAGACCGCTATCGAACACGGGTGTATGTCTTCGCTATTCCTATTTGAGCGGCTGTCGGGTCAGCATATTAAGTCTCTCCGCAGGTGCGATGACATGACGAGCTCATAGCTTCTTTTATAAAGAAGGTTGGCGTGTAGTTCGAATCCACGGGATTCAGGCTGCTTGGTCTTTATTAGGTCCGCGATAATGTTGAGGAGGGCGGGGTTCCCTACGCTATTTGGCAACGATGTCTATTTTATCGGTAATGTTTCGGCTGGCTTCAATCTGGGTGACGGGATAGCGGGATAAGCAGTCTGAATCGAGGTGTTTCTTCCTAAATTGTAAACTATGGTGATGTCGTATTTCTGAAGCTGAAAGCCCGTAGAACCACGTTTTTTCATCTGGTAACAATGACATCCGTAAAGGATATAGTCGAAAGCTTCAGCTGTATATATGTTTTAATTGTTTTTAATACAGTTTTTAAAAGGTATGTGTATAGACTGAATTTCTTTCTTTATAATTTGCTAACATTAATATCAGATAATTTCTAATTGAATGATGGGAATAGTAAACCCAAAAGAATCTTGTATCTTGTAGAACCTCGTTTTTATCTGTTGACAATAATATCCGTAAAGTGTTTTATTTTTTTTTTAATGCAGGTTTTAAAATTGTTGATATGTGTATAGACTGAATTTCTTTCTTTATAATATCTTAAATTGCAAAGTTTTTATCTTAAATATTATCAAATCTTTTGAGTTTTCTAGATGGAACAAATATAAGACGACATCGAAGAAGAAAAAAGGATTTTCAACTCCCTGCCTGAATAAATCCCTCCCATGACCTGATTAGTTGATCCTCATTGGAGCATTGCACTTTGGATTACACACGTTCTCATAGTATCTGTTCTCTGCTTTCATTGCCTCCAAGTTTGCCTGTCGTCTGTTTTGTAACGTATTCCTGTTATAGCTTCCTGTCGTCTGCTTCTGTATTCCATTGGCTCTTGCTGTCTTCAGGTCTTCTCGATAATTCTATTTGCTGAAGCGCCTCACAAGAATTCGTCTGATTTCATTACAACAGTAACCATGGCAATGACTGTTTATGTTTACATCTCTTCCTCGAAATGTTACTCTTAATTCACATGATCACCACCTGATTGACGTGAGGCAGTGTCCTCGATACATCCGAGTTAACTCGGTTTACATAGCAAGAAAATTCATAATACTTAATTACTTTCTGTAGATAAGAGCTTGTTCTATGAGAATGAAATCTTGTCGCTGATGATGATCTAACGTAAAGTTTTTTTTAATATATTTTATTTTTTAAACTTATATGTCTGTCGGGGTTCTCTTATTCCATTTAAACTATTTCCTAAGAATAATTTTCTAAATGAAATACTTACACCTGTATAAGAGACATCAATTCCCCAGGAGGGTGGGTGTCGTGCCAAGCAATTTCTTGAGACAGAATGCATCCATAAAGCCATTTTCGTAGAAGTTTTCCTTGGTGGTCACCTGCCACACTGAAGGTGAGAAGCATTGTGTAACCACCCACCAACACAACGAGAGAAAAAGAGCCACAGCGAACACAGAACTTGTGCAGTTCCTCTTCAAACAGATTCTTCTGAGCAGTGTTATCAGCTGAGGTGGAGCTGAAACAATAATTATTATATTTCAAAAAATGCAAATAACGAAATATCTCAATCTATGCGAAACTAACTAAGCTAAGCTAAGCGAATGCTATCCAATCCAGTCGGACAGTTTGAAGCCATAAGCCTACATAAGCGAAAACTACAAGAATAATAGAAATGGTCGGTCATGATTTGACGGCGAATCCAACCAATTAGAATTAAAGATTGAAACACGTGACTGCTGATATCATTCCTAGTTTGCTCAACTGCACTGAAAATCTTCAAAAAGCTGTTATTGTAATGATAAGAGCATCATTCGATAGGAAATAATCTTAACACTGAAAGATAGTAATTCCATGCATTAAAATATGCTAGAAAACGAAAATGTTTTATTTTCAAAAAAGAGTTTCGAAGGATATTCAATGATGTTGTGACTGTTTCTAATCTGTGAATCAAACAGCGAAAATATTTTTATAATTTTGAATTTGATAATCACTGATGTCTTTAATATGACAAAATTCACATTCAGAAATTAACAGAAATTTAGCAAGATCCAACCTGAGATATTTTATTTTTGAATTTCTTAGATTTGTTAGGATTAATTCTTCAATTCTTTACTACAATTCAATGCGAACACAACCGATGCTGTGAAATTTTGAGAAATCTAGTTTTTACATACTCTCTGGTAAATTCTGAAGCATTAAATTAATGTATTTAAGTGTAAACTTTATTTCTTTTCGATAGATAATTTCAATACTGTGACAATAATTCGTTGAGCTTCACCACAAATTTTGTGCCCACTTTATCTGAACAGAGTAATTATCCTCTCCGTTCAGATGGAGCGGGAACAAAAATTATTGTGGAGCTCAACGAATGGGCATGACGTCATGATTAACGTATATGTTTCAATCTCATTGGTTGTGATTTTGGTCGTATATGATTGAAATAAAACATTTCACCCGACCACGCTCGAGAACGGTCAGACCTAGTCTCTAACGACCGCTGATTTGGCTGACAAGTGCTCTTGCTTTACCCTATTCGTGGCCTTTATCAAGTAAACCAATTCGAGTCAGAAGTTAACTTCAACAAAGAGTTGCAGTTGCGAATAAAATAGTAGTTTCTGAATGTGTTTCTCATCAAGAGCGAAGTAATTCCTTAAGGCTGTTGTCAGAAATCAAACAAAACAGTGCTTAGTAAATAAAAGAAATCAGACAACTATTGTAATTCATAATCTTCAAGTTAGTAAATAAAATGTAATTACTTTTACAATAAAATATTAAAACAATAAAATATTCCATGACAAATGAAAATAGAATTCTAAGTATAAATTTTAAAATATTTATTATGACGAAATAAGAAAATATAACAAGTAAACTGGGAAAAGCTCCAAAAAATCGAAATTAATAATGATGTAAAAGAAACTAAAAAAAGTAGATTATAAAAAATATTAAAATCCAATTATGAAAAAGCCGTAAAATTACAAAGAGAAATAAAAATTCCGTTAATAAGATGTTAAAATAACAATGCTGGTAAAACAATGAAAGTGATGGAATAAGGGAAACATCATAAACATACAACTTACAAGAATATTCATAAAACACGCAGCCTATATAAAAAAAAAGTAAAACAATTTTTTTATGATAATGGCCTTATAAAAAAAAATACCCGTAACAGAACTAAAAAAAAATAGTTATGAAAGATAATGATTAGTTACTAAAAATATCAGAAAAAATCTGAAAATTATAAAAAGGTAGCACATTACATGTATGCTTACAATAATGGAAATATAAAAGCTCACAAAAAGAACAGTAAAAGATTGTATTATAAATAAAGTGAAAACTCATAATTTAGTAACTGTGAGCTGAAAATTGAAAACTTTTTGAGTAGACTATTTATAAAATCGATTAAAATAAAGTTGCCCAAATATTTCTATTTGATACAGTCCTATCTCCCTTCACGACTTCCTCGAAAACATATCTTAAAATTTATTTTTCGCTAAACAAATAGAGATTTTTCCATAACCTCCTCCCATCTTAATTCAAGAGAGTTCCTTGAAAATTGATGTTTAATACTTTGTAACTAAACACATCAAGATCTATCGGAAATATTTTAACACACAAACTCTACAATTTCGATGGTAGATGATGTTTGTCTGATGTTTGTTTGGAACATCCCCTCTCCCACAATAAAAAAAAATGACACAACCTTTTTCTTTGATGTGTCTCCAACCTACCATTCCCATACGTCTACTGCTTGAAACACAATTTGCGGCCTGGTGAAGTCTCCGTACAGCGTAGGCTTCCAATGACAAAAGATTATTTCAAGAGTGGGGAATTTAACAAAGTGTATTTCAAGAGTGAGGACATTTTGTTAAATTTCCTACTGTACATAACATAACCTTCTAAGGGATGAATTCTAATAATGATTCTTCTTTCTCCATAGAACATTAACCAAAAGAAAACAAATCCATTGTAACATTTGCTACAAAATAAAAAATGGTTCCCAATATCCTAATAATCTTCATTTGAGTTGGTTTTAAGACAATTTTAGAAAAATGCCAATTGTAATTCATTCCAAGATAGATTTATTCCTTGTTCATCAAAACTTTTAAGAAAATCAGATCCAATTAGAACATTTTAACTCATATCAAAACATCTAAAATTCGATAAAAGTTAAAAGGAAAAAATCTAGAAAAGACTTACTTGTCCCTTGCCTGGGAGAAGTTGACCAGTGCAGTGAGAAGAGACGAGTGGAAATAACCTAACATAGGAATTCCAAAGGCAGCAGCAACAGCTCCAACGAATCCCAAGACCATCAGCATTTGGTCCTCGGGTGTAGAAAATCGAAACTAACAACAATAAGAAAAGTCAGTTTATTCTTGATTAAAAAACAACAAAAAAAAAAACTCATAAATCAAAAACGAACAAAAACTATGTTGAAAGTGAGTTGAATGAATTAGAAAAACCAATAACGTGAAAGAAAGATGAAAAGCAAAATTTAACCTTCATAATAATTTATAAATCAAGAAAAATTCACAACGACAGTAAATGTGCCTTCGCACACTGAGCCAACATCAACGGAAACGCATATTTACTGTCCAGTTATGATTTTTATCTTGATTTATGAAAGATAGATCTACCAAAGAATTTAGTTAGAAGCATCTTAAAAAGAAAGTCATTATATAATTGAAACATTTATTTATCTTCAATTTAATGCAACTACAAGTCTATAATTTTACATTCTGACTATTTAAATATTTTGTTTTACTTATTCTAAATCCTATAACTACAGGTGACAATGGAACTGAAATTCCCCCAAAAAATATCGAACAAAAATTAAATAGACACATTGTTAATTAAAAGGAAGTGTTAAAGATGGTAACTATAATTATTATCAGGTAGTTACATCTGTAATGTAAGTTCATATACACTCATGGACAAAAAAATTAGCGCACCAAGAAGGAGTCGTCAAAATGAAACGAAAATTTACATACGTAACGACTACTTTGATATAAGTAAATGATTAGAAAATCAAAGAAAAAGGATAATTTATTTCAGAGAAAAAGGCAAAAGAACGGAGGAGTTAATACTCCGTTGGACCCCCTCTAGCACGAATGCACGATGCGATACGATCGTGCATTGAGTCATACAAGTTCTGTATGATGTCTTGAGACATTTCGTTCCATATTTGCTGTAACCTTGCCTCTAGTTCGTTCAAACTCGTGGTATGCCCAACTCGTCGTCCCAAATGATCCCAGATATGCTCGATTGGAGACAAATCTGGGGATCGGGCAGGCCAAGGAAGGGTAGTAATAGTGCGGAGACAGTCTTGTGACACCCTTGCCTTATGAGGCCGAGCATTGTCTTGTTGAAAAATGGCTCCTGGGAGCCGTTGCATGAGTGGCAACACATGTGGTTGCAGGATTTCATGAACAAACCGCTGGGCTGTCATGGTGCCACGGAACAATACTAGGGGTGACCGTGTATTGTAGGCAATGGCACCCCATACCATCACACCAGCTGTGGGAGCGGTGTGTCGCTGTACAGCAAAGGCAAGATTGAAGCGTTCACCACGGGCTCTCCACACACGAACACGATTGTCATCATTGCCGAGATTGAATCTGGATTCGTCGCTAAAGACGACCTGGTTCCATTCTGCTGCAGTCCAGTTTCCTTGTGCGCGGCAAAACTCCAAACGGAGGCGTCGATGGGTGGGCGTCAAGGGCAGCACACGTAATGGGCGCCGCGATACCAACTGTCCTTCAGCCAGGCGCCTTCGTATGGTTCGAGAAGACACAGCGGCCCCTAGTGAAGGTGCTACCTGTGCCTGGATGGCGGCCGATGAAGCAGTTGGCTGTACGCATGCATTTCTGACTATGTGGCGGTCTTCTCGACGACTGGTCTGTCGAGGGCGTCCTAAGCCTGGTCTTCGTGTACATGACATCTCTCGGGTCCACTGGTCCCAAAACCTCCTCACAACACAATCAGAGCGGCCTAATTGACGAGCTACTCGCCTAGCTGACCACCCAGCTTCCATCATCCCGACGATTCTCCCTCTCTCAAACGGCGACAACTGCGTATACTGTCTTCGAACACGGCGTAATGGCATGTCTACCTCAGCTCTTCCTTTGTAAATGATTCAGCACACTCAAACAAGCTTTGGTTACCTGTTTTATACTCCACAGAGTACGATGTTCAACGCCCTCTACCGGCTATACGTAATGCGCAATCACGCTGCATTTCTAATCATTTGCATATCTCCCCGACATGTACCTTCATTGCAAGTTTCGTTACGATCCCGCAATTATTTCTTGGTGCGCTAATTTTTTTGTCCATGAGTATATAAATTAATAATAATAATCATAATAATATATAGAAATAAATGTAATTAATGAAGGCTTTGTCTCATTGCCTAAAACCATTCAAACTAAACAACAAGAGTTCCTAAAAAATCACTTCTTAAGGAATATTGGGAATAAAAAACCCCAAAATTGAAGTTAAAAGAAAAGATGATAAATAAAAACGATAACGATTGATTTGTATCAAAAAAGAACTTCAGTGAAACTGAGTGCTACAATGACGAAGGAATCTCATATTAGGAGATCTAGAAACAAAAGGAATTATTACGTCTTGCTTTCTTCAAAAAAACATGCTTTTGTCTTCAATACGAAACTGCTCAAAAAATTTCAATATCTTACTTTAAAAAAAAATATATCAATTGAACCCCTGCAAAATGTTCTCCATATTAAGGAACAAAGTCTTCCTATAGAATGTTTTGGATCTAAACAACTCTGAACGTATTTGTCAGGTTCCTATTATATTTTGCTTCAACTTTCTTAACTTAGTTTACTTGATTTTAATCAATAAAAAAACGAACGAAAACACAACTGAAAGTAAAACAGTTTCATTTCTACAATTGATCATTTGCCCAACAGGAACCATAGACCTCTAAGCGACATCTTCCGACACTGCAATAAACTGAAAGGCTTTAAATTTAAAGCGACAATAGATCTTTAAACGATTTCAGTTCTCTTTAGAAATAGCATAATTCTATATTTCTTTTTTTGTTTGATAAAATAAAATCGTAAAATAAAATGTTAGTAAAATGAAAAACATTTCAAAATATAATCGTTAGTTCTCATGATTTTTCTTAAAAAGATCTGAAGACTAGACTCTGGGAAAGTACTTTTTTAGCTTTTGAACACACCGCAATTTTGTTGGGCTCCTTGAAATTTCATGAGGGTTTTATTTCGAAGTTGTTCTCATTTATTTGTGTAATGATTATGAAACGTCCACTTTCGTCCAATTTCCACTTCGTACTTCCTTTCTTTCAAGCAGAATTTCATCTCCTAAAATAAAATTATGGTTCGTCTTATCTTGATCCTCTATTATTTTATTCCGAGCTGTTTGTAGCTGTTGTCAATTGGCTTGTGATTGCTTTTCATCAATCCGTTCGTGTTCTTCTAGTTCTTGTACAGAACCGACTTCTAATTCGGTTTTCCGTAATAGGACTTAGTGCGAACACCAATTCATAAGAGCTCATTTTTAAGGATGTACTTGGATTAATAGCATCCTCTAGATTTGGTAAAAATTTGGTCTTCCAGTTTGTTTTACCTTCTCTTGGCAGATGATAATGTTCCGATCATGTTCTTTCTAAGTACTTAGTTCTTTGGACTTCACCCAATAAGGTCAATTATTTACATTATTGAATGGTTTTTTTATTCTCCCCCTTAATCTTAGGTCCAGTAGCTGAATAAAATTCCTTCTTTCATAAATTCAATTACTTTTGTTGTTGTTGGATTTCTTTGTGCTTTCGGCATCAACAACAATATCCTGTTGATGTAACAGGATCCACCGATACTGAAATATGTTACTATCCTTTCATACTGGTAACGGTCTAATATGATCTAAACTTATTTCTTCAAAGATCTTCTCTAGAATTTTCCAATTCTTCATCAATCCAAATTGTTTCGATGTCCTAGATTGTTTTCTGGTTTAACGTTGGAGAAAGACGATCACGTACAGTACAAACGAAGGCCACGCAGTACTGACATCGCTTAGCGCTAGCCTAGTTGTAGTTTAGCACGCGTGCGCAGCCTCGCTTTCATTGACCTAACTACACGGCAGTAAAAGATTTCTTAGCAGTGGCACTATGTTCAGTTTATCTCTTTCATTATTTTCCTTGGTAACCCCATCAATTATGAGTTCGAAGAACGGTAGTGGTGTTGCTAGGAAGCAGAAAGGTATAACAGTGGAGGTAAAGAAAAAAATAATTATGAAACAAGAAAATGGCGTTCGTGTGTGTAACATCGCTAATGAGTACAGCATGGCAAAATAACTATCTCCACCAGTAACAACGATAGACTAAATCTTTTTTTTTTATTTTATTTTATTTTACATTTAATTTATTTGGTTGTTTCTTTCTCTTTGAAGTACACGTATTCTTTGCGTTTTGTCAGATAAACGACCGGATGTTAATAAAAAGGAACGATTCTTTCATCTTGAAACGGATCGTCTCTACTTCATTGATTTCAATGTTTCGGGTTACGAACGTTTCATGCTACGAACCGAGTTCTGGAACGGAATAAGTTCGTACCCCGAGGTAGCACTGTACATTATTACCAAGGATTCTCAAATACCTTTCAAACAGGATCTAAAAATTGTTGCCCCCCCCACCTCCCAGAGAAAATCCTTCAAGGGCCTTACAGAGCTATTTCGAGCCGCATCCAGGCCACGGCGCGTGCCCCCTTTTTCAAATGCCCCCCCCCCCCGCAATGCAAGGACTGGCGGTACCTAGATCCGGCCCTGCTTCCAAAGTACTACGGAACCGTCTGTTATTTTTTCTTCCATTTCAGGTTGTTGATATTCAAAAATAAAATAAAATAAAATAAACTCAATTTAGAAACAATAGCTGAATTTAGAAACGAGTTTCTGACTCGTGTCTTTCAGAAATTTGCAAAATAAAAATAAGAACAATTTCCTGTAGTAAAACCTATTTCAAGGAAATTCAATAATTTGCAAAGAATTGAAAACAATTAATTGAACAGAAATAGGTTTTCATTTTTCCAACCATATTGCTGGTATGTTTATTTGGAATCAGATGATGCAGAGTATTTTAAAATGTGTATCTTACCAGGGTTAACATGTTTGTCTTCCTTCTTCAATATAACCAACGATAAATACGTTAAGTGCTGCCACCTAAACAAAAGAACACAACAAAAGCGCTTCATTCAAATGACCCGATCTTTCTTTCCATTAACTTTTTATTTATTTATTCCCATAATTCAGTTTCTATACTTTGACTTTTGATATCAGAACTAACTTCTGTTATCAATAATTTAATGGTAAAAAAAAAAAAGCAGGAAACCTTCAACTGGGTATCAACAAAAGATCTATGAGAATTAAATTTGCAATTAAACAAAATTGAGATCAAGCAATTGACCGATTAAGTGCATTATCATAAACCACGTGTCATGAAGTCACAGTTCCTATGGACGTTTGTTGTTTAGGTGAGTGTTATGGCTGCCCAGTGTTTGTCTTTGAGAAGAAGACCAAAAAGAATATGTATCAACTGAAATTAATTTTAAGAGTTCAAGAAAGCCCATCTGAGTAGAGGTTTTTTTCTCTTAATTTTGCAATTTTTTTGAAAAAAATAATTCCTTTTTCATGCTTTTCAGTTTTTTGACTGCTATACTATCCTTAGGATGGGATATGTTGATGATGTTTTTGCTGTATGGACCCATGACCGTCTAAAACTCCCTGAATTCTTGGACCACCTCAACAACATTGACTCTCACATCTCCTTCACCATGGAAATGGAAAACAATTACCAATCTCTTCCGTTTTTAGATATGTTAATCACAAGACCTCTCTCTCTCCACCACCGTTTACGGAAAATCCACCCACACTGACTTACATTTGAATGCCAAATCTTGCCATCACCCTTCTCAACTGCCTGCATCTTTTCGTACGCTCATCAAACGTGTCCTTTCCCACTGCTCCACCAACGAAGCTCTTCAGGAAGAACTGCATCACATCAAGGATGTTGCCAACAACAACGGTTTTTCTCCATCCCTTATCCCGAAAATTTTAAGAAAGATCCTCCACCATAAGCCCAATCCCTTCAACAATGATCTCCTTAATGTCTTTCTCCTCTTTTTTCCCATCGTAACCCAAAAAATCAGCCGGATTTTTAAAAGTTACGATTTCCAAGCAATTTTCCTTCCCCCTCCAAATATCAGAAACATCATTTCCCATCCTAAGGATCCCACCCGCACTCCCCCAAAACAAGGTATCTACTCGATTCCGTGTTGCTGCGGCCAAAGTTATATTGGTCAAACTAAATGTTCCTTGTGCAAATGCCTACTCGATCACTAACAAGATATGAGAAACCGGAAAACTACCACCGTCACCACCCACGCAAGTATCCCGGTCACTCCTTCAACTGGAATAGAGCCACCATTGTGTCTCAACCTCCACCTACATTTCCAGAAACATTGAAGAATGTGTTCCTATTCTCAAAGCAGGATCCAACTTAAATGATGGCCTAGACCTCCACCAATTTTGGAAATGGCTTCTCTTCCCCAACGTTGACCACATGTTAGGAAATGACAATCTCTCGTCGGTCCGCCAAAACCAACGTTTCCTCTCTCCAAATCAGACCAATCTCTCTCCCGTCCTCTTCTTAACGATCTCTTTATACGCCCTCCCATCTCTATCTCTAAGATTGTGAAGACGATTCCTGAACAATAGGACGCGAAAGACCTCGTCTATCTTCCTTTCAACGATGTGGGAAATACTCCAGTGTCTCGTACATATTTAGTTAAGAATTTTAGCAAGAAATGTCGCGGTTATATCCTGGCAACATCAATAAGCGGATTAAGTCAGCAAAGGTCGTCATTTGTGAAACAAACAATAAAAATAGTTATACACTAACAAACAAAATACAATAATTAATCAAGACCATACAAGAAAAGAAAAGGGAATTTCGGCAATGCAACAAATAAACTAAAGTTTACTAGAACATCATTATCTATAAAATATCTTCTTTAATACTCTTACACAGTATTTCATTTCTTTGAATAAGAAACTTCTTCAGGTTTTTTTTTTCTTCTTGTTCAAAGAAATGAAATATTGTTTAAAAGTATTAAAGAAGATATTTTATAGGTAATGTTGTTCTAGTATATTTAAAACATATGTATAGGCTTTGAGGAAAAACTAAAGTTTGATTTTGGAATATCGAGATTTTGAAGTAAAATGGAAAAGAACAATTTTTTTATCCTTCATAATCTCTGTTAACACATAAATAAATGTTACAAATTAATCATACTCACGTAAAATACCGGTATATCCTTTTGTAATGTATTATTCATAATAAAATTGTTTTGCAGTAATTACCATTTGTGAGTTGCAAACAAAATATCACAACGAGGTGATATCTATTAGCAATGTTTACAATGGACAGTTCTTGAAAACGAAATGAAAGAAATAAATTTATTAAAATAGCTAAATATCCATTGCTAGCCATTAAAATTGCAACACTTCAAAACACAAGAGCTATCCATGCCATATTTATTTGATAGATAACTTATAGTATAAGGTGAAATGATTACAATTACAGCTAGGTGCGGCTTGTGGAATGTAAAGAAATCAGTATCTCGTGTAGCACCCAAGGGCGGCAAAAACTTCTCCTATATGGCCCTGCATTGAGAGGAAGAGACGTTGGATGTGCGTTTGGGATAGGTCAGTCGATGTGGTGCCAAATTCATTTTACATTCTACAGCCGCTGGTGTTCTCTGATGTGCAATTCGTTGTGCGATCCTGGACCAGACGTGTCAATAGGTGACAAATCCGTTGAACGTACAGGCCATGGAAGAAATTGGTTGCCATTCAGGAATTGTTGAATGTTGCGTGCCACGTGCGGTCGCACATTGCCCTGTTGGTAAGTGGCCTCAGGCGGACCCTGAAGATAAGCAACAACAGCAGGCTTTACTATCTCAGAAATGTAACGGTGGCTATTCAAAGTATGGGGAATACGTATTAGGCGCGAGTGGGACTGGAATCCACAAACCATAACGCCAAGTGCCGAACCGGTATGACGATGCATAATACAGGATTCACTCAGTCTTTCGCTGCGGTGCTGCCTCACACGGATGTGACCATCATCGTTCTGCAAACAAAATCGGGATTCGTCGGAAAAAAACGATGTTATGCCATTCGTCTCTTCATGTGCAACGTTCTAGGCACCATTGCAGCCACAGACACAGTACAGTCAAAGGTAGCCTTGCAAAAATTCCCTGATCTGCAGACGACATCCAACTGTATTTGCGGAGTCTGGTTGCTGTGCAACATCCCTAATTCTTGTGAAATTTGTGATGTGGCTGTACGATCCGTAATATTGAAGCGCACAAGATGTCTGTCCTCTCGTTCTAAAACGTGACGGGGCTGAATGGGATCCTTCAAGTCGGGGATTCTGTCTCTCATTGACCCACCGATTCCATATTTGCATCACTGTGGCCGGTTTCGTCCAACACGAGCGCCAATTTCTCTGAAGGATAATCCGCAGTATTGAAATACCACAATTTTCCCGCTATCAAAGTCGGAAAACTGCTGGTGTGGCTGCCGCATTCTTCGACGAGCATACTGAAGCCGTCTGTGCACAAGAACGGCGAGCAAATGCAATTCCAATACTGTACAGCTGCTCTCTGTTCTTCTCTTTTGTACTGCTTCCAGAGGACGTTAATGGCTCATATTATTTTCAAATGTGCTGCAAATAATAATTGATATATGCTCCCATGATCTATGCAAATTTCGGGTGGGTCAGATGCGTCCTTCTCGATGTCCCACTTTTAACAGCCAGCAGTGAGTTGCATCAACCATTAATTCATATTAGGTCGCCATGACTAAGTTGTCATTACTAAGTGGAAAAAAAGTGGCTATTTAAATTTCTAATAAATAGACCTTTGGCGTACCGGGGTAAGGGGTTTTGGTAGGGGTAACATCCCATTTCCTCATTGCATCAAAAAATGGAAAAATCTAGGAATAGGGTCTCTATTATTTTCATCACTTTTTTGTAAGCCCCCCCCCCCAATCTGGAAAAGGATATAACTTTATTCTTTTAACCTCTTCCATTCTAAAATCCTGGTACGCCTATGTAATGGATAATAAGCTATCGGAATGCCTGCATTTTCTAAGTTTCCGAATAACTTATTTCATTTTTTATTTGGAAAATTTACAGTAACAGTCCATTAAAATGATTTAATAAAAGGGTTTCCAAGGTTTTAGGAACATTTTTTGTAAAAGATTGGGAGCTGATAAAAACATCTATTCATTCTTTTTTAATTTCTTTCTTAATCAGTACTGATAATTACATTTAAATATTACTTTTTATTTTTTTTTCTTCTTCAATGTTTGTTAGCATATAAATTATCCATTCATTTCTTAGTTGTTTAGTTTGTCATATTAACGGATTGTTTTCATTATATTGATATTCCTTATTTATTTATTTATTTATTTATTTATTTTTGTAATTACTTCATATTATATATGATTAGAGGCAATCTTAATTTTGTTACTGTGAAATGAAGTTTATATTCATCTAACTTGTTTTTCTGATACTTTTTTGAATTAGTGCTTATCTTCTTTTTCAATTAATAAATTTCAATTACTTTCAGAAGATTCCAGAAATCACAGGGAAAAAATATGCTATAGGATCGAAAAGGAAATTTGGCCGGCGTGGTTACGACAAGAGTTCACCTAGTAGCCGCCAACGGCGCTGTAGTCGGAATCGGCCAATCTACAAACTCCTGCCCCTTGTGTTACTACCCTCGTTAAACTTTAGAAAAACCAGTGATTCTAAGAATAGACATTTTCGTTTCTCAATTTAGATGTACTCTATTTCCGTCATTGGATAAATATTTCATAACTATTTTGCGATGTAGTTATCAGTTCTTTTTAATTTTTTTCAACTAAGACTTATATAAAAAATAATTGGTTGGATTGTTGCCCATACTTTAGAAAATAGAAGAAATAAATGAGTAGAATTCGAAATCCCTTCGGTTGCCTTTAGAAGCAAACGGAAATGGCTGAAAGTGACTCGAATTCGGACATCGCTCATCTAATGAAACAAGTGGAAATGGAACCAACAATAATTTCAGAATCTCAAAGTAAGAGCTGCTGAATTCACTGCTTAAATGAACGCAGTTTTTGAACTTCGATGAAAAACTGAACGCATCAAATCTCAACTGCTGACTAACATGGCGGACAGTCGAAGTTAACCGAAGGAAAGATGAAATAAAATGCTTTGTCTTTAATTAAGTTCTACTTGATTAAACTTAAATGATTTTAAATGTAATTTAGAATTATAATTTATAATTCACTACGAAACCTTAATAGCAATAGACAGACGGGGGACTTACTGGTATGGAACACTGAACCAACACTGAAAGCTATTCATGAGAATTTTTTAATTTAAAATAAAAGTTGGTTTTTTTTTGCAAACGATTTGGAATTTCATGATTTAAATAAGAATATATAAAGGCTTATCTTTATTTATTATCCTACTGAATAATATTTAATTCTTAAAGATATTAGACTAATATCAAGGATGTTCAGTGAAATTCCGTATATTTGTTTTTTCGACCGGTGAAACCAAAGAAAAAGGCATCAGAATTTTTCTTTTTTTTTGAAGCAATACTAGTATCGTATTTTGGAGCAAAATTTGAATAGCAACTGCTGTTTACTTAAGTCAAAAAAAATAAAAGGGAATCAAATGTTACTACTAAGGCAGAGCTTAAATAAACAAGTGAAAAGGTTCATAAATTAGGAAAATATGAAAGTAGTTAAGACAACTTTTCTGTTGGATGGCATTAGTTATATCATTTACTTCAAATGATGTAATAAATTGAAAGCATTTGGGTCCATAGAATTAAAAAAAAAAAACTTTTGATCAGATTATTCTGTTTCACTAACTGCCATTCATAGGAAAAAGTTTTGGATAACTTGTTGCTTGGAAAGTTTTCTGATGTTACTGTCTAATATAATTTCAATTCTACCATCGGATATTATAAGGCTGAAGTTAAAGGGATTTTGCTTCAACTCATTCTGGTTTCAGTTGTTTCACTAAAAGTATCTTCAAATTTATCTTAGAATTAACTCAACAAAATTCAGAATTAAAATATATTATCAATTTTCATTATTTTGTAACTATTTTGTGTTTTATTAGCAATTTCTTAGCCATTATTATCCATATTGAGTGCCTAAAAATATAAAAATACTGATGGACAAGTCTAATACGACAGCCAAATAGGAGTTAAACTAGGCCAGATGACTCCAGTTGTTTAAGTATTGATCTTATAGATTCCATGAAGTATTTTTGATATTATTTCAGACACTTTTTCCTTCATTTAAACACAGAAGCTAATATGAACCAAATCATTTCGATTGTTTTTTGCTAACTAATATATTCTTAAAATTCTTTTAGATTCATCTTCAGAGATATCAGATGACAAAAGCTCCTTCTTGTGGAACAAAAAATCAACCAAAGAACTGATCGAGTTGTATAGAAAATATAAAGGTTTACCAGCGAATGTCAAACGCAGCGTAAGTTTCTCTCCAGTTTTAATATTTTTCATGTGTAAAATGTCATTTGTTCAGCAGAATTTCACCAAATAAATATTTTTTTACTGTTTCTGAAATTTAAATGGAAAATGATTCATAGTATTGACAATCTTGAAAAATGAAATGCCAAATACTCTTCTTTTGAATTAATAACAGTAATAATAGCTTATTTAAAAAAACAAAACCATTTATTCTGTAAACATTTTATAAAAATGCCATCTGTTACAAAGAATAATTTCCTATCCAGGGTTTCTGTTAGCTTTGAAATACAGTAGAGCCCCGATTATATGTGGAATTGGGTGGCAAGGGTATCGCGGATAACCCGAAAAAAAGACTAAAAATGAGGTGTAAACATGAAAAAAAAATATTTCAGCATAAAAACTACGTTTTATTATACAAAAAACATAATATGCAAAACTTTTAAAATATATACAGTTCAGCAGAAACCTATCTGTAGAGTAAGAGCCTGCCACTCATCCACAAATTCCAAGAAGGCCTATAGGATTACGATGAACAATAAACCTGTCAGTAATTTGCGACCTTCACACTGCAGGACCTATTGTACTTTCCCTGTTGTTGGCTTGGATTAAAATTGGTTTTTTTGAGGTTCGTAATTAAAAAAAATTTTCACGGCACTCACGGATAATCGGGGCTTTACTGTAATATGTTTCTATTTTGTCCTACTAAGATCGAGTCCCATCATTCATTTCCATTTAGTTTCTGTTCTGTATGTTTCTCTACCATTTGTTTAATAAAATCCACCAATTGAATGTAGCAGTTTCTAATTTTTGATCTTTCAGCTTTTTTATTTTGACACGCTTTTGATCCTTTTAAACTAAATGAATTAATTTAACCACCAATTTAATTTTGTGGTTACTTTTTTTCTTAATTTATTCTTGCAAATATTTTTGGGGACTTGTCAGAATTTCAGGATGTTATTCCTTACATGATTTGTAGTAAAAAAACACATTCCAGGTTAAATATTTTACAACAGTTAAAGCAGCGTGAATAGTTGTCTGGTACTTGTGCTTTTCAATAAGAAAGTTTTTACAGATATAAGAAATTCTCTTTTCCAAACAACGAACTCCAGAGTAAGTAATTGCTTGCAATTGGAACCACACTCCTATAATATTTCTTAAATAATATTTTTATATAGACATTTCAGTCGACACTACTTCATTTACTATCTTCTTTAATGTGATACTTCTTTTCCTTAAAAGGAAACTTCTTCAGATTAGTGAGGACAGGAAAATCTTTTCCCTCTTCCTCTCTAGAATTAGTAAATTCTCTATATAGTCAAATTTACATTTAACAACATACAAATAGTAGTATATCTCATATTAACATTTTTTTTCACAACAGTTCATTAATATGACATAAATCTTTATGAACAATCCAATCTTAGTAATAATTAAACTTAGTGATATACATCCTTGCTAATAATTAAACCTTTATCTTTCTATTATTCGTAATTTTATTGTAATGTTCATAAGCAATCTCTCTTACTTTAAAGATTTGTTTTTATTCATCCATGGCATTGATTTTGTTATACATGATTCTACCATTAATCTGACTTTTTCTTCTTGTAGTTGAAAAAGAATATCCACTGCAGGGTCAGCATTATGTCCTGTAACCCTACAGTGGTCAGCCCAGTCAGATGTATTGTGTCTATTACTTTTAAAAGCACTGATGTACCCTGTCTTAATGTTCTACCTGTACTACTGTAATGATTCTCATGAATTCTAGAAAGGAAGAGGTAAAGTTTTTTTCCTGTCCTCACTAAACTGAAGAAGATTGTGAAACATAAAATATTACAGCAGTACAGATAGGACATTAAGATAGGGTACATCATTGCCTTTAAAAATAATAGACAATATATTTACTTATTAGTTCTTAAGAGTTCTTATTTAATTTGTGGAAATTTAATGCAGAGTTAAATATTAGCCCAAATGATTTTAATATAAGCACATTTATCTCATAATAAAAATTGAATACAACCAGGAATAGACTTAATAAACCTTTTGTATTTCAAACATATAATATCAAACTGTTCACAATTAATTTCTTCGTATTCATTTCAGTTACATCTTCCCTTAGTAACATGTATTATCTTCTAGAAACACATTTAGACTTTAGAATTTTCTTTAATCTATTGTTAAAGTTCCTGTAATGTTCCTTAAATTAATTAAAGTTCCTTTTACCTTACAACGATATCGACATCTAGGCCTCGAATCCCACACACGACTTCCATTGCCTTCAAGAATTATTACCTTTTGAAAGTTGTCTTGAAGTCACACAAGATAAATAGAATTCACTATTGAATGTTTCACCATTCCATTAACAGACCAGTATCCAAATTAACCTTTATGTAGACTAAATCGATTATCTTCTCACAGCCCATAAGGCTGTCCAATCCCTTTTTTGTTTTAACAGCCCATCTTTTTTAGAAAACAAATCAAGCCATCATGATATTTTTTTATAACAAAGCAACTCCTTAATCCATCACATAACACAGGCATGCCAACAAACACATCCTGCATCATATTGTTGAATGCACCTCACATTAAAAATGCACATTTAAAAAAAAAAAAAATAAGAATTTAATGATAAATGAATAATTTAATAAAATTCACTATATAATTAGCCGCAAAGGTTTCTGTGTAAGGAAAAGAAATATCGTAATAAAGAAGATAGTAATGAAGTAGTGTCGACTGGATCCACTCTGTAGACAGTCTAATTATACTGGAGGAGAAATTGGGCTTATGATAATCTGTCAGTAATAATAACAAATGTTGTTTTTTAAACATTTAATTTTTATTTTTTTTTAATATAAAATGTTGACTGATAGAAATCTTCCTAGAAAATAAAGAGGTCGAAAGTAATCCTTCTTCTAGGGGAATGGCTTCAGCAGTTTTAGATTTCTCTCTTAAATGACATGGAGAGTGGTTTAATGATAATACAGCCACACAGAATTACATATCTTTAGCTGGCGTCTATTTTAGGTTTTGCCTAAAGATGATGGTGGTTCTACTATAGTGAGACGTGGTGTTGCATGGCATTGAAATTGAATGTGTGAATTAGAAGGGGTAGTCACAGAAATATCATTGATTTTACTTATCTTGAGCTCTTTTGTTAATAATGATTTATCTTCTATGAAGTGCTGTGAAAATTCTAATTATTGATTTCCATAACTTTTGATGTGAGTCCTGCAGTAGGGCTCGATGTTTGCTAGTCTAGATTTAATGTCAGTAGAATAAAGAAGGCAAGCAATGATGTTAAACTAGCAGAAGAGAAGATACTATAGAAAGGAGCGAGTGTATTTGATGAGTGTATATTTGAGATAATAAGGAGTGGACATTAGATTATCAGTGTTAAGTCAATGAAGGCAATGAATGTTGTGATAAATATGTTCATATTTCACACTTTATCAAAAGAAAGAAAAGAAATTATCGAAATAATTATAAAGGGTATTGAATTGTTGGTGTTGCCAATGAATCTGAAAGGAAGTCTATTGTTATTGTGACCTAAATGTGGGGATGTGGGATATTTGATGACATATTCTCAGGCAGTAAATAAAAGTATTAATGCTGCCAGGTTGGGAGTGACTTTCGTTTTATGTTTTAAAGCCTTTTTTTTAATAATGTGTTTGACAATTATCTTTTCCAGAATAGATGTAAGGAGGTGTTTGGTTGGGTTTTTGATTTTTAAATAAGAGAAAAAAAAACTAAGGCAAATTAAAAGCTCAAAACCAGTTTTTACCAGTAAACAAAATGAAGATTTTTTTGGAAAAAGAAAACTCTTATCTTTATGAGTGTTGTGTATTTTATTTTTATAGATATTCTATCTTCAATATTTTTCCTTTTATTATCTTTCTTTGTGGTAATCCATGAAAGTCTCCTAATAAAAGATATTTAAGTGAACTACGTTGGCAAAAATTCATGACATTGTGAATTTTAAAAACAATCAAATTCCTTAACAGTTGTAAATGAGCAACTTTTCCAACCATTATTTCTGTAAATAACTACATTTACTAACAACTGGGCTTCAGCAGTTTAAACGTAAAGAAAATAATACAATAACTCCAGAGAATGAAATCATATCTACAAACTTCAGTTAGCCCTTTTCACATCTACAGTAAAACTAAGTTCTTCCATTACTAACCCCATTCCCATTAAACTAGATCAGTCCTGTTCTTTTATTAATAAAAGCAATATCCAACTATCAAAGAAGAGCAGTCAGTTAATCAGCTCCTCAAATTTGAAATAAAATATCCCAAGGTAATTTGTGATTGTTCTTCTGTTGTTAAAAGAAAATTTAAACAACACTCACCTACTCGACTCAATCCTCATTAGATATATTATCCTGCTTTTACAATAATTGGTTGTAGTCTTTCCTCTGTCTCCTACCCCTCCATTTTTTTTTCCTTTCTCTTTCCTCTATCTTAGACAAGTACCATCAGTCTCATTGTATATTGTATTATCTCTTTGACAAATAATTTCCTCAGAATATAAAGAATTCAATGTTTTTGTTTTCCTTGAAAATGTAAATAGCTTTGGAAAACAATTATTAAAAAAAAAATCCAGTTTCTTTTTTTTTTTTTTTTTTTACACATAATACTTTGTTTTATTTTATCTCTTGTTTGTCTCAATGCTAACACCCTTTTGTCTTCTCAACAGGAACCCCTTTAAGGAAATTGGGCTGTCAAAATTGTAATTGATACATACTGCTGTTGTAAATATTTTTATAGGCAATAAATTATTTTTATTATTATCTCAAAAAAGTTTCAAACCATGGGTTTCCCCAGCTAAGATAATATGGCGGGTCAAGACCCAAAGCACATATTGCCAAGTGTTAAAAAAAAAATTTTTTCGAAGAATAGTTAGGGATGGGTGCTTGTGTCCATAAATTTTCTAACTATGCATGTTGTGTTGAGTACCACAGCCTTCTGGAGTTGTGCGTAAGTGTTTTTATGAAGTCCTAGTGTGCTGAGACTGTGGTGCAATGTGTGAGGCACCAGACCAGCGGCGGACAGGACGATGGGTACAACACGTACTCGGTCCTGCCTCCACTGCTTCTGGAGCTCGTGTGCTAGGTCTGTATATTTACTGATCTTGTCTGCGTGAGTTTTCTGCAAGTTCTTGCTGATAGGCACTGCAATATCAATGAGATAGGTCTGTTTGTTGACCTTATCAACAAGTGTGTTATTATTATTATTATTATTATTATTATTATTATTCCGAATCATCTTTTCTCAGTTCTCGGTGCAATGCAGCTGGTAAAATAGCATTAAGGGACAAAATAGCAAATCTTATGCTAAGCTATCTGTGTGTTCAAAACGGTGCAAACTATATGGCTCGTCTCCAAAATCACTGATTTTTGTGCTTTAAGTAAAATTTTATCTGGGGTCAGCTGTAGATTGAGCAAATGATTGGATAGATTTTTATGTATCAGTCCAGTGGCTGTTATGACGATTGGAATTCTTTTTATTGAGTTAAGCTTGTGGATTCTTTTTATATTCTTCTGCCATATTGAAGTATTGGATATCTTATCTGATTCTGCCTAGTTAATATTATTATCCTTAGGATGGGTAATATTGATGAGGAAAGCTTTCTTGAAGACTATGAAGAACTATATCGGGTCTATTTGCATTGATGGTTTTATCTGTTTGCATTGATGGTTTTATCTGTTTGCATTGATGGCAAATCATAGTAATGTCTAGTCCTTTCATCTTTGAGTACCGCTTGTGGTTTGTAGTAAGATACTAATTCTCTTCCCTCTATGAAACCAAAGTTTTTAGCTAGTGCCATATGAATTATATCTGCAGTGAGATTATGCCTGTTTGCCAGATTGAAGCATCCTGCTACTATATAATCTATTGTCTCAGAATGTTGATAGCAAATTCTGCATTTATCAGGTAGGTCTAATTTTTCAATGTATTTTTTATAATTATTTGTTGCTACCACTTGATCCTGGATAGCATGTATAAAGCAAACAAACACCCATCTGTCTCAGCAAACAGACACCCATCCTTTAGCCAATGTACCGAGAATTCATTATTAGCCCTCTCAAGTGAATAGGGGTATCTACCATGTAGCACTTTAGTCAGGGTAAAATTTCCATCTATCAAATGAATCGGTGTGTATGAGTGGTCGCATTTAACTATTGCTGAATTAAGGCTCGATGATTCTGCTCTTGTAAAAAAATATTTTCTCAGATTTATTATTTGTTTATTGCAGAGTGATTTAAGATCCAAAAGTCCTCGACCACCTTCTTTTCTTGGGAGATAAAGGTGCTCTGTGGTTGATTTTGGAAGATGCAATCTATATTTTGTTAGTGTAGTTTGGATAAAGATGTTTAGATTTTCTAAATCAGTTTGCGACCATCCTATCACATCAAAGGAATAAGTCAGATGTGGGATAACCCATGAATTAATTGCTTTAAATTTTTTTTGGATAACAATTCAGTCTTTAAAAATTTATTGTAGTTGGAACTTCAATTTGTTTGTGATCTGTTTTGCTAACCTATTGTTTTTTGTTAATGTTTGGCTGAATCCCAGGTATTTAAAGCATTCTTTTGGCTTCATTGCAGGCAATTGTTGATTTTGCCAGATTTTTACCATGATATTAAAAGTGTTTAGTTCTGCTATTTTCCCATGGATGATATTAACTGTTGCACATTTGTCTAACTTAAAATTCATTTCAATGTCTGAGCTGAAAAGAGATGCTACATTTAAAAGTGACAGAAGACTCGTTTGGTTATTTGCATACAGTTTCAAATCATCCATGTATAATAAATGATTGATTGTAAATAAAGTCTTCTTCTCCATTAGTTATATCCGAGATCAGTGCTTTTAAGGAGATTTGACAAAGGGTTTAAGGTCAAACCGGACCACAATGGACTGAGGATATCACCTGGACGATACCATGTTTTATTGAAATTTCCTTTGATGCCATGAGATTTTTTATTTAAGTTAAGGAGTAACTTAGTGTGCCAGTTAGCCATGAAAGTTTGAAGTGTAGAAATTATTTTGGAAGTTATATTGTAAATCTGTAACACTTTAATAAGCCAATCACGTCATAGGGTTGAACATGTGGGAGGCACTCTTTCCCTCCTACCACCCATTTCTGGGAGTCCTTCCCCTATCTGCCACCTGCAAAGGTGTCCTCTAGGTATTACAGGCTTCCCCGAAAATTATATTATTATAATACTTGATTAAAGAAACCTTCAAAACATCTTAATAAGGTAATGTTTCTGCAAAAGGAATTTTAAATGGGACTCAATAAATTAATCTATCTCCAAATAACTAGTAGAAGATTTTCAAAGCAAAAGAAACAACGTATTGTTATGAAAAAACAAATAGAAAACATCATTGGAGATTTATTATTTCCCTTTAGGAATTCCATTAGTTACTGTTTTTATGAATTTTAACATTTTATTGGCTAACAGTTTCATAGAGTAATTCTTCATATAAATTTGTAACTGTTTTGTTTCTCTGAATTTGCTCAGAAGCCCAGGTTTTGATCCTAGACAGAAACATTGAAGCTAAGCAGAGCATTCCAAGAGATTTTTTTAGTATTAGGACTAAAATAACTCATTTTTTTATTAATATCAGTTTTTAATTATCATAAAGGCAACATTGTAAGATACGACGTAGAATACAATAGTAGAACAAAAAAAAGTCTTAAAAGAAAACCACTTACTAAAAGCCTTTCTGCTACTTCTTAAAGCTATCTGATTGAGCTAAAGAAGGACAAAGCAATTGTATTAATACACAACATTGTTAAAAAAGATTCATGTTTTATAATAACCGTCTTTAAGACAATTTTCTCTTTTAAAATTTTCAATGTTTTGCTGTTGATTGAACTAAATTCATATCTTATAAAACAAGATTTCTGTGCTAATTTACTTATTTTGTGTTTGTATATTTTGTTTCAGATGATTTGGACAACAATCTCCAATGATATGAAGTTAAAGGGATTCGTTTTATCACCCAAACAGTGTGAAAACAAATGGAAACACATAGCCTACAATTACAGAAAGTTCAAAACTGGTGACATTGATAAAAAAGCTTGTGCTTTTTTTAAGGAACTTCATGAAGTTTTGAGTGATTCCACAGAGCCAGTGGAATTTGTCTTGACATCAATGGCAACAGATGAACCATCTACTTCAAATGGAACTAAAGACTCACCATCACCTTCAGAACAAAATATAGAAGAAAACCACAGGAAAAGAAAGCGTGACTCAACAGAAATGCCACCATGGTTTGCAGACTTTATGGAAGAAATGCGTGTGCGACATGAGGAACGAATGGCAGTGCAACGAGAGTTTCTACAGTTATTCAGACAAGGAACAGCAGCATTGAACGAATTATTGATGATGGTGAAGAAAAAAAAAGTCTAATCTTTCTCAGTAATTCCTTCAATCATTGAAATAAATATTATCAGGTTTTTTTTTATCTTTAGTCAATAAATCTCATTAAAATATTCCTAAACCTTAAAAGGTTTTTTTTTTTGCATTAAGAGAGTAAGAAAATAAAAACTCATTTCAAGTGGTTTTTCATCTGACATTCTCCAAAAACCTACTGTGCCGTGAAGTTTGGGTCTTCATTGGATCAGAATTACTTTCTTCACTTCTAAAGACTTGTAATGAACATAAAGACTACTTTGCTTACAGGGTTCGTTCTTTTTTTCTTTTTTTTTGAAGTTGTTCAAATGACAAAATGTTTCCAATTATAATATCTGCTCAGAATAAGTAACAAAAATGCACCAGTTTCTCAAAAAAAAATAATTAAATGTGATTTAATAATTAAATTAGTTGCTTAAGTTGCCGAAATATGATTAATTTTCAGCACCAGGTGCTAACGAAGAATTAAATTTCATTGTTAAAGATAAGAAAGTATTAACAGAATTAGAAAACAAATCCATTGTTTAGATACCAATAGCTTTCCTATAGGAATTTATTTATTTATTGTTTCATGTAGTAATTTAATGACACTTGGAAAGATTTCAAATAGTTCAAGTGACTTAAATCCATATCAAGGGAATATCCACTCACTTCTAAAATTATTGAGGTGAAGGGGAGACAGAGATTGAGTGATCTGATAAAGAGTCCTTAAAGAATAAAAAAATAAACCTTTGATTTCACACACACAAAAAAAAAACAACCCACAAACCTTTATTATTATCTATTTTATCTTAGTAATTCTGTGATCAGTTTTGTATTCAACATGTTTCCTTTAAATTTCCTATTTATCATCTGACAAAAAAAACTATTCAAAAATGGGTTAGAATTACAGTTTAAAAATAAATAAAATTCTCTTTTCTTAATTAATTCAACTTTTGTTTTTCCACTCAAATGATAATCAACATCTGCAGTGAATTTTTGAGAGTATTTTAAGTTCTCTAAAAGACAAATGAACATGGAAAGTTCAAATTTAATGTAGCATTGCTCGATCATGTTTAATATGAGCCAGATATATTTATGAACAAACATACGTGAAAAATTGGCAAATGCAAAATTGGATCTTAAAACTTTCAGATTTCATGGATTTTACAAAATTCAGCCATTCAAAAAAAAAAAGTCTCGCAGCCAAAAGCCATCTGAATTTACAGTTGTTTTCAGTGAATTATCCTATCAGCTAGTTTTAAAAAAAAAAAAAAAAACTCTCAATTACAAAACGTAAACCTCTAGATTTATAAACTGTTCTTCTGAATGTCAGTTGTTAATTAAGTTTCCAGAAAACTTGTCCTCAAACATATTTGAAAAAGGAACGAAACAACAAACCTATATGAATTCTGTAGAAGAAAATTAATGTGTAATTCATATTTTATGGGGAAAGTTTTTCAGTGCAAAAGTAAACCAAGACAAGTAATATTTATTTTGAGAAATACAGTCCAAGAAAAGAATGTGTTCAAACAAACGTGTTTCTTTCCGAGGAATTTGAATAAACGCTTTCATTATTGAAGGAAGAAACTATTTTGGAACTAAGTTCCTTTTCTGCCTCAACATGAATAGATTTCTACAAAGGTCTTCCAAGATAAATTTTTGCGTTTGTAGTTCTGAGAAAGGCTTGTATTGAACCTTTGTCTTGAATAGGAACCAGAAGAGAAAGAAACTTTTGCAGCCCCTTGGGGAACAGATGTGAAAGACAAATAAATTACTCTTGATAAGTTATCAAGTTATTTTGTTTTTTGAGAACTAGTTCAGATTTTAATGATTACAACTAGAATTCATTCCTTTTTTTATTCCAAGCACTTTGAAGAAAAAGCTTTAAAATTAACTGCTCACAAGGAAAATACTAATGGTTGTGTTTATGACTGAAAACAAACAAGATCAATCCTTGGTGTTTTCACAATCATTCCCATAATGAATGACTAGTTTTTACATATGCACCAAAATTCATCTTATCAAATAATGAGATTTCTGCAGTACACAGGAATCCACAATTATCCCTTGACCATCTGGGTAAAGAAATAATTTGTGAAATGAGGATGTACGTACTGCTTAAAAAGTGACAATCCTTTAAAACAAAATGTATTAATAAAAGTTTGTAGTTTTTTTGGCTAATATGTATAATGATATTGTTTCAAAGTTAAATTGGTAATTAGAGATTATTATTAAGCTGTTGGTAATATATCAAAGTTGCCAAGAGGTTAATAGAGACAGTGCAATTGGAGAAATCAAGACAAAAGAACTCTTGCATTTGGACTAAATTGGAAACTGAGACAATCCGTCTGAATCTGCATGTACAATTGTAAGTATAAATATGGGTAAAGTTTGGTAATAAAAGAGAAAGTTAAGTTCTTCAAGAAATAACCTATTCTGACCCTGAACAATTTCTTGTAGAATAGAAGGCATTTGTCAGTTCTACAGGAAACTTCAGTTCTTTTGGTCACTTTTTCCACACACTCAACCCCAAATTTTTAAGGTGACGGAAGTGATATGTCACCCATTTCTAAGTTAATCTCACTTTTATATTGTTACATAAAGATCACATTATATAGTATTTGGATTAAATTAGAGTTGTAAGTCATGATTCCTATATCTCATCCTACTGATCATCCTGCATTGTTATTATTGCACTAATTGAGTGTTTCTCCATCCTAAGGTCTCTTTTATTTGTGATGGCCTTCATTTCTAAAGTTAAAGGAAGATAAATGTTTCACTGGCATTAGGCCTTAAGTTTCTGGAATCAAAACTTGAATCTTATGCAAAGATTGAAAATTACACTTTGATGCTATTTTCATTTAGGGTACAAAAATTCGACTCCATTTAATATAATTATCAAGAGGAAAGCCCAATAACTTAAGTTATGAATACAGCCAAGAAAACTGTTTGTCTTCTGTCATGTCCTTGATTTTATTAGTGATGACAAACATATAAACCTGAGGCTCTTGATGAAGCAGGAGTCAAAGCCATTTCGGGGTGAAAGTGACGATCACAGTGGGGGGGGGGGGGAAGAGTAAATTAAGTGCTTTTATCAAGATTGTATTCCTTGAGATATGAGATGTATCTTGACGTTTCTTTTCTACAGAATCTCATACTTCGGGATGCTTGGAGAAGCGTTGTTTGCAGATAATACCATTGTAATTGAGAGGTTTAGCAGTGCTACAAGTGTTGTGTGTCTTCTAATATTTCAGAGCATTGCCAATTAATACATCTGAGAGTTCACAGGTTCGTAGAATGTGAAATTCTTCAAGAATACATTGTGAATGATGTAAGAAACAAGTAAGAAGAGAGTCACTGCTTGAAGACCCAAAACAAATCTTTATTACTGGACAAACCCATTGTCTGAGGACTTTTCGCACTCTGGGATGAGATATACTCAATATTTTGGTCCGGTACCTTGGGCCTTCTTCAGATTATTACATTAAGTCTGGCACATTTCTGCTGTCAGTTTTTTAGGATAGGTTGTTTACAGAGCTTGCTTCTTAGAGGTGCACTGATGTAATGGAATGGAAGGATGAGTCCTTGGGAACATGTCTTTAATTGTGTGGGAAGATGCTCTGGTGAAAAGTAAGAGGGAAAATGCAATTGGTGCTTTAAAATTCAAAGACCAAGGATAGGACCAAGAAATGATTTTAAAATAATTTTAAAAAATCTGATAATAAAAATTGGATCTTTGGTAATGCATAACAATAATAAAATTAATAATGTAATCCGTCGTAATGAGCAAAATAAAAATATATCATGGACTGGTAGGAAACAAAGGGAAGAAAAATTGACAAGGGTAATAATCTATCTCCTGAAGATGACTCAAGATAGCGGACTGAAATGTTGAATGTATCTCATCCCGGAGTGTGAAAATTCCTCAGACAATGACTTTATTCCAGTATCATGTTGAAAAAAACCTATTTGAAGAGCCCTGAATGCCAAAAGAAAAATGGAAGAAATAGAAATCAACCTACATCGACTCTCACAAAAACAAAAATATCCTTCTGTGACAAACATGTTTGTCTGAATTACATATATTAAACACATATTATATCAAACACTATGATAATTATTCTTATATGAAATGCTTTTAAAAACTATATTATATTAATCAAGAACATTGAAAGGTATACATTATTACAGGGGAAATGCATTTTTTATTGTTCTTCAACTGGGGAAACCCCAAGGTTACCCCCTCTAAGTGATAAGACGAAGTCACTGGTCATGACCTTTGATTTGACCTCTGGCACCTGCCCTTTGTTTTTTAGTTCACACCCATACGAGGGTGTGTGCACAAATCAATCAACAATCAAATTTTTGAGGTTCGGGGATGCTTTAAATACGAGATGTTAAGAATCTCTCACTCTCTCTTGCCCGCCACGAGCCACAGACATGAAGGTACGGTCTCCGTGAGGAAGCTCCAGTCTAAGACTAGACAGAGGTCGTTATATGTTGGATTAGGAAGGTTCTCATCTTGAGATTGCCCATAGATCAACTTAGATATCGGATAGCATCGGTACGGGTAAGTATCCCAAATAAATAATAGGTGGTCGCAAGAGGAGAGATATAACAGCAAAGGAAACTTAATATAGAAATTAGAAGAATTAGTATAATAAGGTTTGTCATAACATACTAAAGACTAGGAAAATACGTCATTGATAGTTATGGGCAATTATTAAGGAATCGTGGGTCAACACTTGTCAATGAAAATATCAGCTATTACTATAGAAATCAGGTTGATCTGGGGATCTATTTTCAAATGGATTACAGAAATGTCCTAGTTGCTATTAGAATATCACGGAGTTAATTGTTTCTTTTGATTTTGTGTTAATCCTCTCTCTTCCCATAAATTAATGAGCTTAGCTTAATACCATGTATTTTTATATTATGATTATATATAAAAAAAATTTCCTCAATTAACATCTAGACACAGGTCGGCATATTTTGTTATTTAACTTGATTTTTTTTTTCTTTTGTTAATAAATGCCAGTTTCTTGTTTAAGGAATGTCTCTTTTGCATTATTGCAAATGTTAGTGTTAAATAGTAGTTACCCACTCTCCCCAAGGGATTGGACCCAGGACAATTGACTTGTGTTGCTGTCAAGTTATTTACTTATCCAAACATATATCTGCTGCACACTATACTTTCATTTGAAATGAAAAATACGCTTTTCTGGTGTCTTTTAAAACAAAAATCGGTTCCACCTACATCCAACCTTTATTTCCTCAGTTTCCCCAGAAATAGTTAGAAAAATGTCTTAACAGTCCCGAGGAACTCTCCTGAAAGAGAAGCAACTTGATTTCCTATATTAATTGTACGTATTTAATAAATCAATCCCATACTTTCATTTAAGTAACACCGTCACTGCAGAACTCAAAGAATTTCTAATTAATTAAACTGAAACTAGAACTATTTCTTGGTTTTCCTTTTGATTCTATTAATTGCCTTTCTTCTGAAAAATCTAAAACTCATAGGGGCAGACATCTTTCATTCAAATGGTATTTCCTTAATAATCAATTTACCAACAACAGAAATGGTCACTTCTGATACAACAAAGGTTTTATCTCCTTAGCAATTACATTGATATGTTGTTTCTCTCAGCGTATTTATTTACATTAATGTATTCTTTATGGAGGTAATGAAACTGTTTTTCTGTTGATAATCAAATGGAAAATATTACAAAAGATCATCACTTCTTTTCTCTAATATTTGGAATTGTGGCTTCCTTCAAATACTGGGCATTTCTGCTCTCAATTGATTTATCATGGAACCTCAACATGTTGCATCTAAAGCCAAAAAATTGGATTATTATCCAAAATGCTTACTACCTCCAAAAACTAACTTTGCTAAATGTGTCATTAAAATTAACAGAACAATTTACTAAGCCATTATTATTTGGAGAAATATATTTAAATTCTTTCAAAATCTTATCCTTAAAGAACAAAAGCATTAGTTAAGTATTTAACACAATTCCTTTGGTTTAATCGAGCAAACTCCATGAAACTTATTAATAAACTACAACTACATTTCTTAGTACCTCCTACAGCTTGCTACTCACAATTCAAAAAATCCAAAAAGAATGATTACAACCACAGCTAAATCATCTGAAGGAAACTCCTTTATCATAATCATATTCTAAAATTATTTTGGGATAACAATTATCGCATTTCAAATCTAAGCTCAATAACCTTTACTATAAATCAACTATTTATAATTTTAAACCCATTGTTTTCTTTCAATGGGCAGCTTTAACATAGGCATCACTACTAAAGTATAACAGCATATCATCTCACTATCCTTTCTATTAAAATCAGTTTTTCATTTCTTCAACATCTTTTCTCATCATGTACATTTCTATATCTAATCTGGTTTTCTTTTTACACTTATTACAAAAATTCTAGTACTTAAGAGCTAATTACAGAGAGGAAGATTTTCTTATTGTTTTACTCTCACAATTGTCTGAACTTCCTGTTCACTGTGAAGAATAAATTTCAAAACATATGATCTAAGAAACATGACCAAATGCTTCTGTGATTATCATATTTTTTTATGATAACAATTTATACATATTATTTAATCAACAAATATCAATAATAATAACAGTGAAGTTTTTTTTTTTCTAAAGAGTTATAACAATTATTCTATTGTCTGTTGGAAAAGGTTTTGTGCTACCATTTCTCTTTTCCTTCTTCCTATTTCATTGTCTTCTAAAACGTTCACTTCATCCCATTGAGAATAAGAATCGGTCTCTAATTCCACAAGAGTACTTTTCTGCTGCTGACAAATATTATGAAATACACAGCAGGCAGAGATGGTTGAATAAACAACATCAATTCGACTCAGATACAATGAATTTAGTTTTTTGAAGCGGCTTTTCATCAAATTCACTGTCTTCATTCCAATGGCCTGTGTTGCTCTGTGGCTGATGTTGTAATTGATTTCCACTGGTGTCTGTTCCACGTTCTCAGGGAACGGGGTGAGCAACCAGGGTTCCAGAGGAAAACTCTTTGTTCCAAGCAAGTGACTGTCATTTGGGAATTTGCTGGAGGCATCGGCTGTGCATTCCTTATGTAGAGCAGAATCTCTGTATATTTGTGCAATACTTGAAGCCCCTGGGCCTGTCCAAAAGTGCATCAGTTGACATTTGTCATCACATACTATCAGTACAACCACAGAATGAATCTTTTTTTGATTCAAGAAGTCCTTAGAAGAAGATAATGGTGCTCTAATATCCACATGAAAGGCATCAATAACACCCACAACACCAGGGATTCCTTTCATCTGCTGAATATTACTTGAAATCTAAAGAAATAAATGAAAAAAAAGAATGAGTTACTTTAATGTTCAACACTGGAATTAACAGGCCTTTTTTTTTTTTCTTTTCTATCTTTTAATTTGTAGTTTAAAAGAGAGAGGCTAAAGTGCTAATATAGAAGCATAACAACATTCTTGCAAACTACATCTTTTACAACTTATTTTGTGGAATTGATATTTAGGGCAGATATTTGAAATTTTTTATGTGGAATATCAGTATTTATATCAACTGCTTAGTATTCTTATTTTCTTCTGAGATAAGTGTAACTCCAATCTAATAAACAACATAGAAATAAATAAAAATACACAGCAATGTCATTTACTCCGAAATCTCCTCAAACTGGACAATCCTCAATTTTCCAAATATGCAGTGAAGAGTTTTTAACAATTTAATAAAGACGAGTAAGAATGTAGTTGAAAAAAAAAATGATAAAACAAGAAAAATATGAAGGTTATTTTTAATTATGTGGTCAAGTTGAAATATCCCTGGGAAAAAACAAATACTGTCATATTCATCAATTGATGAATTCCTGCAGCTCATCAGAAAATTCTTGTTCACAAATGTTTGACAATGTCTCTTCCAGCATTGAACTTTTCATTTATCAATTCCCAACAATGCTGCAAGATTCTCCATATAGCTTTTTCACTTTCCTCTTAAAGCCTACCAAGTAACACATTTATTCCAACGTAGGATAAATAACAGACTAAAAACTGATAAATCTACGGAGGGTTGAACCACATTTATACGAACGTTTCCAACAGCGCATTGTTATGAGCACATGAACTGAACTGGAAATCCTGTTGTTTGTTTTCGTTGCTGAGCAAGTGCAGTCATTGTTAACATATGCACATTAGTGTTGTGTGTTCGAATGGCTCTACGAGTACCGATTTGGTGGGAAGGGTACGTTGTAGCCCTTTCCATTGCAAAATATTCTTATTCCAGAATAATAGAAATGGGTAAGCAACGAAATTTCAAAACTTAAAAAATCTGTTATCAGTAGAATTATTGCAGAGTCACATTTAAAGGCTGTTAGTGAAGTGAGGAAGCAACCAGAGGGCCACAAACCACATCCACGAAGTACTGCCACTCCAGCTGTTGTCTGTAAGGTTAAACAAAGTATTATGAAACAAAATCCCAGCACCCATAGAAGTCTTGCACAATGAACGGAAGTTTTTAAAACAACCATAACTCGCATAATTCATAGGGACCTGCATCTAAAGAAGCACTACAAAGCAAATGTTCATAGGCTGTTGCCTCGACACATCACCGAACGTAAGACAAACAGTCGAAAGTAATATGAAGAGCATTTGTCGGGCGAAAAATGGAAGTATGTTGTGACGTTGGACGAACGATGGGTTTATCTCAACGACTGTAAAAACTGTGTGTAATTTTTTATCGTCATCGTGATGCTACAGGTCGTTCGGAATGGTTCTGCCAATGTAAGAAAAATTATTCAAAGGGCTTTATGATCGTGACTGGTTACAGCTATAGGGGGAAGTTGCCTTTGCGAAAAATTGATGGAAAGGTAAAGGTTAATGCTACACATTATCAGGAAAACATCTTACAACCATTGTACCTCAGCAACATTCCAGCACTTACTGCGTCGTCTGAAGTATGAATCCATCAGGACAAAGTGTCGAATCACACCACCCGAACAACAATGTCCTACATATGATGAATGGCCAACAAAACAGGAATTCGATCAATTGTGTTCAGTTTGATCCCAGTGAAATCACCTGACGCTTTCCCTAAGGACTACTGCAGCTTTAGTATGTTGAAGAGGGCATTAGGAAACCACCGACCTCGAACTGTGGCTGGTTTATGGAAAGCCTGTCAAGAGGAGTGGAAGAAGCAGCTCCTTGCCACATCGCAGCATAGCCTCCTCCAATGGAAACTACGATGTAGGGCCATTCATCGAATGCAGGGCAGACAAATAGAGCACAACAGATGGTGGAATCGTGGCTTAGTTCTTAGACTTTTCATATCAGAAAATTTGTTCTTATAAACATGGTCCAACCCTCCGTATATTTGTTTTAGCCATTGAAACATCCTCTTGTGTTTGTTGGATTTAGATGGACATTCATTAACTCAAAAGTATTTGCAATCAAGTATTGCCTTTTTTTTTTAGTTATTTCTGTTTTATTCCTTTACTTAAATATTTTTTTCAATTTTACAGAAAAGGGAGGCTAAGCTTGATGTCTCAATTGTCTTTAGAAATTCAAAAGGAAAATAAGATTCGTCAAATCAGTATGTACATTTACGTTTTTTCAGAAACGTCCTTTTCTTATTTTATTAAACCATATTTATTTATGATTCTAAGATTATTTTATTCTAAGGTTAATTTCCAAACGCATTCAATGAAATTTGGTTCATAAATCAATAGCTTTGGAAATGACCTTGCAAAGAAAAACCACATTTAATATTCAATGTTTTCAGTGTAAAACAGAGCTGGCAATGAAATAAAGGTTTCATTATGTTTTTTTTTGCTAAAATTAGAATTTCATTTTCTGTTCCATTTAATGTTAGTACAAAATAAAGCTAGGCGAACATAGAGCGATTTTATGGCAATATGAGTGGGACAAGTTGGCCCAATTTGATTGCGGACAACTTTATCAAGCGCGAACACAGAGTTTTTCCTGAACCAATATTGCCCTGAATATGTATGGTTACAGCGCTTCTCACTAGTGAGAGCTAAAGAGAGAGCGTGTTTCCTACAGAACTGCTATAGTATTAAACGCCGTCCCTCTGTAGAAATCAATTACGATTCTTTCATTATCAATTGACAAAATGTTGTTGTTGGAATTATCAGTTTTGGGCCGACCCATTTTGCTGATTTTAAGCCTTGTTTTTCAAAGAAAATGGCCGGCGTGAGTGACTGAATTTCCGATGTTCAAAGTCCCGCCTCCTTCGACGTCAGCATTGTCACGTGATTTCATCCGTTCATTTGATTCGCTTTCATACCAGCAATATTTTGCGACAACTAATATTGGGGCAATATTGTTCCTTTGGTACCGACAATAAAATTGGGGCAATATTGTTCAGTTTGGGACAATCAAATTGGGGCAAACGGTTGCCAGCAATCAAATTGGGCATGATTGTCCCAAAATATCGCCTCGTGTTCGCCCAGTATAAGACAATGGCATTTCCTGAAAAAGTTTATTATCAGTCAGATAATAGTCCAAGCTCTCAAACGCAGTCGTGGCATCCATCTTCAGGAAAAGGAGAGTCAAGATCATAAGGGGCGTGTAAACCATGGAATACTGCTCTTAGTGCAGTTCAATTTTCCTTATTCATGTTTTTTGAGGTAAAACGATGCCACTATGTGATCTCCTACAAAGGAAGCCACTCAGAAGCCTCTATCTTCTACTGAAAAAAGTAAGGAACTGATGAAAGCATCTTTTAACTCTTACACTAGCAACGTCTTGGGATTGTCAGTCATATTTTAAGAAAATACGATATTCAAGCAATTCAGTTACAGTAAAACCTCTCAAATCCGGCCCCCACGATAATCCGGCCTGGTCCTGAGTAATTTTTTTTTTTTAATAACTAAATTTGTTTCCCTATCCGCGCGTGTATTCATTATGAGTGAAAAAAGAAAGAAAAACTTTGTCACTATGGAACAGAAGCTTAATGTGTTAAGAAGATTGGATGCAGGGGAATCTGCAAAACAAATATCACTAGAGCTTGGTGTCGGAAAAAGCACATTTGTATTGTTTTTAATAAACATTTAAGTGCAAAATTAAGAAAATGGGGTTAAATTAATTAAATCTGGCATTATGTCTTCACAAAACTTGAGCAATTGAGTTATTTTAAGAACACTCTCGGTAGTCCGGCTTTACTGTAATCTGGCCTGCTGGGTGCCACATTAGGCAGGATTTGAGAGGTTTTACTGTACCTTCTACCTTAAAAGGACTTCCTCCATCTGTGAAAGACAATATGGAACGCAAAACTTCTGGCGTTTACTGCATTCCATGTTCCTGTGGAAGTGTTTACAGAAACAGGTCAAATGGTGGAGCATCATTGCTACGAATACATCAGGCCTAGCCATGCATTGTGTACCAACCAGGAACACCAACCTCATTTTGTTAACACTATTCATTACATTAATTAAAAATAATTCTGTTATTTCATTTTTTCATTAATCTTTGCATAATAATTTTCAGCACAGTGTAAACCCATTAACTTATCTTGAAATGTCGGTGCTTCGGTGTCCAGTGAGTCTTCTTGCTTGTCTGGATGGTAAGATGTCTTAAAGGACAATATTTGAGGACATTTTGTCTCTAGATGTCAGATTACATCTTGAGCTAGGGACAAAATGTGAGCAAGGAAATTTTCCTTCAAGACACTCATCACAACAGCTAAGAAAATTCACTTGGAAATAGCTGCAGAAGTACCAACATTTTAAGACAAGATCTCGACAGGACGATGGAAAAGAAAGCTTCTCTCAGGACACTCACAATGAACATTTATGGAAAAGAATAACAAAAAACAAGCTGTGAAGATGTTTCTGATATCTAGGGATGAAAAGTCACCATCACCTGCACTGCCAAGTAGATTCACATCCTATTAGCTCATTTAAAAGTCATTGAAAAATCTTAATTTTACATTTTGATCAAAATGTAATGAAAATTGATGTGACTTAATTTGAATTAACTTTTGTATTCATAATATCTTAAAATATTTGTTGAAAATTAATAGATTTACATTTCCATTGCATTGACTGGATCAAGTCTATTCCTTGTAATTTTTCTTACAAACACTATTATGGACTTACTTTTGATAAATCTCTGCTTGACGGCCAATGTATGAATTCATCAACAAGCTCATTTAAAGCCATTACCACACGCTTGACCAATGCATGAACAACAGATTTATTAATATGAAACCGATCACCTACAGCCCTGAAAACATAAACAATACCATTTTAATAATAAAAGCAATATTAAGAAAATCACATTTGTAGAGATAAATTTTTTTCACTTACTAATACTAAAGCAAAACAATGCTGAATTGCAAAAACACAAACAAACAAAAAAAAGTAACCTTTTTTTTTTTTTTTTTTTTTTTGAAAAAAAAAACTGTAATTCGTTCATTTTTGACAAATGAATCATAACTGCCTGTTGATTTTATTTTTAATAGTTTGAAGAATCAGAATTATGAAACAGTGCAAAAAAAAAAGACATCAAATCAAATCTAAAGTCAGAGGTAAGAATAGAAATCCTGTGTTGGTGTCTGTATTGGGGGGGGGGGGGCAAATTAGTAAACCTACTTCTTAATAGAAAAAACAAGGTCATCTTCGGTGGTGTGGGGGGAGCTTTACAATTATGTCTAACGTTCAAGATCAATAAGTGTTTAGAATGTGCAATACATCAGGTTTATTTCAATTCATGCCATTTGAAGAAATGTTGTCAATATGAGAAAAGAAAAAAAAAAAGAAAGTTCAAAATTTGAAAATGTTTATAATATCAAATATAATATTCTACTATTTTGTAGATTCGGCTTTTTAGGGAATCTTTTAAATGAAAACATCAAAAAAAAAAAAAAAAAAATAATCATCAAAATCAAATAAAGAGAAAAGCTCATTTGAAGAAAGCAGAGAAAAAAATAAAGTAATAAGAACTATCAAAAGTTTCAGAATACAGTGGAACCCTGCTATTCGTACACAATCCGTTCCAGGAGGCAGTTCTAATGGTAATTTGTACGAATGGCGAATCATTTTTTCACATAAGATATAATGTAAATTGGATTAATCCGTTCCAGACCCACAGATGATTGCTTATATAAACCTTTGTAAGAATATATTAAGCCTAAAATACATAAAAACTATGAAAACAATAAATATATAGGCCTCTATTATTATTTCTTTCTTTTTCAGTATAGACGATATGGTTGATTTCGCCATGCCATACTGAGTTGCCAGTTCAGAGACACGAGTTCCACTTTCAAACTTCGCAACGATTTCTTTTTTTCAATTCAATGGACCACTTGAGGTTTACGCCCCTATCGACATAACGTATGACGTATCCCACATGCGGCGAGAGCTTGTGGGATAAACAAACATATAACTTTGTGTGAATTACTTAAAAAAAATCATCGATTTCGATATTTCAAGACATTCAGTACTGTGCAGATCCTTATTGTAGTAATTCTATAAAAACGCTTGGAATATCCTTCTTTAATATATTTCCTCTATATGTACACCGGTTAAAACAAAGCACATGGCTTTGTTTATCCCACATGCGAAGCATTAGCCTGGTGGGATATGTTGTAACTACTAAGCCCTGCCTATCCTCAAGTGGTCCATTAAATTACATCCTTTTTTGAAAATATATTGCTGTCGTCTTCTTCAATAGGCGATAATCAACTCTACATCCAATCTGAAAATTTTGGAAGGCTTACAATTGTTGCATCCAAATCAAATCTTTTAGTTCGGCCTCTATATCTACTAGGGTTAAAACGAAGCACATGGCTTTGTTTATCCCACAAGCCAAAAAATAGACTGGTGGGATATTTTGGAACTATGAAGCCCCGCCTATCCTCAAGTGGTCCATTATCGTTCTCACTGTTTTCCTTTTAGGCTTAGATGAATCAGTAATCTTTTTTAGACCCATGGCTGCACTATTTTTAATAAAGATAACAAAAAATAACAATAAAATATCACAAAGTTTCACGAAGCTTGCGTGGATGATGCGTAGCGTATGGAAGCTAGCACGATACTGAACTGAAGCGACCGCTGGCGCAGCCAGTACCGAGGTCAAGCTGAACGAATCGCGAGCAAGCGTACGAATGGCGAGTTCAATTTTACTTGAAAAAGTTGTTCGAATAACGAGTTGTACGAATAGAGGCGGACGAATGGCGGGGTTCCACTGTACTTTAATTATTCCATCATCAGGAGTTACCTACAAACCAACCTAGAAATGCACAATGGTGGAATAGGGATGGCTAGAAGTAGTAACGATCATTTTACCAGTCAGTGATTGGATTTATGTGAGGAGATGGCAGAGACCCAAGATAGAAACACTGAATGGTGGAATAGGGATGGCTAGATGGCGATAAATTATTGAAAATATCAAAATACATTAATCAAAAATGAAACTGAAACATAAAAGAGAGACAAAGGGAGCAGAAAATTAGTAACTAGAAATCAATGTGTGAAAAGCATTTCTATCAGTGATTCCTACACTCTTTGTTGAGAACTCCTTAAGACCCTAAAGAAATTCAGCCGATATCATCTCCAAATATATTGGCAGATAATGTCTACTAACACACCTACATTTGGTTGCTAGGCCCAAACCTCAATGTTTCTTTCTTCTGTGTAGGTTTCTGTTCCTTTCTCAATGTCATCTCTTGTTTCTGGCATGGCTTTAACCTTTCTTGTATCATTATTCGCAAGTGTGTTATGATCCAATCAAGATAAAAGCATCAGATAATTAAAGAGTTGGAGTTTTTGATAATCTCTGTTCCATCCATCCATAGTAATTCTGTCCAGAGACAGGTTCATATTCTATGGACTTCACTTGGAATTCCCAGAAACACCTGGGGAAAGATACTAAGGTGGGTTCCCGTGGCCTTCCTCAGGAAGCCATTATGGTAAGGCTTCAGACCTAAGAGAAAATGAAGAGGAGGCTGACAAACACAGGAAAGGAAATTGACACAACCAATCCACGCCCGGGATTCGAAACCAGGTTCTGACACAACCACCACCCAGACCGCTTGGCCAACCCAGATTGGCAATCTCTGTTCAAGAAACTGTTATTCTAAATAAATCCATGGATTCTGAATCTTTGTTGTCTTTTAATACTTTGATGATTTTTTTTAAGCTTTTGGGCTCTTACTTTATTCACCATCTTTGTTTGCTGAATAAATGTTTTTTTTTTTTTTTTTTTTTCCAATTTATGTTTTATTTTTATTATTGTTTAGTTAAATTATTCATTATTTAATCTTATCTCCTTGGTTTCTCTTTTATTACTTTAGCATCGTGGATTATTGCTTTTTATCTGTCATTTTTTATTATATACAACAGCAAATGTTTTAATGCCAGGATAAATGTTTAAACTATTTCAAGGTTAAAAACTGAAAAAAAAAAAAAATAATAAAACAAAAACATATTCAGTTTATGTCTTATGCATGTACATTTCCTAGAACATCTAATTATTTCTGCCTTGTACCCTATCCATGCTTTTCTTTTTTTGGTAAAAGTCTAGTTTACAGTACCCGGTGTTAGTGTTTTGTTTTTTCACGTTGTCAAACATGGCCATCTTTGAACTATTTTGAAGGGCAAAAATTGTTTCAAAATTTACCAACAGAGCAGACCTCACTTAACCTAGCCCACAGCCACACTTCGGTCCTTTGGACTCATTCGGATGAAATTTTTTTCGAAGGCTAATTAATCGGACTATACAGTTCGGTCCTTCGGACCACAAAATTTGACGTCATGTATCTTTGTGCAACACATGTCACCGATGTATCTTTACGAATCATCCTATTGAGGGGTACCATATTCTAGACTCTAGCCCTTTTTTTATAATTCAATAAAGAACTGGAGTAGAAATAGTTACAGTCCAGTGGACTATAGAAACTATAGAAACAGATGTCTTAAATACTAACAAAGAAGGTAAATGTTAAAGAACAGGACCATACACACAAAAAAATTTTTTGTATGTAAGGTCCTGTTCTTTAATCTGATTAAACACACTAATACTATGGAAGGTAAATGTTATTTCTTAAAATAAACCATTTATTCAACAACTCTAAATAATCATAATTTGTGTTGTGTTTTGAGAACCATCAAATCTCTTCATACGCCACAAGCTTTCCAACAATTCCAGTATCTCCATGTCTTCTTTTAACAACATTCCCGAAGCAAACGATGTTAATGTGAAATGAATTTCTAGGTTTTGGTTTTCTTTTCTCCTGAATTTGTTTTTTCATTTAATTGGTAACTAATGAATTAAGAAAAAGGATCTATCTATTTCAAATAATAATTAAGCACTTCTTATTTCATGAACAGCACGAATTAACTCTTTTAAAAATTCTTAATGTTTTAGGCCAAGATATAAATTTAAATATTCTCAGCAACACCTACTTAAATGATTCCGTTGTGGTTAAAAACCAAGCAGTGACGAGGATTTGTTTCTCCACAGGCACCGTTAATCTTCCCCCGCCTCCTCCTTCTTTGCGTCCAATTCGGGCTCCGATTTTCCCTATTAGAAACTCAAAGGTTTGTCGATTGATTTTAAAGTTTGTTTCAAAGTCTCCAGATATGACAAAGCCAGAACAAAGGGTGCCCACCTCTTCCTTCCTCTCCTGCCTCGGTTTTTTCACCCGAGAACAAGAGAGACGACGACGTTTCGCCACATATCTCTTATTTTGTAAACGTGTTTGAGCTGTTATTGCAAGAAGAACCGACTCATCTTCTTGACTTTGTAAATATAAGTCTTGATGAAATACATCAGCAGCGGAAAGAAGAACAGAAAACGACTCAATGGCCTTCAACACTGAATCCTCCATTGCACTGGCATTCATATTTATTGTGTCTCAATAACCGACATCGCACCACACTGTAAGTAAGGATTTAATTCTGACAAGATATTTATCGTAGTAAGTTACGGCCATCTCAACAATTTAAAATGTCTTCCCGGTACTTAAGTCTCACTATCACGGTATCACATGACACATAACTTTATGTTGATTGGTTCGTTCGTGATTCCCACCACTGATCTCTAAAAGATCTAGATGACCTACTTTCAGGTTAACAGCCTTTTCGAAGGCTGCCGCCGCCATCTTTCAGTTAGGCAAAATAAAGACTATTGATGAGATCAAGGAGGTATGGTGCCACTCTGAATACCAAAGTAACGATAACTCAGTGATTAAATTATATGTTATCCAGTGGTTGCAAATAAAGTAGAAATTTTGAATAAATGTAAAAGACTAACAGTTGAAATAAATTAGAAAAAAACAAAAATTTGTTTTTTTCTCCTTACAATTTTGCGAAATGATTGTACATTGTTAAAGATCTCGGTAATATGAGCCAATTTTAAAATTAATAAAGAATATCAACTCCAGATCAGTTTTTTCATACAAATGAAATAAACAAAAGAAACCATGGATCCCTGGTCTTCCAGGAATCATTTAAAGAATACATAATATTCAGTATTTCAGTGCAATATACTGCATTTTATTTAAAAGGTAAAACATATTTCTTGAAAATATCACTAAATTAATGGTAGTTTTCTGAATGCTGCGAACCACTTATCACGAATATGTAAATATTTTAATGTTCGAATCTTTTCAGATAAACTGCTTTCATTAACAGTCTTTTTATAGACACGAAGTAATCATAGACCGAAAAACAAAATAAAAAGCAAATGATATAAATATAAAAAATTATTTTCCAAACTTATTGTGATTAAAAGATATAAAATTAAATGAGTAAAAATTTTACAATTTGAATTATAGAAATTATATAATATTTATAAATACGTAATTACTGAATTCATTTTTTTCTGCAAATCCTATTCTCCATTTGAAATATCATAACGCTCATGTGAAGAAATGATTTCTTTTTTCTATTAAATCACAGTATTAATGAATCTTATGTATTATTGTTATTCTTTACGATGATAATCTAATACCGAGACATACCTCCATCCAGTTCACCGTGTGATTCCGTGACGACTTTTGAAAATATAAATATATTTACAATAGAGGGTCGATAATCCGGACGTCAAAAATCCGGACCGTCGATAACCCGGATTCAATTCCGGTGAAAAAAAAAAGTTCAAAAATCAATAACAGATTTTTTTAAGAGCTCTGACAATGTATAAACATGTATATTCTTTCATTAAAATATATTATAAGTTCATATTAATTAATGGTTTTATTTATCTGCTCCAATATGTATTCACCACAAAAGTGAATTATTAACGGTTTTAGCAAGGTTTCTTTTTGTTATGAACTCAAACGACCTTTTTTGGTTCTTTTCAAAAATCCGGACATATTGATAATCCGGACAGTAGGGCCCGTCACAATTAATCCGGATTATCGACGCTCTACTGAATTTATAACAAAATTGTATAATCAAAAATGAAGAATAAAATTTTGTCATATTTTGTTCAATATTCGCATTTTGAACAAAACAGCAAAGATAAGTAATCTTGTGAACAATTCTATCAATATGTATCTCGAAAACAAACACTTATGGCCAAGTGCACCAAGCTTCAATTAACTTTGATGGCTGCATTGTGGACGTAGCTAAAATTAGTGTGTGTGTGGGGGGGGTGATGCCCAAGAAAAAGTTTAGCCTTTATTTTAAAATTGTGTGAAAGGAAACAAACATGTATAAAAAGAAAATTTATTCAGAAACTTGATAAATTTCTTTTTATACATGTTTGTTTCCTTTCACACAATTTTAAAACAAAGGCTAACATTTTTCGGGAGCAGCATTCCCCACTAATTTTAGCTACGTCCACACTGCCATCAAAGTTAATCAAAGTTTGGTGCACTCGCCCATTAAACATATAACTTTTCTATTAACTTTTTGGCAATTTATTTCCGTAATTGTTTGATCTGGAAAAGGAAAGTTTACTAGTGTTTCGATAAAAAAAAAAAAAAAAAAAGTGTGTATGAAAACTAGTTAATAAACACCTGTGCATCATGAAGATGAATTAGACTGACTGACATGTAAACATGTACATGTCTCTTTCCTGCGTTAGCAGAATTTTATTCAATATTTTAAAGTTGTTTTTTTTTGTTCTGTATTTAACATTTTATAATTATAATTATCGTATTAAGTATTTTTTTAATTATTCTATCAATGTTTTTGATTTGAGATTTGTCCAGAAAAATCCAATTCATGATACCATAACATTGGAAAGAGTCAATAAAAGCTTTATATATCATAATCTTATGTTTTTGTGGAAACAAATCTCTAATATATCGAAACATATATATAAATGAGTTTAATTTTTTAATAATAAATATGTAATGGTTATTCCAGTTTAATTTGTTGTCGACATATATTCCCAAGTATTTATATACATTTACATTTTCATTTTTTTTACAATTACAATCTAAATTTGTATTTTTGATACTCTTACATTTTTTATTATATAATTTGATATTAATATTATACTGTATTGGTTTATTTTTGGCCTTTCCTTCCTTTATCGAATTTGGCAAACTAGGGACCACGGAACTAGCTCAACCTGACAATCTGTCGGGGAGAAGCTAGTGATATTCAAGAAGGGGGAACGAGATTTACATCCCGTCTAGGATAACCCTGAGATAGTAAGTCCCAGGGAGAAACAGACGAAACACAGAAGAAGAAAGAAACAGCCATGCCAACACCGGGATTCAAACCCAGGTTTCGACACAGCGGCCACACGGCAGACCGCTGTCTAGACCACTCTGCCATGCCGGAAGGGCTTTTAGCCTTTATTATCATGAGTTTTGTCTTTTGTTGATTTATTGACATTTTATTTATATTTGACCATGAGATTATATTATTCAAATCACATTGCATTTGTTTATATGCTTCCTCTCCTTTAATGCTATCATTTAATAATAGTACATCATTAGCATAATATTGAGTTTATAAATGAGTAATAATGGTCCTAAATTGGAACCCTGAGGTACACCTTTTTTTGAGATTGAAGTTTACTCGTAGAATTTTCAATTTTAATTCTAAATTTCCTATTTGTAAGTAATTCTCAATTAATTTATTTAGATTCCCTTTTATATCCATATTATCTAATGTTTTTATCAGTTTCATATGATTTATTGAATCAAAAGCTTTTTAAAAAATCTATAAAAATTAGTACATTAGTAATACTTTTGTTGAGATTTTTGTTTAGGATATTGGTTAACTCACTTAATAGGATATGAGTGCTTTTATTTTTCTGATAAGCATATTGATTGTAATTTAAAAAGTTCTACTTAATAATATAATTATAAATAGTATTTGTTAAGTATTTTTCTACAATTTTTGATAGGTTGGATAAAATTGATATTGGTCTGTAATTATCAAAAATATCTTTTTTTCCTCCTTTATGTATCGGTATTATTTTTGAGATTTTCCAACTTTATGGGAATGAACCTTGAGTTATTAAATTAATTATAATTGAAATTAATTGTGAGAATTGATCATTATATTTCTTTATTTCTTATATTTTTATATTATCAAAGCCATGAGAATTTTTGTTTTTAAATTCTGAATAATATTTTTTATCTCTTGTAAATTCTCTCTCTCTGGTGTAACTGTCTTTACGACAGGTTTCAATTGGACGCTCTCCCTTTTCTTCTATCCTGTGCATCTTCCTTTAGTTGTTCATATTTCCTTCCCCTTTTAACATCATCCAGCATTCCAATCCTCCTTCTTCCTCTCTTTCCTTCTATTATTCTTTGTTGTAGACAATTTCTTCGTAGCACATGTCCTAACCAAGATGCTTTTTTCTTGCATATGGTTTCTAACAATTTCCTTTTCTCACCTATTCTTGTTAATTGGTTTGGGGATGATTCTCCGTGGACATCCGATGATCGATGTTACATCATTTAATAATATTTCTCACAACTTGTGGAGATAAAAGACAATCCTCTATCACTGATGAATCTTCTTGGTGCACCATATTTCAAGAAAACCTTTTCAATGAGGAATTTTCGACCTGGGCAGCAGTTCCCTCTGGTACAACTCTCGTGATGACATAAGAGAAAAAATAGTCCGTACACACGATTCTGTTATGATTTCTATTATGTGATTTCGGAAATCTGCAGAGTAAATCAATGCCAATTCACTGGAATGGATCATCTGCTGGTGGAATTAGTTTCAAGAGGCCTGCTGTTGTTTGTGGTATGTGCTGTCGGCTCTGGCAATCTCTCCATCCACTGACATATCTTTGTACACTTCTGTACAATCCTGGTCAGAAAAAAACTTTTGTTTGACCCACATCACTCAGCTAGCATATGGGATACGGCGATGGACTACCTGTTGTTGGAACTTCCTTGTACTGCATTACTGTAAGATATTGACTGCCAAATCGGTGGGGGTGTTGGTCATTATTCAGTGGTATCTTGGCAGTATTTCATCACTTGTCCAGCTAGATCAGATTGCAAACATACTGGGCTGTTGTCCGAAAACCTGTACTCGTCCGTCTTCCTTAGACGGATATTTCTCTGTAGTCGTACCATAGCTTGACGTCCAGTTTGGGTTGGCAATCTTAGCCTCACTGGTTGGCAAGCTGCAGCAACTAATGGATCATAACAGGGAAAGACATTCGGCAATAATGACTGCATCTGGTCTAAAGCCTTCCAAACTTGTTTTGACCAATTCACTGATTAGTAAGGCCAGGGAGTTGTTGTCAAGGTCGATTCCAATGGATGACACAGTTGGAAGTTGACTGAACTGCCTGTCCGATGTGACATGATGCCTTCTCAGATTTTCATTTCTTCGGCATACCTGTATAAATTTATCCACAGTGGAGATCTTCATCAACACCAAGAGACAATAAATGTCTTCAGCAATGTCCTTCATAAGGTGCGTTCCAATTTTTCCTGTCATCCATATTGCGGTCCACTTTCTTGAATGTACTTGCCATTTTGAGCCCATTTTTCTAGAGCTTCTTTGGCCTGTTGTTGTCAGTCTTCGGGGGTTCCAAGCATCTTTTTCAGTTCCGTGTTCGGGGGTTCCAAGCATCTTTTTCAGTTCCGTGTTCAGGTGATCAGCTGATTGTAGAACCACTGAAGGGCCGTTCTGGATAAATAATAATAATATTTTAATATTAGGCCTAACAACAACCAAGTATAACCGTTATGTTATCAACCGTATCTTTCTTTTCAATATCAACACCTTCAATTATATCAATATTGATGTTTGCAGAGCTAGAATTATTCTGATTCATTTAAAGTATCACATTAAAATTAACAATTAAAGACATGTAATTAAAATAGAACGTTACAGTTCCTGATTAAAATAAAAATATTTTTTGTAGTGTATCATCTAAATGAAGAGAAGTACAGCTGAGCTTATCAAAGAAATGCAAGAAGAAAATCAAATCAGATCCAGCATAAGGAATATCTGAAAACAAGACAATGCAAGGCTGGGAAAATTAAAACTAGAATATTTGACAGAAACAGAGCACAGGCTAATCGGGAGAGTTACAAAGAAGAAATATTATATATGAAAAAGAAGGAAAAGCATAGACTAAACAGAAAGGCCCTCTGAGGATACTTCTGACTCTCAACCATCGATCAATAAAAAAAATCTGGAAGCAAAAGGAAGAAAAATGGTACAACTAAAATCATGAAGCTTCAGGCAGATGACGATAAGGCAATGAAAGAAAAAGAAAAGACAGAAGAAAGTTCAGGCAAAACAAACCAAACGGCTAAGATAAACAAATCACTTTCATAATTACAATTCGATTTTACGTGCCATTATAACTATTAAAAAAGCCAACTATTCAGACACCTATTTACATTTAGCACTTA
>JAFIDM010003189.1:1999540-2024205 GCA_023159025.1 Thereuonema tuberculata | reverse complement strand
CAATTTTATAATAGTGTAATTAATATGCAAGGAGTTAGAATTGTGTCTTTCTTTAATCCTATATGCTTTGTTAAATATTATGATGATGTTATTTAAGGGCAAGTTGATCTTCAATCCATTGATATCATTTTTTTTTTTTTAACAAGTAAAATAAAAGCAATGAAAATATTTCCAATAGTTTTAAAATAGTATAGTTTTTTTTAAAAACAGCAGAAACAAGTATTAATGATATTTTGAATGATGAATTACCTCATCTCTAGTTGCTCCAGCCATGTAGTAAATATATTCTTGTTTAGGCTTCATTCTCTCAATATAGTCACCTAAACTACTCATTTTTTGGGGATCATTAGAACTCGGGAAGCGTAATAATTTGGCAAGACGAGTACGGTTAGCTGTATCTTCAATAATACCAAGCTTAATACTGAAAGGAAAAAATAAATAACTTAACAAGATAATGGGTTTTGGAAGAATTTCAATTGGAATTTATTAATTCACACACGAACTTTAATTTCAATTTACTTTAGTCCAATTTCTAATGGTCTGACTGCATTTTTATCAAGCATCACAATACAAAGTACGACTGCTTCTTCTATGTTTCAATTGTCTATTTGTTGTGAGGCTTCACAAATCACTTTCTGAACATCAAGAAATTGCACTATAGCAAAGTGAATTTTTATTTATAAAACAATATTTTCCAATTGAAATACTCATTGTTTACTTGCAAAAGAACCCACCGATTCTATAAGATTTGCTCATTATGCAACATTGACCGATTGGTAAAAATCCAAGAAAAGCCGTTCTGACATCCCAATGATACAGAAAATAACTCTAGATTGGCAATCTTAATATTCAATAAGCAACATATTTAAGGAAATATTAAGAAAAAAAGTTTCAAGTATTAAATACTCCCCTCTCTCCACCCTTCTTCCTTTGTGTTCTCTTCTATTTTTTTCTTTCAAGACCCTCATTATACCTAATGTGAAATATATCTCCACCTTTCAAATATAAAGTTTTAGTTACAAGATTCTACCTTTGGTCATCTTTCCTTTCTGATGGTAAATAAAAGGCAATTCACAAAGATCGCACCTTACAGGTTATCGCCTTAACCAAAGACATTTTATTTTAATATGATTATTTTTGTGGTTTTCATTTCACACTTTTAAGGTTTTCTTTTCCTTATTTCTGTCTTTCTTTCCTTTGTGGACAAATAGCTTTTGAGTAGAAATTGTGATATTCAAGATCTTGGTTTCTTTTCCACATTTATTGTTGTTTTTATTTTTCGACGAGTCGTTACGATTACCATCTTTTTATTTTTTGCTTAATCGCTGCTTTACACATTCTTGAAAACTTGCCTGAAACCGGAAAGTGGCTCAAAAAACTCCCACTTGCTCTAAATAGAAATGGTTCTAAATTCAGGCAAATAATTAGAAGTAAGTCGACACCAGCGCTCTTGGCGGCGAGAAAATTTATTTAAAAACTACGATAGTGTTAACTTCACACTTAAATCTGGATATTCTTTGCTCGTGGTTTCAATCCACTGCTTTATTCACCACATTCTCTTCCTCTGGGATCTTTTTTATCTTTTTCTTTATCTCTGCTGTGAAATGAGTTGAGAATTAATAACAAAACAAAGCTGCAAAATCATCTTTTTTGTCATTTTTGGCGAAGGCAGTTGTTCTCTTGAGCTCCATGAGAACAAAATGAGACTAACTATCTTCCCGTGTAAAGCGATATGACAAGTGGCCAGCAGCAATTGGTAATCGGCAAGTTTTTGGGAGCGTGTAAAAAACAGCCACAAAGGCCACTGTAGAAGTGCCATTTGAGTAGGCTATATTGATGGCAATGTCAGGGTAGACTGCCAGTGAATAAAAGGCTTTAAAACTTGTCTTACATGTTCCATATCACCTTCCAACACACGGAAAATTTTCACTTCTCTATTGTCATCAGACTTACGTTTATTTATGAAAAAAATAACATTTATTATAAAAAAATCAATTATTCAATGCACTGAATAGGCGAAAGAATGTTTTTAATTAATTAAATAGGAAGTATAATTTTAATTAATTAAAATAGGAAGTATAATTTTAATTAATTAAAATAGGAAGTATTCATTTTTTCAACTTTCATTATTGTTTGGTGGTTCAAATTTCTTCTAATCCCTATTCCACTTTTACAGTCCCTTTGTTTTCCTGTCAGTATTCAATTTTCACAAGCTCTTTTTAAAGACGAAATAAATTAAAGTGAAAACTTACTTTGTACTGTATTCCTTCCAAAATTTATCATAATCTTCATCTTTAATTTTCTTAATCATATCCAATGTCTTACGAACTAATTTCTTCTTAATAACCTTTAATAGTTTGTGTTGTTGAAGGGTTTCTCGGGAGACATTCAATGGCAAATCATCAGAATCAACCTGATATAAAATAAATAAATAAATAAATAAATAAATAAATAAATAAATAAATAAATAAAATAGTTTTTATGTAAACAAAAGCAAGAATTGTTAAAAATCAATCCACTATTTTGACAATTATTAAAATGCACTTACCACTCCTTTTACAAAACTCAAATAGGATGGCATCATATCTTGGAAGTCATCTGTGATAAAAACTCTCCTGACATACAACTGAAAAAAAAAGTAGTAATAAAAGCCAAAATTAATAAAAATATCAGAAAATGAATTTAAATGTTTAGTAGCAATGCTCTTTTGTACTATTCACGTTACTATCTCTGGATAAATTCCTTTAAACATCATGAAACCAGCCTTCATTGGTTGTGCTCTGAGTTGTCAACTGTAATTGATAGTTGATGGAGTTGCTGACATTAAGAGTCAATACAACCTCTGAGTGGATCAGTTGACACTTAAAATGGCTCAAGCTATCGTTGGATTGTGTACTTTGGTTAAATTTCAATAAAACTTTAGAATGATTAACACAAGAATAGGCAACACAAAAAATGTTTATTGGACAAGAACAGACAATGAAGTCAAGGATCTAATCCAATACAACATAAACAGCAAATAAAGAAAAGCATCCTTTCTTGACTGTCATGGCAACTACACTATAAATATACACCATGCATTTATATGTCGCCATCTTGGGTGATGGGATGAATCTGCTCTACTGATAGTTGATGTAGCCGACAAACAGGAAAAACGTGCAGTTGATCAACCGTGAATATATGAACACAACCATTGAAGGGACAATTTCTCCGATCACACTAGTGCAGAAGATGGAGAGAGGATATACGAAAGTGAAATAGACCACGCAATTTCTCCGGATGAATCGGTACCAGTTCCAATACCATTAACTGGTATGAAATCAATGAATATATGACTAATTAATGCAAGTCCATGGATTCGTAAAGACTTTCGATTATTTGACTAATTATTATTATTTGATACTAAAAAGAACTTTTTAATGTTAATTTTGACTTTTTAACATTGAACTTCAATTATTTAATTAGGTACCTGTAATGCAAAAAAAAAAAAAAAAGATAATTTTAATTTCAGATTTTGGTTTTCTCTTAAGATCTAACTTTCAAACCTATAATACTAAAAACAGATCATTTTATTTTTAGATTTTGATTTTTTAATGATGTATTTATTTTTTTTAATACCTATCCAAACATAAAAAAAAAATATTTTTTATGTATAAATATCAGTCATTAACATGTCAACTTTGTACGAAAAATTACAAAATATTTAATATATTTACTAATAGTATATTAAACTATATTGAGAATTAAAATACATTCGGACTGCATGATATTTCAATGTAATTTTAGGAAGGGGTTCCACAAGATTGTGACAAGGAGAGGCGAGGATGTCAAAATAACAAAAATTAGCTTGACAGGTTATGGACTTCTGACATTTGCCACTATGTGCATGCTGTGGTTGAGCATACGATGTTGCTATTTCAGTACGTTTCCGATACTGGGAGAAGACCATACCGAACATGTCCTTTTGTTAAAAAAAAAAAAGTTAAAGTGCCCCACGAGAAGCCTATACAGGCTTTTGGGGATCGCAGGAGGTCAGGCTCCCAGCGATTAGGACCAACAGGACGAAGCTGAGGTCGAATGGTCAGCCCAACACCCGCCCGCCTTTAACTCCTGGGAAAGAAAACCGGCACCCATTTTATAGAGGGCTGGGTAGACCCTAGGACCCATTTGGAGATGAAAGGAGCGTGGAAAAATCCCGCCCTCCGCCGGGAATCAAACTCGCCACCTCCAACCCGCAGTCACCTTTGGAAGTAATTTTTTTTTTTTGCACCAAACAAAATTCCATTGCCATGGACGTCCTCAAGTGGAATTTTTCCAATTGCTGGAAATTGGCTGTAGCTGGAGAATCATTCCAATTAAGAATTTTAAATTATGAACTCGTTGTATATTGATCAAATATAGTCTCTTACCTTTATATTATCAGTTTTACGTCCATATTTACTGAAAGTTTCACTATTCTGTGACTGAGGGATAAACAGCAATGATTTGAATGTCACTTCACCTTCAGCGACAAAGTGGGTTTTGGTTAAAGGATCCTGATAATCTTTAGTAATTGCTTTGTAAAATTCATTATATTCCTTGTCTTCAATTTCATTAGGCCTAAGAACGAGTCAAAGACTAATTAGATTTGACATTTAAACTTAGCTGTAAATAAAAATTAAAGGAATTTCAATAAAATATGAAAGTTCTGCAATTAAAATTTCTCAAAACTGTTCACTTCATTCAAGTTGTCATTAATTTCATTTATCAGTTTCAATTAGTATTCAATAACTGAACTTTTCAATTAAAAGCAGAAATAGCTTTAAAAACTTAAAATTAAGAAAACTTAAAAAAAAAATTACTTACTTTCTGGTCCAAATAGGTTTACTATCGTTCAAAATCTCCCAATCCCAAGTAGTTTTCTCTACTTTCTTTGTTTTAGGCTTGTCTTCTGCTTTCTCTTCTTCAACCTAAAATAAACAAGACATCTTTCGTCCTTAGAACCTTTCTGTATTATCTGATAATGAAAGTGATCAAATGTTCTTAAGAGAATTCTCCAAAATGATTTCTTAATCCACTAAAAATATATTTTATAGGACGATGATGAATGTATGGAAATAAAGATGCATTAAAAAAAGAAAAAGAAAAACGCTGTACCTTACAGGAGATCCACTACCACAACTGTTTTGTAAAATACAGTATGTGAAGGAATAAGGATAAATTCCGCCGAGTTGTCTTATTAATTCTTACACAGCTTAGTATTCATTGAAGGATTTTCTTAATAGTCCCCAGGCCAGGGATGCGGTTTTGGTCCAGGCCTATGCTGACGACACAGCCATTGTGATCAACGCCCCATCAGCTCATAAAATTAAGAACTTATGGGATCCCCTGTATGAGATTATTGGAGCATGGGCAAGTAGAAACAAACTTTCCATCAATCCTGCCAAGACTGTGGCCCTGTTCGTTCCCTTCCGTAAACTTAAACGTCTACCAGCAATCAAGATAGAGGGTATTCCAGTCCCCTTTTCTGAGAATTTGGTTTAACGATTAATTCTAAGCTGACGTGGACAGATCACATTCTTCAGGTTCGCGGAAGGGTTACTAAGAACGCAAGCAGGTTTATTGCCCTTGCTCCAAAGCACGGTGGGATCTCTTCTAAGGTTCGTAAGCTTATGTTTAACACCATTGTTAAGCCTAAGATTATGTATGGGGCGGAGATCTGGGGAGAGGATGCTCTTAAGGGTAATATCATTAAAGCCCTTAACACCATTAGTAGACCCTTTTTGTTGGCTATTATAAGAACTTACAGAACCGTCTCGAATGATGCTCTTCACGTCCTCAGTGGGGTCCCCCCTCTTTGGATTCAAGCGTATCATCAGGCCTTGCATTATAAACGCGTGATCACCCAGGATTATTGTAGCAGAGTCGATTGCGAGGGCTGGGTTCATGCCAGTGAAATTTGCCCCATCGAGGTCAAGAGCTGGAGTAGTGATCAAGGACCATATGACATGTACATCTTTACTGATGGGTCCAAAATGAACGGGAAGGTAGGATATGCAGCAATTATCTATAACGAGTCCTGGAACCTTATTAAGATCATTAAGGAACGCCTTCCCGATGACTGTTCGATTTTCCAGGCGGAGCTCTGCGCCCTCAGGAGTGTGGTGTTGTGGGTGGCAGAGTTCTGGGCTGGACAAATGGCCAGGGTTGCTCTGGTTTCGGACTCCAGCTCTTCCCTGCATTCCATTTCTCATTGTTCTTATGAGAATTGGGATGCTAGGGATGCTTATATCGACCTCGTCGACTTGAATAAACATGGTATCGCCTGCGACCTGTTCTGGGTGAAAGCGCATTCAGGTGTCCCGGGCAATGAGGAAGCGGATCGTGAGGCCAAGTCGGCTACGTTGTTAGACGATGTTTCCGTCCATAGACCCCTTCCTCATAGCCACTCGAAGTTGTGCATGAAAACTGAGGTCTCAGCCATGTGGCAGAGGGTCTGGAGGTCTTCCACAAAGAGTGATCGATTGCATTCTTTTATTAAAGAGGTGAAAACAACTTATATATACGGAGATTTTTATTTTAATCAGATTTTAACGGGCCATGGAGACTTTAATGCCTATTTGGTTAGGTTTAGGAGAGTGGTTGATGCCAGCTGTAGGTTCTGCCCGCTCCGGGAGGACGAGGATGCAGACCATGTCTTGTGGCGGTGTTTACATCCCACAAGGCTTGGCCTTAGAGCCAACTTTGAGCGGTTCTTGATCTGCAGTGGTATCTCCGCTCCCTTTGCTAATGGCAACCTTTTGGAATTTACTAAAGAATTTCGAAATTATGCCAAAAGGGTGCTCACAATTTAAGTTTTGGTGTTTGTATTTGATTCTGGGCGGCGAGAGTTTTAGGGTAAGGGGTATAATACAGCATGTGGACCGCGAACTTGACCGTATGTGGTTGGGTAGGGTCTTCGACGGCCCTTCCATGGTGGGTGCGGTCCTGCCGTCTGCACCCCCCGGCTAATCGTTGCCAGGGTGAATTATGTATTAAATCTTTTTTTTAAACTTTTTGATTGTTTTTAAAAAGGGGGAAGGGTTTTAACTATGTTTATAATAATTTTTAATCCTCTGATTTTCTTAGTGTTGTCATTATAAAGATTTTTTTTTTTTGTTTTTTTTGTTTTTGATGTTTGAGACTATTCTGTGTTAAAGACATAGATACAGACACAGAAATTTTGGGGGTATGGCCGACACATACACGTATTTTTTCAGTCGCCCGGTAGTGGCCGCCGGGCGCGAAGCCTCCTTTATCTGTTTAACGGGACACTTTCCTGGTTTTTCTTTTCTCTTGTGTTTGTGTAAATTTAGCATTTAAATTGTGTTTTTTTTTTGTTTGTTTTGTTTTTATTGACCTAAAACCCATCATTTTGGGTATATGGGTCACAAATTTGTCTAAAGCTTAGTATTCATGGAAAATATCACAACAAAATACCAGTCGTGCAATAAAATTAAGTTCAATGTATCTCCTTCCACTTTAAAATATTGTGGTTAATCTTGTATTGGAGGGTAATTATTATTTCTGTATTGAATTTTTAAGATCTCGTAAACTCACAAGAAGAAATGAAGTAGAAACCTTAGCTGCAAAAAAATCATTATTGCTTTTGAAGAATTTGAAAAAATAGAACTTGGTTGATTCAATCAGCATTAAAAAGAAATCTCAAAACTATACGTGAGAATCAGAATTAAGACATCCCATTCAATGTAGATATCTAATAAAAGAGTTAGGAAATAATGTCGGAGCTTTATTTTTTATAATTGATTTTAGCCTTCAGGAGCAAATGAAAACTAAGAGGCAAAAAGCTTTTGCAGGAATTGTACCGATACACCTACATATCAAGCAGCTGTATTAGAATCTCACAAAATAACTTGCTCCAAATCCAGATATTTTTTAAACAGATAAAAGATATTCTATTCTTTATCGGGCTAAGGTTTTAGCTGGTTGTGGTAATTTTTCTTTCCTTTTGTTTTTGGCTAATTGGTCTGCAATGTCATTTTCTTTTATTTCAATTAACAGATCCATTCGATAGCAATGGTCTTCTTGTAGGCTGTTCGATTTAATAACATACAGAAAACCAAAAATATTCATTTGCTAACCAGTGTTTGATGTTATTGCAGCTTGGGAATCTATCATGAACATTACTTTTTGGAATAAACTGACTGTACAAGAATTGATTTAAGCCATACTGTATTGCTTCTATTTCATTGGGAAGTTTAAATAAGAAAGTATCACATTAAAACCCATGATCTTCAAAGATTTCTTTAAAAATAATGAAATATCCTCATCCCTAATTACATCTATGTATAGAAAAGCTTTCAAAGTAAAACTACAAGTTGAAAATTAATTACACAAAAATACAAAAGGATACATTTCCAATAATTTTGATTAATTCAAATTAAATTTTATAATTGCTTGATAATAAAATAAATTTCAAGTTGCATTTTCTTGTTTCACAGGCAGCATTTTTAATCTTTAATATACTAATAAATAGCATTATGAAATTACAGTCTCGTTTGTTCAGCCCTTGTTAGTCCCGATCAAATTTTGCAAAAATTTACAAAATTGCAGTTTGTTATTTCTGATGAAAAAGGCCCTTCCTGCAAAGGCTATACAAGTGATTCTGTTGTCATGTCTTAAGACTATTCTAAACAATCCATCACAACTCAAAACTGCTTCATTTCCTGTGCCAAGAGAAACACAAAATGGATCCAAGACAATCTTTTGAATTACTAAAGACGTAATTCACTTACAAACATTTCAACACTACTCTCTATCACCCACATTTTACAGATTAATTTATGAATAAGACCACTATTTATTTGATGCTCTGTAGCCAATGCCCTTTAGATATGTGGGGCAATTTAAGACGGCCATGTGCAGATCTCAGAAAAACATGAAAATACATTCCAAACAAGGAACATTATCATTTACAGTTACTCACACCATTAATTTCCCCACTGGTAATCCCTTTCCCATTTTGCATAATCCAACTTAAAAAGTCTATCATTTGCAACATGCCGACCACTTTTGTTTAATTCCCAGGTTGCCCTCCCTCCTGCCCACATTGCTCAATAACTGTAGTTTTGTGGTTTTATTGTGCTTTACAATGCATGTTAAGTCTAACTATTCTTACTTTTAGTCGAGATATATATAGTTATCTAAGCATACTATTTAAATAATAAAAGCTAAAGTCAAATTAAAATAAAAATTTTAAAATTTCTATGATTTACTGATTAATATGTGTAATTTTTTTTTTTTAATTTGATCAAATTCATTATATTAATAGTTCAAAAACTTGAAAAAGATCCAAGATTTTAAATGATGCAATGAATGTATAGTTGCTTTTTTTTTCTTTCAATGCATTTATAGAGATTGTTACCTTGACATCTTCATCCTCCTCCTCTGTTTTTTCTTCGGCCTTTTCCTGGCTTTCTTCCTCTTCATCAGTTATAGGTTCTTCCACTGTTTCAGTCTGAAAAATTTATATTATCATACAAACATCTTTAAAATGTCCACTCTTTACTCCTCAACAACAATCTAAGCTTATCAATAACTCTACACTAACAACATTTTAATACTTATTCTGCTCAACGTAGTTATAATAATAAGAAAACTCATTCTTCAAATTTATTCAGTCTTTCCCTTCTTCTCTTAAGTTTTGAAAAGCTGGAAGGATCTTCCTGAAATTTGGTATGCATACATACAATATTTACACAAAGATGCTAATCTTAATTTATATATTTGAAAGTTTTTCCTGTGAATTGTTGGTAAGAAATTAATGGGAAAGCGAACAAGAATGAACGCTCATCAAAAGCCATTCAAACTTTAAAGTGAATTCTTCAATAGAAATCCATAGTTTATTTAGGAAGGAATTCAATATATTCAACTGAACTAATTCCGTATACTTTTTTTAGAAAATTTAATATTTTACAATTTGTATTAGGCAGATACAAGTAAATATTTTTTTGAGTTTAAAAAAAAAAAAATAGGATTTTAAGGAAAGCCAACTAAGTTTTTTTCCCCAGAGACTTCTTGTTCAAATTAGCCTTGTTGTGAATCAATTCAAAGAGTTTACCTGATTATTATCTCACTCAGTTAAAATTTACATTTAATATTCTGAAATTTGAGAAAACGAGGATCACAAACAATAATGAAAAGTCTTAAGACATTTCCTACAAATCTTATTCTCCAGCATGAATTGTTCTATTCAAAGTTTAACTTTTGACACAGAAATTATATTATAAATGAAAAAAAATTATAATGATTTAACATGGATCCATAAAACAGCTAAATTACCTTACTGTTCCATAAATAAATAGAGAAGTTAATAAACTGGCTGTACTTTTTCACTAAATTCTTAATAGTGTCCGTTTCTAAGAAATCATAAGCCTCTTCCTTCAGATATAAACTAAAAAGGAAAAAAAAAAGAAAAATTATTTAAAAGGCAAAACTAATAAAAAAAAAAAAAAAAAAACACTTTTCAAGTACGAACAAGCAGAAATATGTTCTGTGATTTAAAAGAAATCAAATCTAACCTTATAACGGTTCCTCTTTTCAGAGTGTCACCCCTAGGGTCTTCTATAATATTAAATGATGAAGCATCTGATTCCCAAATATGTTGCTTATCATCATTATGTTTGGATGTAACGACAACTCTATCAGCAACGAGGAATGCAGAATAAAATCCTACACCAAACTGAAATGTTTAAGAACAAAATTATTATTACTTGTTCTAAATGAAAGGAATACACACTCATGAACCAACCACCCTTTCACAACATATACCAATGTCTGCAATATCTCTAGTATATCAATCTTGCAAATGATAAGTCCTTACTGCAGCAACCAAGGCAGGGATCAGCATCTTTATTGTCACAAGACATATCTGCTGTTTGAAGACAACCATATTGAAGGTCTATTGGTATTTGACCAAAAACAGTTAGCACCAAAGCTGGGAGAATACCAGTTAGCTAACTAACAGATAAATGATAACAACAAAGGATCCACAATCTAAAACAGTACACAATCTTTTATACTGTAGTGATCTGTTGTAAAGACATTCGCACCTATTCGTATGCTCATTTTGACCAAATATAATTGGAATATATGACTGAACATGTGAAAACAACTGCCTGGTTTAGATATTTAATGGTTGTATCGTGGTCTATATTTAAAGATGAAAAGCTGCTGCAACTACACTAGGCAGTCAAACAGTGACAATAGGGAAAATACCACATTCCCTCTATTTGTCGATTTCTAAGTTACTCACTAGACTCAAATGCACAAAATGTGGCAGGAAATGATTTAAAGATTATTTCTAATATTTCCTTTGCTCCCTTAGTGCTGTATTAAATTTTTCCAAATTGAATCTTAAAGAACCTTCTGGGAGACAATCGAATGCAACACTTTGGAGATAAAAAAAAACAAAAAAACCCTCCATCCAGTTAGCACAGAATATCAGATATCCTTTTTTAAAATCAAGCGACATTAAAGTAAGGAACAGTTATTATAAATATATTCCAACTTGCTATTATGTTTGTGGTTAGTATTGTTGGTTCGTAAGTGTGTAAATGTTGGAACATACATTCTTATTAATATGAAGAGGAGAATTTAATTTTTAAGTTCAAAATATTAAGAAGTATTTATATCAAGACTTTTTTTACCTGACCAATCATATCATTAGCATCTTGTTGGTTTTCTGCTTCATTTAATTTCCCTAAGAATTCACTTGTTCCAGATTTCGCAATGGTGCCCAAGTTATTTACTAGTTCCTGCTTTGTCATTCCTATGCCTGTATCCATTATATGCAATATATGGTTTTCTTTGTCAGCCTAAATATTCAATGAAAACAGGGCATAAGTTAAGAGCAATGCTTTTTAATGTTACTACGGTGGAAAAACATTATAACTAAGAGTTAAAAAATAATTCTCAGAAAATATTTTCTTACTTTAATTCTTATTGATAATTCTTCTGTTGCTGACAATGCTTCTTTATCTGTTAATGATAGAAGTCGTATTTTGTCCAAAGCATCTGATGCATTCGAAATTAATTCTCTCAAGAAAATCTGTAAAAAGAAATTTAATAACATTATACCTTTTCAAAATCCACTTATTTCTAATTAAGTTATTCTTTACAACTCATATGAAAAAGGGAAAAAAAAAAAAATCTGAAACTTCTAAAAACTACTGTTAAATGTTACTTTATCTCGTGTTAAATTTGCAATTTAGAAAAAAAAAATATATATACCAGAGCAATTAAATTTGAAGTTTCTGTAAACAATACTATTTTCATTATTTTAATAATTTTTAAAGAATTTAAGATTCTTACCTCTTTATTACGATAAAGTGAGTTAATAATAAGCTTCATCATTCGATTTACTTCAGCTTGGAAAGTGTGCTTTTCTGCTTTGTCACGTAGTTCTTTTATTTGGGCAACATTTAAACCATCTAATTTAATGGCTTCTTCTTCCCTAAGAAATCGATTACAAAGTAAAAATACTTAATGCAATCATCCACAAAAGATACCAAGATCTTACTAAGAGTTCAGATGTCTTTTAAAACAGCGTACTTTCAAACTTAGGATCTCTTCATAAAAACACTTTGCAAAAACATTTAGATACGATTTCAGTTACCTTTGAAAAACATTTTTTTAATGCTAATTAAGAATATTTAATTCTAAAACTGACACGGGAAGTTTATGATCTTGCCAATTTTGTTCAAACAGTTTAAAAATGTAGATTTGAGAAAAGAAAACAAGTTATTTTTGCTGAATAACCACTGGTCAAGCAAATTTATATTAAACATAAACATAAGAATTTAAAAAGCGTAAAGTAGTCCAGTATATAATCTAGGGTTGTGGGTTTTGGTTATGTCGCCACTTCATTATCAAATTGCTTTTACTCAAAATCATCCAACAGCCATTTCGTCAATAACGATTAAATATTCAAAATCAGGATTTGCTAATAGTGATTATTCTACTTCCCAACTATAAGGGAGTTCACTTTTGAGAATTTTGTAAGGAAAACATATCGGGCCCATCTTTATGTGCAGAAATCTTATATAATTAGCCACTCATTTTAATGCTTTCAGGATATTTTTAAAGACAGTTTCATTTACATAAAAAAAAAAAAAAAAAATCATTAAATGTCAATTAAAATCTTAATGTATAAAACCCCACTCTCTCATCAGCGCACAGCCAAAACTGCTGAGCCTAGGAACTTTTAATATTTTAGGGATGGGTTCCCCGTATGACATAGGTGCTCATTAACAAAAGTTTTGGAAATACCACCCCCAAAAGGGTGGAGGGACAGCCTTTTTGAAGGATATCTCAAACTGTTTTAGTTGAAAACTAAAAATTTGACAAGAGTGTGTCCTTTGTCAAAATTGAAAAGATACATATTCGAAGGATTTTCGATACTCATGCCCTAAAGGGTGTAAACAGGAGGGACAAATGTTCCGAAGGGTTCACCTATCTTTGAAACTGCTTAAGCTAGAAAATGCAAAACTCTGGAAACATTCTTCTTACAAATAAAGAAATATAAGTTCAAATGTTTTTCGGAAAAAAAAAAATACCCAAAGGGTGAACAGAGGGGATGGGTTTCTGTAGTAACGGAGATGTCTTCACTGACTATGCACAAAACTGCTATATATAAAAACTTTAAATTTTAAGGTTCCTTTTAGAATTGAGTCAAATATTTTCTCAGGTTTGACAATTTTTTTCCCTAAGGGCAGCAAGGGACATGAAGTATTATGTCCTCTGATCTCGAATATTTTTTTCCAAAGAATGTAGAAAATTGCAAAGGAACGAAATGCGCACACACTCTCCCACATTACTTTTTAGCTAAACTTGTCTAATTAGGACAAGGGAAGGAGCACCTTTATTGGTGAACCTATTTATTCTCTTGGTTCTACTTGATAATAGAAAGGAATTTACCTCTAAAAAACTCAATTTTAGAACAAAGTGAGAAATCAAAGAACCCATAATAACTCAAGACAAAAAGATGTGGTTGACCAAAACACTGAAAAATGCCTATTCAATTATATATATTGTACTTGCTCAGCTAAGTCATGCACTTGAATTTTTAGCATTAAAAAGATATTTATTATTCTCTTAATATTTTGTAAAATTTGTTTCGAGTACTGTTATGTTGATATTGGAAAAGCCTTTTACCACCATCTTGAATTGTAATATTAGTAGTCTTAGGATTTTCTTAACCAGTTCATTGCTGGGTTTTCTAGGGTGGTGCAGTGATCAGTGTGCCAAGATTTTTTTTTTTTTTTTTTAGCAATTTAAGCCTAGTATATTTCAAAAGTCTATTAGCTGGGTTCCATTTTTTTTTTTTTTTTTTTCAATTCTAAATGATTCGTTGCTTACATGAAAGTATGAATTAAGAGTTCAATCTCAGTTTGACAGCATTTTAATTAACCATATTTGACTACAGTTACAAGAAAGAGAGCAACAATGTATAATGGATCACTGCTTTTTATAAACCATTGCTGATAAGACAAAGAACTGTTTATCACAATTTCACTTTTTGTAAAACAATCCTTTCCTCTCTTAAATGACACAGCTTTTGTTTATGCTTTAAAATCATGGGAAAAAAGGTGTGTGAATCGCATGGTTAAATACATATATTGGAATCCAATGCACAGCTTTCTAGTTTAACAAAAAATATTAGAAATGCATTTTTTTTTTTTTTTTTAAATAAGACAAATGATCTCTCTTTTCATTAAGAGTCAACTTATGTTTCAATATTTAACCGACTAAAACCTACCTTTGCACAACTTCATCATCAGTTCTTGAGCCTTCCCTGCTACTACCCAAGTCGCCATCCACTGTTGCTTCATCTTCAGCTCTTGCAAAGCCTAAATTGAGAACAAAATCATCCTATTATTATTATTATTTGCACCAATACTAGAATTCCACAATTTGTTTCCCCTCTTTGTGTCACTTCAGACTTTTAAGAAGTCTTCTACAGATTTTCTAAGTAAACCTTTCCAGAAAAATACAACTGAAATCAATTCCATTCGTTTATGATACAAACTAAAGATGTAAAAACAATTTCCCTTCTTTCTTTCTATCAGAGCAGAAATGCATTCATTTAGTAATTAGCTATTTCTTAAAGAGATCATTTCCAAAATAGTTAAAAGGTCGACCTTAATTTTACCACTTTCCATATCAAATAAATGATATATTTATTCTACCTTATGAAATAGTTCTTTACAGGGGTAACTTATTTTTCTATTTCATTTCAGAATCAACAAATGCTAAGATGATAAATTAAAATCAATATTATCTTCTCAAATTAAAGCAGGGGCAAAACCAAACCAACAACATTAACTGCAATTTTTTTTTTAAATCAAACTGCTTGCACAATGCTCCCTTTCATCATACAAACTTCATAACTTCCAATGTGTGGTCTCTCCATTGATAATACAAAATATTATCAGGTACTTTTCCTTGTTCTGATTCAAAGGAAATTATTATCAATCTACACCAACAGTTTCTTCTGACAAATCTTATTCTTTATCAAGACCAAAAACAGACAGCAGAGAATCTATACAACAAAGGCAAGACTAAATGTTTAAGCAGTTTTAAGGGAAAAAAAAAATGATAATTCCAAGAAAAACAAGGCAGTACAACCATCTAAGAGAAGGATTCCTTGCCTAATCCACTGTTCTTGGGATTATCCAAAAGTGAACCCAGTCTTCTTTCTCCCCCCCCCCCCCCAATAACAAATCAAATTATTCAAAATGAAAATAACCTAACACTTCTTCCCTCCCTTTCAATGGAGACTGAATCTGCAAACTTTCAGATAAAAACTGGAAAAGCTCCGTCATATGAAAAAGATTTACAGTACAGACAAAAAATGTTGTGAACTTATCATAAATCTTATTTCAGTAAAAGGACAAAAAATTACTGAAGCAAGAAAAAAAAATGAAGACTTGCTTCTATCACTCAAGTGTAAGCAAAACTTCACATACATACAATTATAAATATGGTCAAGTAAAAGCTACAGTTTTGCAGAAGTTGTTTCTTCAATACTTTAAAAAATGTAGGTATTGCTATAAATTTAGGTTTTTCTACGTAATTCCAGTGAGGAGAGATTTAAGCATTTCCTGTATTATCTTTATATTGTTCACCACAATTTTATGTTAAAACTGGAACTGGACATTATGATAGAATGCTTTTTAATAATATTTATATTATACAAATTTCTATTTAAAATAATAAAGATTCTAACTTTTCTTATTTGTCAGAAAAGAATTCCTATGTTTTCCTGAAGAATTAAACCCTTCTTTTCTTCATAGAAAACTATGCCTGGATTGCTGGTCTCCTATGTCGAGTGGGAGCTAATCATTTCAGTTATGTTTCTTATTAGTTTTCTCTGAAATGGATTTAGTTCGAACACTGAAGAACTTTATTGTCAGATATTAAAGCCCTTGGCTTTATTAAGAAATCATAATAAAATACGCAGGGCCTTAAGGTAAATATTGTCTGAAGCCTTTATTTCAGTTTCTTTCAACTTATATATTTCCCCAAGATCCATCACAGAATTCCAATAGTTGCAATTCGTATAAAATGGCCATTATCGTAAAAGTTTCATTCCAAAATAAAAGGTCATTTAATATAAAATTAAATGTGTGCAAATGTGTTTTTTTTAGATGTTTGACATGTCAATACTTGTGAAATAAAGGACATTTAAAAAAAAGGTGCCGACTAGTTTTGAGTCCTTTTCAGGCCCCTTTGTCAAAGGTTTTTTTTTAAATGTCCTTTATTTCACAAGTATTTTTAGAAGTTCAGTGTTTACAATGACCAGGATTAATTGAATATATAATTTAAAGATTTAATTTATAATTTACAGGGGCCAAATAATAGCACAGTAAGTGCATTTAACCAGCATAAGAACCATATCAGTAAAGCACTGTCCACAATTTAAAACATTCTTAAACTGATTTCGTGCAAATGAGATTTTCAGTTTTCCTGTGACTTTGATTTGCTGGTTTCAATTTCAACCGAGCAAATTAACCTTTTCATTTGGAGTCAAGTTTCTCTGTTACAATTTCTACATTTTCAAAAAACACTAATAAAAATTTAGAAGACCATCTGATCCTCACTTTCAAATAACTAAATTATATGAACAAGTATCATTTTACTAGTCTATCATCATCATTAACATATTAATTTTATTGCTCAAAAGTTGATTTAGCATATTGTGACAATCAGTATGTCTACAAATCCTTAAAAAAAATACTTCCCCATGTAATAACCTTAATTTCAGGATTTCATAATAATTATATTTTATCTATATATTTTTATGTTTCAATACTAAAGAAAAAAAAAAATGATAAAATACCCAAACTTAATTTCTGTTAATATTAATAGTAAATAGTTTTTTTAATTGGTTCATTTCCTTCGGGTACTCATTTGCATACAAGAACCTAATATTCTAATTCTCAGAAACATCACAATTCATCCATCAATCCCCCTTACTACTTCTATCTTATTCTTTTTCTATAAAAATCTGTAAAAATGCCCCGCCACCCCCCCCCCCCCCCCCCAAAAAAAAAAAAAAAAAAAAAAAAAAATTAATATAACTTGAATCGGAAAATATCTATAAAATTAACTATGGAAATGAATAGGGATCAGTTTTAACATTTTTATAAATGCTTTTATATATTATTTTAAGCTTTTCCTTTTAATTCGTTGTAAAAGAAAAAGAAAATTAAGAAACATAAAAGAAATCAATCTCAGTATTAATACAAACTATTTTAACCTTCAAGTTTTCTAGAAATTCCACGAACACATTTCTCCTATTAAGAAAAGCATGATTTTGGATTAAATTAATTTTCAGTTTGTTTAAAATTACGACCTTTTTCTTAATTCGGATTTCTTAAAACTTATGAAGATTTATTCAAACACATTTCCTTAATTTCTATTAGAAAACAAAGTAACCATTTAAATTTTATTACAGATAATTAACGTTACTTATTTCTATTTCAAACATAAAATTCTCATTATAAAGTTTTAATATCGATATTTTATTAAAAGATAAAGGAAATCATTCATTAAACAATTTAACGAAAATCAAATTTCCTCCAATAAATTAAAATAAAACCTTAAATTATGGTTGAGAAATGAAATTCCATAGAATAGTTTTCGATGAAAGAGAACCATTTCAACGTGGATTAGGAATTCGTCTGCTTGAAGCCAACGCCGGTCAAGCAAAGGATTCTTCTTTGAAATTAGGATTTGAAAATAGTTCTGAAACTCACCTACTAATAAGCAGAAAGCCAAAGCAGCAAATACCCAATACTTGATCATCTTCGTACTTTACAGCATCAGTTTAGTATCTAAAAGACAGCTTTTCCGTCCACCCCGAGAAGAAATCGAAAAGAATAGAAAATATCCACCAATGAGGATTCAACACGCTGCCGATTTCCACCAATCAAACGATGCCTAACAGAGCGGTTGCCGAGATTGACTTGTCTCATTCTGATTGGCTCAGCTTGAAAGTAATACAGAACGGAAACTGAAGCGCTTTAGTGATAAAACAAATTACAATCATAAAAATCTAAAGCGCTTTCTGCAATTTATTTCGATTAAAAGTCACGTAATTAAAAGCCTAAGCTAATAAATAAATTCATTTTCAACTATCTTGAAGTGTCACAGTGGTTCTCAAACTATAAAGTGAGCCTCAAGAACATAGTTAATAATTCCTGGGGGTGGGGGAAACAAACAAGACTAGGAATAGTAAATTCAAAAGTGTTTCCTGCCGTAAAACGTTTATGTATGGAAATTAATTGTTTTTAAAAATGATGGAAAATGAAAATTTCTAAACTAGACTTGGCTCCTTCCTTCTTCCATTTCAATATAGAGGACAAGCCGAAATAAAGGCTCCGATATCACATTGCCCAATAAGGACAAGTTGAGAATAACTCTCCTCCAAGTCCCGGAAAGGAATCACACAGCTGGGAGTACCTTCGGTATGTCTGTAGAAGAAATAAACCCAGGAAAAATGCCCGACCTTCGCCACGGATTGAACTCGGTTTCTTCAGTTCAGTGCCAAAAACATTAGAGCAATAAACTTACAAGTGAAGTGCGTGACCTCGAACGCTGAGAACCGCACGAAAATGTGCTTAAATTATATAAATCGCTCATGCCAAAAACATTGGTGTGAGTCATTCTCATGCAAAACTGCATGTCTTACCACGAGATACATTTGAATGATCAACTATTGAAGGTCCAAGAGAGGAACTTTGGTAAATGTGAAGAAACAAAATATCGATATAATAGAACCAAAAACACGTGACATGAAAATTCAAAGTCAAAGTCGTGACTATATTGCTATATTCCCCTCTGCTTAAAATAATTACGCTATCTGAACAACAAACTACTCCTACTGACCTGATAATGTTGCACAGCTATTCGGTTTTCAAAGTGCAGGTCTTCAAAGTGCGCTAGCACTTTAGCTGGGTTATGCATGGGAGTGACTCACACCACTGTTTTTGGGATGAGCGATTTATATTCTAAGCATATTTTCAAGTGGTTCTCAGCGTTCGAGGTCACATACATCCCTTGTTAGTAAAAACTAATGCGAATTCAATCGATGTTTGTAATGATATATCTTAGTTTGGTTTCTTTTCTATCTTTTCATGTTTATGTTTTAAAATATTGTTTTGTTTAACAGCTGTATTTTTTTGAAATTTCATTAGGTGTCATTATTACGTGAATAAAATATTATACAAGCATATATTTATATATGTGATGACGACTGAGAGAATAATTCATCTAAGAGAGGTTGGGGGGGGGGACGTCACTGCTTGAATAATAAATGTATTAGCAAAGAGAAACTCTCAGATCGCCACTGCGGAATTGATTGGGAATTTTCTGGTAAACCTATAAACAAAACAAGAAGTTCCGTGCCTCACCTTTGTGCTTTGTAGATTTTCCTTTCCAAGAAAAGAAAAAAAAATAACATCAGAAAAGCTCTTACATAATAAAATCTAAAATGTGTGTAGCCTAGTGACTACAGTGCTTCCGAACGAGTTAAATTGGTTCAATGAAATCCTCTGCAAGTTTGATTTCTATTTTAATTATCGAAGATTATGTATTTATTTAATTACTTCTGTTTTTTGGCCGCGTGATTGGCGTTGTCGCTACGACACTGGCCTCTCACTTCTCACCTCTGAGTCTCGGGTTCGGTTCTCATGTGGGTTTCGTGATGGTGGACGATCCGCGCTGGGCAGTTTTTGTCGGGGTTCTCCCATTTTCCCTGCGAGCCTATCACCATACTTTCTCAGTCTTTCTCTCATCTGTTCTCATTTCCGTGGGTTTAACACAATAGATCTACTGGTCGCGCTGCTTGGCTTCCTGCCGTCCCCATTCACCACATTCTAATCTAAATCTAATTATTTTTTATTATAATGATGGAATTATTCAGAATAAGGAAATATTGATGCTGATCAATACAAAGTTAATGCATGTACAAACGGATTTTGTATTCTATACTTGCACTTGACCAAATGCTCCTAGACAACAGGAAGAAGAGAAATAGGAGGAGGAAAGAAACGAAATATCCATGCCACTTGCGGGGATTCGATCTTTGCCACTTGCGGGGATTCGATCTTTCATCTTTGCATATTAGGTGGCCATAATTAAACTTCCTCAATTCAGAGCCGCCTGCGACCTGATCTAACAACCGGAATTCGGTTGAGAGATTCATTAGGATATGGCAAGCAGGATTCTGCTAAAGAAAAAAAAAAATAGTTCAAAAACTCACTGCTAGGAGGAATGTGGAGCTATCATCGCCCAGGAAACCGATAATTTGTATAAAACGAAGTTGACGAACTGTGTCGCCGGCATCAGTAAAGCTATAAAGTAAAAGGAAAACGTTGTAACGAATTCCTATTAAAAGTCGTGCTCAAAATAATTTTACCTAAACGATTGCTGTTCCTGAGTTCAGAACCCGTCAGAACTTGCATTAAGGTCATGTAACAGTTACAAGGAAACATATTTTTGGAAGTTCGACATGGCAGAGGAAAAAAAAAACAGTGTAACCATTGAAGAAGTTGGAACCGCGCTTGTCCTCAGATCAGAAGGACATATTGCTCATAAAGTACCGCGACAATTGGATATACCGTAGTCCACAGTATGGAAAGTCTTGCCCAAACAAATCCATTTTATCCATATAAAATCAACCGCATACAGCAGCTGCGGTCCAATGATTATAACATTTGCGATTGGCATTGCTTTGACGTTTTTTGCCATAATGGAGATCGACGATGCTTGACCTTAAAGCATTCTAGGGAGGGACGAGGTCCATTTCTTTAATGGAAGTGTAAAGATTCAAAACTGTCAAATTTGGGCTTCCAAACACCTTTTGCTTTCTAGGAACTCCTATTATATTTCCCAAAAATTGTCATTTGGTGTGACTTCGTAGCAGATTTCATAATAAGGTGACAACATAATAGGTGACAATAATCTAAATAACTATAGACCTATTTCACTAATTTCAAATATTTCTAAAATATTAGAAAGTTATTTAGCAAGAAGTATTTATGACTACATATGTAAAAGGAAACTATTAAATCGAAATCAATATGCATATCAAAGAAATAAAGGAACAATAAATTTATTGAATCATGTTAATGAAAATATAAACAAATCGTTAAACAATGGAGAAATAATATACATAGCATTTATTGACTTTAGTAGAGCATTTGATTCTATAGATCATAAAATTTTATTACAAAAAATTAAACAAATGGGAATAAGAGGGAACGTATATAAAATGATAGAAAATTATTGGAGAGATAGAAAATTTAGAATTAAAATTGAAAATAATGTAAGTAAACTATATAACACCAAAAGAGGAATTCCACAAGGCTCAAACTTAGGTCCTCTCTTATTTAATATTTACATAAACTCAATAAGCAAAAATATAAAAAAATTCAGAGGTTTTTCTATACGCTGATGATGTAATATTAATAACAGACAAAAACCAACTTCAAGCCCAAGATAATATACAAAAAGATCTAAATAATATAAATAAATGGTCATTTAAAAATAAAATGAAAGTAAATGGAGAAAAAACAAAAATAATGATAATCAAAAACAAAAATAAGAAAATAAATAACAATGTAATTATTAATCTACATAAAATAGAATGTCCAAATATAGAACAGAATAACAATATCTTAACGAAAGATTGTAACTGCAAAAGAATAGAAATTGTTTCAACTTATAAATATTTAGGAATTAATATAGATAACAGATTCTGCTGGAATGAACAGTATGGTTATGTGATAAGGAAGCTGAGCTCATATGCTTTTCTCTTTTATCACATTAGGGATGCTATTCCGTTTAAACAAAAGCTCATAGTTTACAAATCCCTTGTAGACTCAATCTTGGATTATGGATTGGAATGTTGGATAAATATGAATAGACAACAAATAGAAAATATCAATAAGAAAACATTAAAAATATTTAATAATGTTTATAAAAATTATAAATATAAATCAAAAAATGAACAATTAAGGATAAGAAAAAAATATAAAATATTAAAAATAAACGAAAAATTTATATATAAAACAATAATTAAAAACTATTTTGAAGTGGAAAGAGAAATAAATTACCAACAAGGAGTATTAAAAACTAGATGTAATTGGAATAAAATATTTAAAATAGAAAGAATTAAAAATAATTATGGATATAGATTAGCTAATTATGTAAAATATAAAATATTTAAACAAATAGATCCTAATAAAAAAAATAATGTAACTTTTAAGCAAATAAAACAAAATATAATTTCAGATGTGGTAGATGGGAAAATTAAGTATTAATTATTAACTTTTTAAAAAAAAATATATTAAAATGCTCAATTCCTATAACACAGGTATACCGCTTATAAGTATACCTAATAGGATTGATAAACATTAAAAAAAAAACACATCTTATGTTTTGCTCTTCAGAAAGGGGTCTACGAGAACGTTGACCATATTGAACCAGATCTTCTTCTGCATGGGTGAATATGTTGGGCAATAGGTTTCTGACAACATTTGAGCTGCACTAACTTTCAGAATTACTGTGCTAAACAAAATTGATATTAAATATTTTTTACTGTGTTATCCTAAGTGTAACACATAAGGCTATTCGTTCATCGCAATTTAGTCTTTATTATGCGTATGTATGTCCATTTCCACGCTTTTGTTCAACTATATTCCCCCTATCGGCAACTTTTTGATTTTTTTTTTTTTTTTTTTGTGGAATTCTACTTCCCTTATCATAATTAGCATAGCTAGAGAATTTTGTGACATGTGGGTTGTTAATCGAGCTACAGATAGCTGTGAATAGGAGATGACCACCTGGTTTTACATATATAATATACAAACAAGTACAGTCATATTCTTCACTTATGTACCTTCGACTTATACATTTGCTTTTCCACATACTTTGCTTTGGAACCACATCCCGTAAAAAAAAATTATAGCTTCCGAGTTCCATACACTTTTCGAACGTTGTATACTCTACTACCCACCAAAGCATTACGTTAGTTAAAGACAGTTCGCTTCGCATCTCTTGGGTTGATTTCTCTTTTTAATTAAATTAATATAAAGGTTTTGTTTTGTTTTTTTTAAAAAAAAAAGGTTAAACTATACAGCAACAGGCCATGCAGGCAGGATTGGTCTGGCAAGGTCGGCTGGTCGGCAATGGCCCCTGGGGGCACGAGGGCCTTTAAAGAGGGCCGTAGACGAAAGGACAATAAATTACTTTAAAAACTTGGAATAAAAGTTATTAAAACATAAAAAATCTGTAATAACTTTAAATAAGTGGATAATTTAGTAGCTTTTACAATAAATAAGAAATTAATAAGTTTATTCAAAAAGAATCAAACATTCCTATTTTACAAATTTTCATCGAACATATCGAACCCTTCCTGGTAAACGTAATCAAAATTGGTTGTTTATATATTTGCCGCAGAGCTGCGCGGTCATATGGATGCAAAGGATGGCGGCAACAAGGACCTCGCCAAGGTATGTTGCCGCCGGGATGCCAGGCAAAAGTTGCCGCCCCTACTAAACTGAATTATTCGCCGCCCGCCTCCCCCCAAAGACGTGCCGCCCGGGTGCAATGCACCCCTTTCTTGCAATGCACTTGCTATGGAGACATTGAATTTTGAAACATTGCATTGAAAAATCAAGTTCCGAGGATAGTAAATTACACAGTTCTCCGCGGGAGCCCTGATTGGAAGGGCGCTAAAAAGAACTGAGATTAATCCATATTCGTTCATAGGAATGCAGAGGAAGAGGCGAAATTGATATCCTCTTTTTCTCATTTCGAAGGGATGACCCTAATAACGGGTTGTTATCTGAATACTTTGTGGTCAATGAACATAAAGCTTGTTCAAACCTTTCCTGTCTTGACAGACTAGCTGTTGGCACTTTCTTCCCCTTTCAGGCATCAACCTCATGATCGTGTCCCTACATTGCAACTTTAATTAGTTTATGGCGTTGGGGTGGCGCAAACAGGGTCGGACTAGAGATGGTCTTCAGTGCTATATGTGTACTCAATGAGATACTGCAGCATTCCACAATGTAGATACAGTACACTGTCTGTCACTAATCGGGTTCCATCACTAA
>JAFIDM010003189.1:1955345-1972735 GCA_023159025.1 Thereuonema tuberculata | reverse complement strand
GGGAGCAGAATAAAAATCTGTTAATAAATGGTTTTGCTTGATACCATTGAAAATTTTTATTTTCTTTATTTAATAAGTAATAATTAAAGTAGAAAATGATAAAACTATTAATATGAATCAAAATTGCAAGTATTAACGAGCGCTGATAAATTTACATTTTTTGTAAGTAATCATCAAGTTTGATTTTTAATATAATTAGACAAAAAGATTGATAAATTCAAATGAATTGTAATTGACTGCTTTAGTGTCCCTTCTTCATTCTGGAATCCAGCCAAACATTTTAAGATTTAATTTTTTTTTTTTAAATTCACATTTTAAACATAAAAAGAAATTAATGAAATGTTTGTAGGAAGGAAGTGATTCAAGTGATGAGGAAACTTCAACAGAAGGAAGTCCACATTTAAATCCCCACCGACAGCATTCTCATTCCCACAGACGAAGTAAACAAGAAAAGAAAAAGCGACGCTAAAACCTGTTTTGATTAATTAAAGGTATAATTTAATTTATTTTTAATAAGTTATTTTCATGTCTTCTCTGTATTATTAAAAACATTGTGTGTGTGTGTGTGTGTGTGTGTGTACCACCCACCAACAATTGAAGTCCACATCAATTCTGAGGTGTGTTGCCTGGCAAAGGAGTGTTGTTGTTTGGTCAACCTTGTCTGCAACAATGTAATTTCACCTGTTCATTGCCAGGCAACAAATTTCGATGGTTAGAAATGGATTTCAATATACTATTGCATGTGTTTGTTTAGAATTTGAATTTGAATTTATTTTTAGTTTCAGGTTTTAGTTTACATGATATAATTCCTTTTGTGATTAAATAAAATGTTTATTTCTGATCCATATGCGAGGCTTCCAGAGCAAAGTGACGGGCAGCTGTCTAATTTTTTTTTTTTTGTATGTATATATTATTGAATTTATTAAAGGCTTGTTTTTAACAAGCTTTTTAAAATTGTTCCTATCTTTTTCCCTCTAAGTCTTTTCTCCCTTCCATTTTTGTCGATCCATATTATTTATTTAATATATGATAAGGGCTGTCCATGAACTACATCATGCTAATTTTTGTTACTTTTGTTCCCCCCCCTCCTCGTCACAGTTTGTCATAATATAATGCACCCCCACTCATTTATGTTTAAACTAAAGGATTTTTAACTGTTTACCTCACATTCAAGCATATTTTCGTTTGAACTTTACAGTTTAGATGAATATCTTAGTAAATATTTTTTATTTCAAAAAATTTGCTTAAATGATATTTAATATCACATATTATCTGACCCTCTTCCCCACCCTCGTCACACTTTGTCATGCTAAATCCCTTCTCCACGACATGAGTACATAGTTATGGTTAGCCCCAAATAAAGTTAATAATTGGCAAAATAAAATGGTTTTAATTACAACCAATCCTGACTAGTTGTTGCCCAGCATCTGTTATTCCATGTTTAGATAATTTCGTCCAAGGAAAAATTTGTGTACATAGAGATAACTTCTCTATTGTGTTCATAGCGATAAATGCGGAGTCAGCATGAATAATAACCCCCACCCCCAACCAGATCCTCCATTAACGCACGCACACCACCGGATAAATGAATTGTCTGATATTGCACATTAAATAATAAAAAAGAATCAGTTCTTGCTTTAAAGAATAAAATATATATATATATTCTTTTACTACATATTAGAAGAGTTATGTTCTTCCAGAATAAAAAAGAAAATTGTTGTTAAGTGTCTTTTGTTGTGCGTGGATTGAAATTCAGACAATGATAGGACAAATTATGAAAGAATAGACGGAGAGAAAGACTGAGAAAGGATGGTGTGAGAAATGCAGGGGAAATGGGAGAACCCTGGGAAAATCTGCCCAACAGGTGTCTATTTTAATTGAAATAAGATTGAATTTTTCCTTATAAAATCTTATCATAGGTTCAAAAAAAAAAGATAACAATTAATTAATTATTTAAATAAATTACCGTCGTTTCCTCACCACATTACGAGACGGGATTAGTTTATTACAATAATAAATAAGAAATAACTCCCTATATTTCATTTTGTCACAATATATATAAATCACAATTGAATGTGATTTTGTTTATCACTGTTATGTTCTGGAACAGAAGTGCAATGTATACTGAGAATTTGCCTGTATTGAATTTATAAGCTTTATATGTTTAAAAATAGATCTCATCCCAAAAATTCTATTGAATATTGCAATGATGCACTTTTAGCTTACTTAAAAAAACAATTCTCATTTCATTGTGCATCACCTATTAAAGATTAGATTAGAATCATAGTTTAAAAACTTGATGATACAGGCAATCATAGATGACAAAAACAGCCCTTGGGAAAGAACAACACACACATCTTAAGTAACGATTGATATATTAAAGTCTCTGAGAAAAAAGAAAGGGTCAGACTGAGGGTTACCTACAGATTTCGTAAGACAGAGGTGCAAATAACCAAAGGCTATTAAATGTTTTCCCCTATTCTTTAATATCTAACTTATCCAAGTTGTAAAATCACATTTTCAATAGTTAGCCACTATCTAGAATTTCATAAGTCAAATACTTACAAGGAGTGGACACACAATGTATCTTTCAAATTTCAGTGCTCCTTTGTGAGATGAAAACCCATGAAGTACTTCAAAAATTATATATGAGTTTAGGGCCAACTCTCAAAAGATTCGAGACATTTGGCATTGTTTTCATTGGATTTCCGCTATTAGCTTAAATATTGGAAATGTAATGAACCTAGTACAGTTGTCGGTGATGGCTAACGTCACCACCTTATATATTTGAGTTGATGGATTCAAATCCATTCCATGTACTTTGTTTTTTGTTTTGGTTTTTTTTTTTCCTTCCTCTTATTTTTTTCTCTAACTTTTTTTTTCTTTTCTTTTTACTTCCATCTTATTTTTAATTCTTAACCTAGATTTGTTTTGTTTTTACTTATTTTAATGTATTTTTTTAATTATTTTTCTTTTATTTTCTGGCTTACATTAGTAAAACGATTTTTCTTCTTCTTCAAGTGCGATCTCCGAGCATGAAGGTATGCATTCTATGGAACTCAGAAGTTCCCTTAGAATATCCTAGGGAAAGATACTGAGGGGAATTCCTATTACTGTCCTCAGGAAGTCATTATGGAAATTACGTCAGACCCAAAGAGAAAGTGTAGAAGAGGCTGACAAACAGAAAAGGAAACATCCATGCTTCTGCTGGAATTCGAACCCAGATTCCAACACATCAGCCTCATGGGAGGCCGCTGCCTAAACTAGGCCATGCCAGAATGGCAGTAAAACGATTAGAAATTGTAAATAATATCCCCCTTAATTATATATATATATTTTTTTTTTTTCATTTTTATTTAAAATTTGAACTAATTGAGAAGGTAAATTTGCTCACAAGGGTCAAGGGTTACAAGCGAATTTCAAAAAGTCTACCTGAATATATAAGTCCAAATAAAATATAACATAAACACAATAATACAATATAAACGTAATTTTTTACATCAGTATAAGAAATGGAAAAAAAATTAGTTAAAGAAATATAAGTGATCTATTTGATAATTTACATAAATACTCTTAGTTTTTATTATTTTTATAGATAAATATACTGGAAATAAATTATTTATCCATTAGTTTATGCAAAAATGTCGAATGCTTTGTTTTGATATTGTTTGTGTTGCTCTTTTTACAACAAAATGCTTAATAAAAGGACACATTACTCCACGAGCAACAATGTGTGTATACTTAAAAAACAAAATTGAAATGAAGAAAGGAATTGTGTTGGTGTGTTGCTGTTGAAAAAGGAAGCTGCAAAAAGCAGTTATATTGGTATCTAAGGACTGATGCTAATTCCCACAAAGATGCTTCCTCTCCTCCAGTGACATTTTCTTTGTACAAACAGTCATTAGGGGTTTAGCAGTCATTAACTCACTGATGAGTCGTCGAATGTTAGTGGCTCAATTTTCAACCATTTTAAATCATTTGTCATATCCCATCAGATCCCATGCCATTCATGTTTTCTAAGATGGCCGACGTCGTCTCCTATTGAAACCGACTCCTGCGATTTTGAAGAATTAAATGTATTTATTCTATTAAAAGTTGCAAAAATAACATTAAACTCAATTAATTTATTTGAAGGTTATTGCCTTGACAATTCTTGTCTTCAAGAAAAAAAATCTGGTCTTTTTTTTCTTCTCCAAGGAAGCTGCCATTTTGAAATAATGTTAATATTATTAATCAGTCACAGCCACTTTTAGAAACATGATATGCTATCAAAGACTCATTTTGTCAGATTGTGTTTGGTGCATACCAATTTTTATTTGAAGACTGATTAAAATTAACTCCTTATCAGTTGACAAATGATTTGACAAAGCGTTGGTGCATGCTGCCTTCAGTGTTATGTGCTACTGGAAATATAACAAAATGAATTATGAAACTCAACCCAAAAAAAAATCGGTGAACTAATTTACCAAGTGAATATATTGGCAGTAAATGGTGAATATGGAAGATGATCCAAGGTTAAGCCTAAGGTTTTTCTGTTCATTAATGAAATTGTGAAGCTTGAACATGGATTGAAAAGTACAATTGTACCGAATATAGACATCGGAATTCATCTAGTTCAAGGTAATATTAAGTAAGGTTCATCCAGAAATTATAACGCCACAGAGTAAGTCTCAATTAAAACACAATATTTTCAGTAAAAATGTTATTTAATGTTTGTTACTTATATCATTACTGTGTAATGATATAAATTATAATATATAATTGAATGGTTAAAAACAGAAAATATTTTGCAATATTATGAATTCTATCAGGTTCTCAAATTATAAAGCCATTTGTTTTAATATCCAATAAAGTTACCACTTTTAGAATAACTATGAAAAAACATGGCTAGGCATTGATTATATGAGGTTTTGGAGATAGGTTTTGTCTACATTTTCCCATTCCTGAACAATGCTTTTCTTTTAAAGTTTCAGCATTGTTGAACTGTCTTCCACCACCATACACAGCACGTGCTAAGCAACCCCAAATGTTCTCTTATTAGGTTTAAGGCAGGCCAGTCCATCACCTGCATGCCATTGTCAAGGAACCAATGAGTGATAGGCCAATGTGACCTTAGGTATTGGGACATTGTCCTGCTGAAGTTCAAAGAAAGACCTCCCATACTCTCAGCAAATGGCAAAAGGTACTTCTGTAGCATCTCCTGATATTTTACAGCATGCATCCTCCCTGTTACAAACGCTAAATTACTCTTGGAGTGCCAGCCAAAGGCTCCCCACACCATTACACTTCCACCTTCACACTGACATTTTCAGTACATGTCTTTTTCTTTGCAAATATCGTGCCATTGAAACTGCCATCCATCTGAACCATCCCAGATTAAATTTATTTTCATCACTCCATATTATTTTTTTCCAGTCCTCCTTCCAGGACATTTTTTCTTTTGCCCGGAGAAGCCTTTTCTCCTTGTGGCTTTGCTTCAGTGGAGGTCGAGACTTCTTCCTCTTGAATATGAGCTGTGGAGACTCGTGGATGATTTGATAAACAGTTGATTTTGACACAGGGATGTCAGAACACATAGCTATGGCTCTGATGGATGTATTATTTTCAGTAACTTAACGAATAATGACTATTTGCACATGATTTAAGTTTTGGGGGCACGGCACTCGATTTTTTTTGTCCCACACTTATCATCAATATTCAAATAATTATCAACTACAGTACAAGACCATCCGATGCCTTTACAATTGACCTCAGAAGCAACTGACCAGAATCACATTGAGCATGTACTTGTTCCTTTTCAGTCTGGAAATGGTTTACTCGTGGCATTGTTTAAAATAAGAGATAAGAAACTTCGCTGAAAAGTTTCTAATAAATGTTTGATAACCTCAGCCATTTGCAAGTATCTGTAGTGCCATCTCTTGCCAGCTTTTATAATTAACAGTATTTTGGATAGTGGCTTTATTATTATTGGACTCTATCAATGTTGTTTTAATTCATATAAATTACTTAAATCAAAATAATTATATCCATTTCATTAATTTAGTGTCAAAAGAGCATTGTGGAATATAAAATATATATAATTTATTTTCTTGATTATTCAATGTGATTCACCTTATATTATTAGTTGGCATTATAATTTCTGGATGCACCTTATATTTCTGAGTTTTAAAAGCAAGAAGATTTCCAAGCAGTTTTTGGCAAGGTGCCATGAAGCTGAAGAACTGTTAGACGAAACTAGTAATCAACTTAAGAAATGTTTAATAGTGAAACTTTAAATAATCACCAAGAACTGATTTTTGTATTTTTTTGTTCAAGCTTCAATATATTTTTATTTATTATTTCAACTCTGAAGTTTTAATTTTTTTTTCTTCCTAACATCCTACTATGCTCTGCTACAACTACATTATAAATTGCTGGCTCTTGTATTTAATTTTACATGAAATCAAGATTTTATTAACTTTTCTGATTAAAGGGGATATTATTTACAATTTCTAATTGTTTTACTAATGTAAGCCAGAAAATAAAAGAAAAATAATAAACAAAAATACATTAAAAATCTAAACCAAGGGCTGCACAATGAATAAACAAATATGCCTTTCTGGTCTATTATCAGAGGGAATCAGGAACAGCTGTTTCATCCTGCTTTTTAAAGTATTGTTTAATATTTAACTATTCTTTTAATATTTAAAGTGTTGTTAATAAATTGTAATGTATTTTTAATTTATTTAGGTGCTGTAGTATTTTGGCACATTACATACATAGTTATAGAACATTTAATTATTCATTTTGGACATGCTAGGCTACAGTCTTCTATTTTTAGAAATGCAATAAATACTCATCGTGAACCGAGTGTCATTTCATTTACTATCATGGAGCTATCAAATATTGTTCATGCATTTTTATTGAAAGTGTTCCAAAAGTATTCTCGAGATAATTCAAAATTAATAAGTGATTTAGGAAAACAAAAAGCCGAATTTTTATTTGATTATTTTGAAAGACACCGATGAATATGAATCCTTTGAATTTTGCAATGACTACGTTGATAAGGATCATTTGACCGAAGATGAAGACACTAGTCAGCAAGAGAGCGACGACAATTACAAACCAAGTTCAGAAAAGCAGTTTCTAAAGGATGCGGACCTACACTGAAGCAAATGAAAACAGTTGTTGATTACAGTGCTACTCCTGGAGGTGAAAAAACGAGCTTGGGCGAGTCTATGTAATAGGTTCAGATGACTTTAGACTTACTCCGGTCGAACTATAATCCACAAATGAAAGAAGATCATTGCATAGGAGAGAAGCCATCATCAGAAAATGCAATCCATTGAAAACTATGTCACAATTTTCAATGGCTTGTGAATATCATTCACCAATTCATGATGTTGATATAGACATGGGCAATTGAGGCTTCTGGAATATATGGAATATCAAATTTTGCTGCAAACAGGAAGTGGCTCAACAATTTAAACGCAGTAGTCAAATTGCCAAAAGAAAAATCCCAAAGATAGTCAATAGACGACATAACAGCTATGTTAAAAACTCAATGATGCTGCAGACAAGTTTATATTAAATGCCAGTGTAGCACTCCAAAAATTTCAAGATTATGCAATTCATACAGACCAATCTGGATTTAATATTGAGATACCTGCTGCAAGTACATTGTCCCATGTTAGTCAGAGAGAGAGAATTGCAGCTCTTGATTCAATCAATGCTACAACACACTCATATACTGTTCAGCATTGTACATCAAAGAATGGATTATTATTGCCAACATTTTTGATCTGCTTATAAGAGCCATCCCAATCATTTGGATCTCATATTTCTCAAGAAATCGAATCCATCAAGCAGTTATTTCCAAATGCTGTTATTGATTGCTCTTAATCATGAAAAATGAATAAGAAGTTGGTGATAAAATTCAATTTAACTGTAATTAAGCCTATCGTTACTGAAGATTTTGTTCTAATATTAGACAGTTGGAAAGATCAAACAATTGCGACTCTTCATTCAGCCACACCCACCAGAAACATTTGGCTGTCATTTTGCTTCAGCTGTGTTGTCTCATCTGTTGAAACATTTGCTTGTCCTGTTGACTCTGCTATTGAAGCATTGGTTATTCACTAAATTAATGGAATCAATGGAAATAAATTTTAAAGATGAAACTTCACAACGTTACAAATACTGTATTGAATCGTTCTACTGAAAAAGAAGTGAGTTTCGTTAGTGATGGAAAGGAATCTTCTGTTAATTATTTTAATAATTAATTTTTCAGAATTGAAGGCTATTCACATGACAATGCCTGAATACTTTTATGGTTTTAATCTTTTTAATTCTTTATGAACTTGATTAGGATAAGCTTCCTTTGTTAGTACAAGTTTTATGAAATAGTCTTTGTCCTTATATAATATATATATGTGTGTGTGTGTGTGTGAAAATGCAAGTAAAGTGAATGCAGATTTTTCAACCATGTTGCATTTCATCAATGAAAACATGAGACTGCTGTTTCTTCATTGTTAGGACTCATCATCCAGGTTCACTCATTCGACGAATAACTCGGAAGGTGTGAAAGATTATGATAGCACTCTCACTTCTGTAAGTGAAACTCATCCCAACCAAACAAAAAACAGACAGAAATAGGAAAATTACTATAGCTAGTGCATTTAAATAAACCATAAAGAACAGAAGGATCCATTTAAGCATAAATAATGAAATTTAATATGAACTGATGCAACATGAAAATCTGTCAAGTTGTTGTAGATGAAATATTGGAAAATGGATGGAAACTTCAAATGCAAGTCAGTGCGAAATGAAGTTTATTAATCAAAATAAACGGTAACAGCTTCAGTCCACTTTTGCCATCGTGAAAAAAAAAAAAAAAAAAAACCTTAAGCAATTGGATGTGAGAAACTGTCAGAATGGGATTTCAACTGATGTTCTATCTGCCAGAAAGATGCTTGAAGAAATGATAGTCCATAGGGGGAATAAGACAGATGAGGTAAGTTTTTGTAACTCAACTGGTGCAAGTTCTGGTTCGCTTGGCTTGCAACATGGGAACTCGCTTTATTGTGGAGAAGTATGGGTCAATGACAGTTGACTAATGCGAGCTGTTTTCAACAGTTTTTCCATGCATAATTTCAAATTCATGACAATAGCTATCTGGCATTATTATGGAACTCAGTGTAAAGTAGAAGTGAATCACACCAGCTATGGATCACCAAACATTGATCATCATCATTCTGGGATGGAGTACAGGCTTTGGAGTGTCATTGAGGCCGAGCCATTGTGCTCTTTGTCATTCAGTGTATATTTCCCATCACACTCAATGATGCACTTTAAAATTTGTTTCTTTGATTAGACATTCAATCGTCATGGTTTATGCTGTTCTGTCAAATCATGTATGTCACATTTATCCATATTTTTCACTTTGCTGTTGCTACCAAATGCTGGGAAACTGTTGCAGTGTGCACTCTGAATTTCTCGGCAGGTTCTCAAACTATCTAATGAGTGCCATTTATTAAACAATTCCTTGCCCCACACAAACTTGCCCCAGCCTTCAAATCGTCAAGCATAACATCACAAAAACCACACAACATAACAGTCCCACTAACACTGTATATTGGATCCCACTCAATATGTTTCCTGATACTTGGGGAAAAAAATGCTGTGCCCTATTCCTTGCATCGAAGAATACAAACATGCCTTCAATACCAAGCTACCCCACATGTTCATACAGTCACACATTACAACAAAACTGGACACCGCAAACTTCACAAATACCTAACCCCTCTCCCAACGCCTTCTCACTAAATCTTTCCACATAATCTGACTTAATGCCTACAATCCTATCACTGGCAGATAACATACCTGTCATTAAACCACCCCCACCCTTTCACTATTGCATCTTCACCTTGTGTCTTCCGAAGTGTTTGTAATGTCCCTGAGGATGGTGTATGCCCAGTATTCTGAAACTGTTGGTATCTTACCCCTTGTTTAAGCTGTTTATTTCATTTTTACCAAGTAAGTGCATTTCATTTCCTATTTATTATCTTTATCATCATTGTGTCTTGTTCATTCACTATGCCTTTACCAAATGCTGTACTGGTATTGATGTTGTGAGCTCTCTCGGCAGCATGATGTTTCAGCATAAACTCAGAAGGAAAATGACAAGCAATTGTCCCAGATCTATTGTCAACTTTCATGTATCTCACTCCAATTTGAACTGATGCCTTAAACCTCATGACTGCTGCCTTGAGCAGAAGTTTTCCACTTTTAATTTGCATAAGTGCCATCTGGCAACTTTTTAATCCCTCAAAAATATGTACGATCGGTAAGAGGTTGCAAAACCAACATTTCATGTGTAATAACCTGAAAAATAATTCTAATGGACATTTTTCAACTCTTGTTATCAATACTTGCAGTGTTTTTCTTCTTGTTGTTTGTTTTTACGGAAGGGGTTCACAAAAACTGCAGTTCTATCCATAACTTTTTGCCCCTTTTGAGTTGTTTCTAAAATAGGTAGAACAAACTGATGAGTTCTAACAAAGATTACACAGTTTGTCCTTGATAACAACTAAAGGTGGAGTTGTCAATTCTAATTATTCCCTTTCTTTTCTAATTATTTCAGTGCATGTTAAACTTACACAAATAGACAGTTAGTATAAAAAAGAAGATTTTTTTCCCCCACCAAACTGCTTATGATAACTATTGATCTTATTCTTCATATCTGTCTAAATATAATTATAATATAAAGTAACTCTATAACATAATCAAAAACATCAACTTTAATCTTCACGATAGTTCATTCCTCTGAGCTAGAAACTTCATCAGGTGTAATTTTTCCATCAATCGTTATTCAAAATTTTCTATTCATAACGATCGATGGAAATGTAGAGGAGAAAGAATAAGTTTTTTTTTTTTTCAAAAATTACATCTGAAGAAGTATCTCGCTCAGAGGAATGAAATTTCGTGAAGATTACAGTTGTTGATCTTATATTAAGAAACAAATTTTTAAGATTTTTTTTTTTTTTTAGGTTTTCTATCTTTCATCAGCTACTGTCATCATCAACATCTCATAATGATATCTTTTGCCTTCTTTAAGAAGATCGATTTTATTGATGAAGCCTTAAAATTTAGAAAAAGGATCTGATAAGAAAGTTACATCATTCTTCTACTTATTTACTTGAATTCATAAAAAAAAAAAAAAAAAACTGACTGTTTCATGAATTTTTGCTGAAAAAGACAATGGTGTTTTGATTTAATGTTACATTCACTAAAATTTATATCATTTAGATGCTTTTATATTTTTATTTTTCATTTTCTATTAAAACTTAAAGTAAACTTTTGACATAATATTTTATCATAATCCAATTTTTTTATTTTTTTATTTTATAAAACATTTTGTATAGAACTGACCCAACCCTACTATGAAACTTCCTACCCTCATTTGGCTCTGTTTTATTTTCCTATTTTCTTAAATATTAAAGTTAGATTTCCATACTTCAAACAACAGTGGCTTGATTCTCCTTTGCATACATGGTAATTATTCTCGTGCTTCCATTTGTATCCAATTACAGTGGAAACGAGGACAATTATATATATACATGAACCAGATTTTCCAAAATAACTTTTTTTTTAAAAAGGATTGATAACAAACACACAAGTTAATATCAAATCTAAAAACGTACAAAAGAAAAAGAAAAATTGAGAAGATAATTCGAAAGACTCCATGACGACAAGAAAATTACATCATTCAGAACATTCCCATTGAAAGAAGAGGAAGGACAGTACCCATTCATTGAGAATCATGAAGCCACTAGGGATGGATAGAAGACTTTCCATATATATTGAGCCGAATGCAGTATGTAGCAGGTTGACAAAGGAGGCCACGCGGATCCGAAAAGCTTCCTGTAATGTATGTTTTTAGATGTGATGATAACTTGTGTGTTTGTTATCAATCCTTTTTAAAAAATGTTTTTTTTTTTTTTTTCACACACATAAAAAACTTGAAATCAAAATAACTGAGCTTTGAGCCTTTCAAGTAGTCGTCATCTTTTTTGTTTTGATTTAATGTATTTTGATTGGCGGAGAATAAATACAAATATTATTGCCTAATGGAAAGGCAGATTTTTTTTATTGAATTTCTTTAGAAGAATGAAATTTCTTATTTAGAATGTTTTATTTCGAATCTGCAAATGCTTTGGTAAGTTGGCAAGTTGGACATATTTTGTTTGGTGGCAAAATACAAAAGCGTGATTCCCTGAAAGTTCAGACCGGGATAGCTGTAGATTTTTTTTCAATTTTCGAATTCAACGGTGGGTATGGGATGTTACAATCCCTACCATCTCCCTCTTTGGTACATCAGTGAAGCTATGAGACCAATGTCTCAGGAGTTGCTTCATAACAATTTTAATCCATTATTCAGTAATAGCCTCAGAGGAAAAGGTCAAATTTTAATATCGCAAAGTTTCTTAGGATCGGAGATGATGTTACTGTTTCAGGTCACGACAATAATAATCCTCGAATAAAAATAAGTATCCAATTTCAGATCCTTTGAAGGCGTTTCCGTCTTGGGAAATTTCTTAATTGTTCTTTCATAATAATATCGAGGTCCTACAAGAAGACGATTTCAGTTATTTTGACAATCTGCTTTGTTATGGGATAAAGGAAATTAACAAAAGAGGCTGAACAAACAAAATAAATGAAATTTTTCAGTTTTGTATTTAATGTTTGTATTAATGATTGTTTTGAAAAAACTCTGTGTTAAATAGAACCAAAACATTTTTTAAGTTTTCATTTGAATTCAGAGATGGACGTTTCACAGAAATTCACAAAAATATTTCAACGTAATTCTATTTAATAATGTTCACTTATTTTGAATGTAAACAGTAATTACATATTAGAATCTGTTAGCCAAGTCTTTCCAGTATTTCACCCATCTTTGCCACAATGTCAGCGGCTTGTTGTTTTCAGTATCTTTCTCTGTTGTCTCCTGTGTGGGTGGTTGAGTGGTTCCTTCTTCTAATTTCTCTGTAAATAGAAACAATGTGAATTTTATAGAAACAATGTTAAGATTTCATTTATAAAAATAAAAACTTAACAATCATATTAAAAGTTGGCCTAAAGTAGTTTTGTTACAGGAATTAAATCAAACAATTTCCTGTTAGAAGCCAAGTGACAGTCATTACTTTTTACTATTTTATTGAAACCTTTTTATCAAAATTTGAGTTTAAATTAGAGAACAAATTTTCATTTTCTTTTAGTCTATTAAAAATCACACTACACGTTTTCAATGTTTTAACAGATTAATAAATATTTACAAAACTCCACTTACCACATTATAGTATTTAAATAGATTTATTTTAAATACTAAAGATTGCAAATTTTTGAGAAGTAGTGTCGTCTTCTCTTTTTCAAGCATAATAACAAAATTGGAATAAATACAAAACAACAAAAATGGTAAGAGGCTTAAACAATTTCTAAAAACTCTTGAATCAATTTAGTTGTTGTTACAAAAATATACGGATATGAAAACATTTGATTATTAAGAAGAGGAAAACAAACAAACATTATAAGATAGCAAATAAAATATTCTCAATAATTAAAAACATCCATTGTTGCTATTTTAGTATAATTTATTTTTATTAAGTCTCTTATTAAGACAACAGTGGAAGGATCAACATGAACTCCGTAACTGTTAAAGTTTTTCCCTTTAGTGCTTTTAATAACACTACTTTCTAGAATTTTCCTTAGTTTTAGATCATATTCTTTATATAATATTTTCACATTATTATCCATAGTGTGACCTTTTTCTATACAGTGGTAAGCAATGTCCAATAAGTCCAAATTTCTGTTCTTCAAAGCTTTACCATGTTCTACAACACGTTCGAGCAAGGTCTTTTTTGTCTCACCTACGTAAAAATCTCCACAAGTTTTACAATCAATTTTATATATAACACCCATCTCATTTTGACAATCATTAATATTTATTTTCTTACATAATTTTAATTTAACGATTTCAGGTATGGATGTGATTTTTCCATTATTATAAAACCAGCAACGATCACTTATTGATCAGATTTACTCAAAGAAGCCTCATCTATTAGTTGTCTGCACTGGATGTGATTGTGACGACCTGGAGAATAGAAGGAGAAACATCATTTGATAAACATTAGATGTGAATTTGTGATCTACAAGATTTAGAATTTCAACCTAAAGAATGGTGATTATCTCTAGTTATGTATTAGATTATTAGGCGTTGTCTGGAATCAGTGGCGGATTTAGCATATGAGAGGCCCCAGGTGCAAATCAATTTTGAGATCCCTTTCCAAATACACTAAGGAACAAAATTAAGCTTTTTTTTGGCACAAGGAGCAAAATATGTGATCCTAATAGAACTTTTCACGCTGAATTAAAATATGAAAATATATTTTATCCAACACCCTCTGTTTTTCTGTTAATTTATGTAAACTAAGAAAGAAAAGTATGAATTTTAATGCACGAAGAAAAAACTGTGAATTTTAATTTTAAAAGTGGTAGTTGTTGTTTGTCTTCTGTGTTTGGCATCAGGAATATCCTTTTTTAACGTCCAACAGTAATCTGCGAGCATTCTTGCACTCCACTGCCGCTGGTACCAATATTCCATGACTGAAATTTGCTGGTGGAATCGTTCACCGTGCTCGTCACGGACGGCGCCGAGATTGACTGGGAAGAAATCCAGGTGTGAATCCAAGAAATGAATTTTTAGGGACATATTACACCGTATATGTTTGTATGAATGTAATAAGTCGCCTACAATTTCACTGTAATTCGGGTATTTATGATTTCCTAAAAAGTTTTCCACAACGTTTTTAAATATGTTCCACGCTAACTTTTCTACTTGTCTTAACAGCTCTTCGAATTGTTCATCTTTAATCAAAGTTCTTATTTGGGGCCCAACAAAAATGCCTTCCTTGATTTTTGCGTCACTGACACGAGGAAATTTTTCTTTTAAATAATGGAATCTAGCACCATCCTTGTTCATCTCCTTCACAAAAATTTTGAAAAGCCCTAATTTGATGTGGAGTGGAAGCAAAAGAATCATTTCCGAATTAACTAGTGGAGGATTCACTATATTTTTCTGTCCAGGCGTAAGTGCTCTACACTTTGGCCATTCCTTTCTGACAATGATTTGCTTTGTCTCTGCTGTCTCATTCGCACAAAAAACAGCAAAACTTAGTGTAGCCTAGTTGTAACCCGTTAATAACGCAACAAACTTTCAAATCGCAACGTATAGTCCAACGGTACTTATTGTATTCATCTTTTTCTAACAATATGTTTCTTTCATGTTAGTTGTATATGCTATCGGCACAGAGGGAAATTTGTTGCCATTGTGCAAAAGGACAGCCTTCAAACTTGTTTTAGAAGAATCAATGAATAGTCTCCAATCTGTGGAGTGATGTTCATGACGAAGTGCATTCATGACAGAACAGATATTGTTACAGTACACTAAACTATTTTCTTCAGAATAGAAATCTTAAAAATCTTCCTGACGATTACAAAAGAAACATACTTTAGTGTCAGTATTGAGAAGATTACACCCTTTCTGCCTAGAGCCTAGAAGCTCAGCTTGTTTTTTTTTTTTTGACAATTTCAAATCTCGAACAAGCTCGTTAAATTCACCTTGATATATCAGATGAGGTTCACGTGATTCTGCTTTGAAAGTAGGATCATCTTGCTCGTCATTTCGTACACCAGTTGCTATTTCACAGCCTGATTCATCATCGAAAGTTACATGTGCTGGCGGCTATGGTACAGGCATGTCCTCACCATGAGGCACTGGCCTCAGAGCAGACGGTAAATTCGGGTACTGAATTGTGTGTTTGGATTTACTAATAGTTCCTTTTATCTTAGTAATGCAGAAATAACAGTCTTGACGAATGGTTTTGTGGTTCACGCAACATCATAGGTATGACAAAACTCATGTGCCGATTACTCCTAGCCTAGTCTGACAGATGTTTAACACAGGTTCATCAGCAGATATGAGGAGCCCAGTTCTTATCTTGATCCCCAACTTTACAGCCAAAATATAACATTCTTTAACAAGTGGAGTCAAACGTCAAACGTAACAGAAGTTATCCCTACACACATAACAGAAGTTATCCGGCTAATTTACGCACTTCCTAGGCATATTTATACATGAGCACAATACTCTTGATACTATAACACTATCACCAAACCAAATGACACTATAGAATATGCATACATAGCGGAAACATAACGATACTGATGTGTGATTCATGTCAACCATGACTTACGAGGTTAGTATGATAAGTACCCGTGTTTAAATACTGAGGGCGCCACTGATTAAACTCTACATTACCATATGTTAGTACAACAATGTAAACGATATTTAATTAGTTTGATACATTTATTTTATATTTTTATTATCCCTAAAATACTATGCAAGCAGTATGTAAAAAATGTTATTACAAAAAGACTGTGGGTGATAGATAAATTCTGATTGCATTTTTGGATTAAGTGTAAAAAGTTACAATAAGAACACTATAAAACTTTTGTGTGCCAAAAACTGTGTTTCTCAGTTATATTTTCACTACACCTTCAGTCTACAGTGTACATTCTCGTGCACGTTTTTTACTCTGGTAAAAGTGAAACATAGGAAAATAAAGTGAGGCTTAAGAAAATAATATTGAAAATTAAACAATTGTAAAATTACAACTGCCAGCTTTATTTAAAAGGTTGATGATGTTCAGGTTGTATTAAATATGTAAACTGAAACTTATTGGTACAAGAATTATTAAGTTTCAATAGAAAAATTTCAGCTTTATCAATTTCAAAAAGCTAGTAATCTAGGAATAATAAAAATTTATTTGTAAATTATTATAATAGATTTCACTATTACAGTAGAACCCCCCGCTATTCCGAACTAATGGGGACCGAACACTGTTCAATTTAGCGGGAATTCGGAATAGGTGGATTTCATGAATAAAATCAATGTATTGACTTGTTAAGGCGTAAATTAAGTGCGGTGACATCTGATAGTGTCAGCTCTATACAGCGTTGATCGGCTCTTGGGGAACAGATTCAGTGAAAGTCGGAAGGGAAGGGCAGTGACCTTCGACGACTCATCACCCCCCCTTACCCCCCCTCTCCCTCCCGCGATCCAATAATTACTACCGGGTTACTGCATTTGCACTGTTAAACATTAAACATGGCAAGTAAACGAAGTCGTTCTTCGTGTACTTTAAAAGAAAAACTTGAAGTGTTAAAAAGACTGGATAAGGGAGAAAGTGCTACTAAATTATCACTCTAATATGGTGTCGGAAAAGCAATGATTAGTGACTGGAAAAAGAATCGCGTTAAAATTGAGCAGTTTTGTTCTGCTTGAAGTGAAAAAA
>JAFIDM010003189.1:1940878-1955335 GCA_023159025.1 Thereuonema tuberculata | reverse complement strand
AATAAAGAGAGACTTATTACCTGAACAATTAGGTTGAACACCGCTCCAAAGGCCGTTCTCTTGACATTCTCTTTGGGAATCACCTTCCAGTTGATAATTCTCAAAACATGAATATTTTATTCTGGATCCAAACGTAAGTGTTTCGTAATTGACAAATCCATTATCTGGATCAAGAGGTTGATCGCAAAGGATTACTAAAATGAAACAGAAATAATCTTGTAGTAACAGCATTTATGAAGAATAACAAAATAATCCGGTCCAAGCTTTAACAGAATCAAGGATCGAATCCAATTGTGAGTAAATGATTTTAGTATGTTAGTTAATGTTAGTTTGATGAGCACACAAAGAAGAAAACTGTTCAAGTCGAATGATAAGCCTTTTGCATTTTTTTAAAAAAACAATTACAAGTTTATCGGACGCAGTGGTGACGCAGTGGTCGTCAAAGGAAAAAATACACAATGAAAAACTCACCAATGAAAAATTAGAGAGAAAATTCATGTGCCTGCAGTGCGCAGGTCTCAATGAATTTTTTTAAAGCATAAAAATTCAAACTGCGCATTTGAATTATTAATAAATAACAATGGGTGAGACCAAATTATTTACAAATGACATCCTGGAACAGCTGTTTCTCGCTTGTTGGCGATCATCAGCCAGGTGAAGTCACCAGTAAACAACAAGGTCTCCATACTGAAGCTGGTATGAATGATACATCGGAAGCGCAGTGGTGCCGCAAAGGAAAACATACACAATGAAAAACTATTTATTAATACAATCACAGTTATTAATAACACATTTTTCTAGAATGAATCTTGAGATAGTATCTGTTTCTTGGAAAAGGTATTTGACTTCTGGGTCTGGGTTATGATTATAAATAATTATTAACCAAACAATGTTCCGCCCACTCAGAAATATTTGGGTGATTATTTCTGAATGTACTCACATTCTCTCGTTCAACGTTCTTCCTTTATTACGAAAATATACTTTACAGCATGTTCTACACTTTAGTTTATATACAACTCCCATCATGTTCATTATAGTTTTAACTTTAGGTTTTTTTGTTATAGAACCTAATTTCTTATGTCCTACTCTTATGATAGATTATTTCTCTCCCATTCCATTTTTGTTTCTTTCGTTAGTTCTATTTCATAAGGTATCTTTAATAGATTGATAAAATCTTTCTTAGGGACATTAGTATTATTATTCTTCTTAACGTAATTTCTACAAAAATTTTATTAATAAAATCTTTTGGGTACTCATTAACGAATAGTTTATGTTTTAAATCATTACTTTTGGGTTTCCATTTGTTTTTGTCCATTGTAGTATTGACAATTTTTTCTAAACAGTTACAAATTATACCTACTGTCATTTTAATACTATGAACTGAGTGAAAATTCATCTTAATATTGCTCTGGTACTCTTTAATATGATGTTCGTTCTCTATATATTGTGATTTGTTAGTCAATAATCTGTCTAGAAAAATTAATTTTCCTTCTTTTTCCTTTTCTGATTTCAATGAATCCTTTTGTCTATAGAATTTACATAGTTGAAAAACATTTCGAATTGCCTATCAGAGCCCATCCATATTAATAAAATGTCATCTACACAGCGCATGTATTGATATTTATTATTTTTCCATTTAGATATGTTCTCTTTCTCCATTTTTTCCGGAAAAATATTACACAACGAACCTGATATTGGGCTACCCAAAGGAAAGCCTTCCATTTGCTTATATATGTCATTATGGAATTTAAAATAACAATTATTGCATACAAATCCATAAACTTCTCCTGTTGTACAAGGTGGCCATAAAATAACATTCCCCTGGAGGTATCTGCAGCAAAAACTAATGAATGGAATGAAACCAAAATTCAGGTATAGTCTATTGAGGGCATGGAGAGAAGAATTCTGCAAAAAAAAAAAAATTATATCAAAAATCGCCGATAGGAGAAAATTTGGCGCTGTCGGAACCAGTAAATTGGTGAATAATTACAATGAACGCACGCAAAAAGGATTATGAAAGTTTATGAACATACAGTACAGTAATGAATGGAGTTTGAGACTCACAGAAAATGTTCTGAAACAACACAACAATCTTCAAACAACGATCTTTAATCATCAATTGTTTGTTAACAATCTGTTATCAACATTACCGACATTAATCAATCATTAGGGTCTTCTGGACAACGTGCAACATTTTCAATGTGCTCACCTTTCTTGTGTACAACATATTGCATCCGGTGTATACCGTTCTCTACTGCAGCGCGTAAAGTGTCAGTTTGGATGTTTGTAACAGCCCGTCGTATGTTATCTTTCAAGGAATGCAGGTTTGTAACGCCACCAGTATATACAATGGATTTGAGGTGCCCCCATAACCAAAATGGGGTCATGTTCGGGGAACGGGGCGGCCATTCCATCGGAAAATATTGACTGATAACCCTCTCATTCCAGAAATGCTGGCGTAACAGGTTCTGTACTGCACGAACAATATGTGATCGTGCCCCATCTTGCATATAACATGTCGAGTGTGAGCATTGTCTTTGTTGCAATTCAGGGATGACAAACGTTTGAGGCATTTGCAGATATCTCTCTCCATTAATGGTACAGCTAACAGGACCTGTAAGAGTCATAGTCTCAAAAAAGTATGGTCCTAATATGAACTCTACCGTGAATCCACACCACACAGTTACTTTTGGAGAATGCAGTGGCACTTGATGAATCACTGAGGGACGTTCACATGCCCAGATTCGGCAGTTTTGAGTGTTGACTGACCCATTCAGATAAAAATGAGCCTCATCTCCTCACAATATGTTCCAAAGCCAATCAATGTTAATATCCATTTGGGCAAGAAATGTTAGCGCGAAAGTCAGGTGCTTATCATAATCTATAGGTTTTAGTTCTTGCACACGACTGATCTTATACGCATAGAAATGCAGCATTTTCCATAAAATTTTCCAGACAGTCCCGTAAGGCATATCGGTTTGTCGAGCTATTGCAGGAGCACTTGGATAACTACTAGTCCCTGTGTTGTCGAACACTGCAATGGCAACATCTGTTACTGTGTTGTCTGATACTGGTTTTCGGTCTCTGCTGGCTTTCACTCCTAGCAATCCAGTTTCCTCGAATTTATGAATCATAGCTCGCAGTGCTACAGCAGACATTGGACCTTTACGTAGGTTACGAAGCCTTCGAAAGTCCCTAAAAAGCCGCCGCTGCATTGCACTCTTTAGTGTAAAACAGTTTTACAAGTAACGCACGTTGAGGTAAGGTAGGCCGCATATCGAGTTGGTACAACTTAACAGTCAATCGACGAACAGTCAATCGCTCTTTCCTTTTTAAAAGGACTGAGTAGCGCTGCTGTCACTTCTGCCCTAGAAAATTTGCATAATCTATGTTTTGAGTAACAGCAGCGCCGAATTTCCTCCTATCGGTGACTTTTGATACTATTTTTTTTTTTTTTTTTTTTTTTAGTATTTTTTTTCCCCTGCCCTTAATAGACTATACCTAAATTTTGGTTTCATTTCGTTCATTAGTTTTCGCTGCAGATGCCTCCAAACAGGGAAAGTTATTTTATGGCCACCTTGTATTTTAAAATCTTTTAAAATATTACTATTCATATCTACCAAGTTATTAATTATTTACTGTAGTTGTGTCATTTACTGTAATTGATGAGTACATTCAAATATAAAGAAAATAGTTTAACATTATGGTTATTATTATAAACATTGAAAATTTTGATCCTATCAATAACTTCTTTTGAGTTTTTAACTGTATGTTTTCATATGCTAAAGGTAATTTTTTTAGAATGTCATTTAAATATCTAGCTAATTCTTGAGTCGGGCTTGTAACAGGTCTCATGGGTATATCTTGTTTATGAACTTTTGGTCTGGTTTGAAAGGCTGGTGTAGTAGACATTAACTTTCTCATGTCTTTATACTTTCTTAAATTAATAATCTTTTCTTTTAAATTACTCAAATTTTTTCTTCACATTATTGTACATTTTGCTGGTAAGATCATTTTCAATTTTTTTTAAATTCTTTGCTTTTTAATAAGTTCTTGGATTTTTCTACATAGTCTTTTGTGTCAATCAGTACTAATTTATTTCTTTTGTCTGCCTTTACTAAAATAAGTTCTTCATCATTCCTTACGTTCTTAATTATCTCGATCTGTTTTTTTGATTAGTTAGGAGTTATCTAGGGTTCATTCATATCTTTCATTACATGATGAGACATTAGATCTTTTTTTAATAATTGGGAACATTTCTCTAATTCCATACACATTTTGAACATCCTTTTATTCTCACTAATTTGGTAATTTTCTCTTTATTCAAGATATTAATTTCTTCTCTTTTTTTTAGTTTGCGTTTACGTATGTTTACTGTATAATTCTTATGCTTGGAGTATTTAATATATTGTTCATTATTGAATTCTTGCCATCTTTTTCTGATTTTCTGTTTCTTCTTGTTGAGTAATGCTTCCAAACGAATTTTAAAACGTTTGCTATTTACTGTCAAAATTTTTGACAGTCTCTTTGTTACAATGTCAATGTCTCTTTGTTACAACTGTCTTGGTTTTAATTTTTTTTCAAAATAAAGCCTGAAGAAGCAGGGAAAGATTATTACCCTGCGAAATATCGCTGGTAAAGTATGGAGTTTTTAAGTAATAAAGAAGTTTTTAGTAATAAACAAGTAAGGTATACAATATTAAATCTGTGATCCCACAGGGCTCCAAACTTGTACTTCTTCTATTAGTTTTATATTTGAATTCTCTCTTTACTGAACTAGAAACATCAACGGCCTATGCCTATGAGGATGATCTTGTAATAATGAACACACACCAAGATCTATGAACAGCACAAAAAAGACTGCAAGAAGACTTTAATAAAATAACAAAATGGACACATGACAATAAAATGCATATAAACAATAATAAAACAAAACTAATGTTGATGAAAAAAAAAAACAAAAGTCTAACAGAACTTCCACAAATCAAATTACATCAACACTTGCTACAGACAAAACTAAACAATAAATTGCTCTTGCAGTAGGTAATACTTAGACATTCAATAAACAATAACTTCACATGGACCAATCATTACATATATATTACTAAAAAAAATAACATTTTTACTTATATGTTTCACCACACTACAAATATATTTCCAATCAAACGAAAAAAAGTCATTATTTACAACACTTTTGTTGCCTCCGTATTAAACTATGGAATATACTGTTGGATACATATCACCAAAACAGAAATGAAAAACATTGAAAGGCTATTAAAGAAAATACTGAATTTAATTTTCTCAAACTATAATTCCCTTAACGAACAACAAAAACGTCAAATAAAAATCAAACATAAAATTCTATTACCAAAACAAAAAATAATCTATACACTAATAATAAAAAACTTTTATAGTGTAAACAACAAAATAATGACATTTGCTAATATAACAAATACCAAAAACTAACTAAAAAATATACTAAGGCCGGAGTTAAGGCACTACACGGGTGGTCTTGTGCAGGATGTTGGCTAGGAATTTGCTGGTTCTCGCGTGTTTAATCGGTTTCCCATCGAGGTATTTTGAGTGTATTACACGACCCAGAAAGAATACATCCACCCATCTGAAAATCACGTGAAAGGTTCGTTGTTGACAAAATTCCAACTTGGCACATCGACGGAATGCTCAATAGAATGCTCTCTTATTGGCAATTACCGTCCTACCTACGTTTTATTTAGGAGAGAGAATGATTTAAATTAATTTAAACAGGAAGTATTTCATCTTTTCATCTTTTTGTATTTCTTTGCTTTCAGTTTCGATATTTCTCGTTAAATCTCGACAAACGACGATATGTTTTCGAGAATTCAAGCGCTATCCGATTCAAATTTTCAGACCGGAATTCTGTTACTAATTTGGTTAGTAATTTAGTTTTTTTCAGGAAGCATCCAGGAAAACATAGGGAAAAGATGACAAATGTTCCTGAAAATCAATTTTGTAGTCATTAATCTATATTACTAAAATCTTTTATTTCTCTGTCTGTCTGTCTGTCTGTGTGTCTGTCCGGCGCAATTTTCTGAGAGAATGGAAAATAGAAATAATTTTTACAACGAAACATCCGCGACAGGAATCGAACCTGCCACCTTCTGAACCGAAGTCAGATGCCTTATCCATTAGGCCATAGGGACTACAACTCTCTTCATATGGTTTTTTGACATATATCTCCTTTCCTTTCCCCCATCAATAAGGAATGTATTCAATGTTTTTTTTTGAACCTCAAGATTGTTTATTTATTTCACATCCGTCAGTTTATTTGTAATTCGAAACTGACAATTAAAACTATAATTGCCGAAACGTTGCAATATTTTAAATATTCTTACTTAACCAAATTCTATGTGATATTGAAAAATATGTGAGTGTACGCGGCAGATGTTGGAGTAAAGAAAACAGAGTCAAGAAAGAAAGAAGCACTCTTTTTTTTGAGGTGGAATACCGAAAAAATCACTATTTGCAACTCAAAAAGCAGTAATATTTGTAACTCAAACGTCACTGAAAAGTGACAATTATAATTATAATGAGAGTCAAAAAAGAATGAAGCGGTACTTCTATTAGATAGAATACTGAAAAATCACTATTTGTAGCTCAGAAACCATCAATATTTGGAACACAAAAGCCACTGAAAAGTGCCAATTAGAATAAAAAAAGAGACTCAAAAAAGAAAGAAGCAGTATTTCTATTAGATAGAATACTGAACACTATTGTAACTCAGAAACCATGAAAAGTATCATTTGGAATAAAAAGAAAAAGTCAAGAAATAAGAAGCAGTATTTCATTAGGTAGAATACTGAAAAATCACTATTTCTAACTCAAAAACCATCACTATTTCTAACTCGAAAACCACTGAAAAGTATCAATAGGAATAAAAAAAAAGATAGTCAAGAAAGAAAGTTGCACTATTTCTATTAGGTAGAATACTGCTCAGAAGTTAGACGTCTTAGCCATTAGACCACTAGGCCTACATTCTAATCTCTGTAAAAAAATAAAAATATATCATAGATATATGATTTACAAGCTGGTTCTAAATGCAGTCGTAGATCGAGAGAATATAGACATCAAAAATTAAATTAAAAAAAAGCTTTTAAAAAATTTTAGTTTTAGTTTCCTTGGTGTAATTTGTGTGTGTGTGTGTGTGTGTGTGTATGTGTTTTTTAATAAATAAAAAATTGTTTTCCGTTACATATGGGAGGCTTCCGGAGCGAAGCGACGGGTAGCCGACTAGTTTCATATAAGATATAAATCGATTGGACTTAAAAGTTCTTCAATTCGCCACCAGGAGCGCTGTTTGCTAATAAATCAGCCAGCTAGCCAGCAAGAAAATAGAACACGTCCTAAAAACAGTAGCCATCAGGAATTCCCAACATAGAACCACCCAATTTTTACCCGGCCTAAGGTATGAAAATCTCAAAAATAATATTATGGCCTTAGAAGCACTAACAGGAATTTAATGAAAATATTTAATCAGTTCGATACTGAAATTTATAACATCAAAAAGAATGGAAAATTTAAAGACCTTCTAATAAAAAAAAAAAAAATGAACTATTTCTTATAGCTCGTTCACATTGCTTTTAGTTATTTTGAATGTAATATTTTACTATTTGTAATTATATAGTCGTTATATGTAATAGCCATACTTAACTACTCTCCGCACCTACATTACAGACAGAAGTATACTAGTAGTCTGTAATGTATAAATTTGTAAAATAAAATAAATAAATAAACAAAACAAAACAAAAACACATTATTATTAGAAATAAAAAAACAACATCTTGTCTTCTTCTTAAACATAGCTATATTTCGCAGGTTAGTTAGGTTTTAAACTATATAAATGATTCTATATTGTTTCTGATTATAATTACAATGTATGATTATAATTACCATATATGATTTGATATTGTTAATAGTCAATTCATAAAAACCTTGTTTTTTTATGTTTTTATGAAGAACATTCCATGTATCGGATAAGCTTGAAGAAGTAGTAAAACCTGCGAAATATAGCTATGTTTAAGAAGAAGACAAGATGTTGTTATTTTTATTTCTAATAAAACACATTATTGTTATAGAGTTTAATAATTGAAGTTTTATCTGCCATTACAGTACATATACGACCTTAAAAATTAACAAAACCAAAAATAAATAACTAAAGAATGTAAACAAACAATAAATTAAACAGAAAAATAATAATATAATATATAAAATGCTTTTAATTGGTTTTAACTTTAAGATATATAATGGTAGCTGGTTTCAGTAATTAAATTTATTGATTTTATTTCAAGAAAACTGAACTATTAGCGAGTTTTCCAAAATAATAATAATAATAATAACAATGAAAGATTGTTGTTCTATCCGTGAAGTGATGATGTATAAATGTCTATTAAAAATTATCTCACTCAGTCATGGCCCTTGGGCTTTCGACGTTTTGTCACCAACGGCAATGACTTTAATCCCGACGTCCGCCTGCCTTTAACCTTGGAGGAAAGAAACCAAGGTTTTATTTTGAATGAATCCGGTGAAAGGAGAAAGAACCCATAAAATTCCCGAACACCGCCGGAAATTAAACCCTGACCCTCCAGCCCGCAGTCGAAGGCTTTACCACTTGAGCTACTAGATTCTTCGAAGTGTCTTTTATTTTTAATGAATAATAAAAGTACAGTTCTCTATTACCTTTGCATTGGGGCATTTCACCACTCCATTGACCTTCAGCATTGCACTGCCGCACTGGAGAACGTTCCAGACGTCTGAGTCCATCAGCCGAATATAATTCATATCCTGGTCGACATGTGTAGGTGACAGTAAAGCCAAACGTAGACATCGTTCCTTTCACTCTTCCATTCTCTGGAAAGTCTGGACTAGGGCAAGAGACCGCTATAAGAACAAATTTTATTAATGGATTACATCAACTTTTGCCTCCTCAATCACTAAACTGTATTAACGTATTTGTAGTGAAAGAAAAACATCCCTAAGGTCACAAGTAAATTGATACTAAATTAATAATGGGAAGGTTTTACTTTACTAATTAACTAACATTATTAGTTTTAATTCAGTATTACTAATATCTTTACAATTTAATTTACTTTTCTATAATCACTTATTCAATTAATAATCAACTGCTTATTTCTTCTTTAATTACTTAAAACTATTTTTTGGCTTTTATCCAATATAATCAGAATAATAATCCAGAATAATCACGTTGCATATTTTGAAAACACTATCATCTTACAAAAAAATGACAATAGACAAATAAGAGAAATAATAGAATCTTATTACATATCAGTACTTTTAACCCTTACAATAGTAAGTTACCAACAATAATATTAGTTCACCTAAATAATTGCTGTATTGGTGGCAATATTTTATTAGAATTATTTAGCACGTTAAAATTTTTTTTAAAAAATATTAGTTCATTTTGAGTAATTCCAGGTTAGGTTCAAAAATATACGAAATAAAGAAAAAGATTCAAAAGAAGACATCGCGCATGAGAAGCACTTCCATATTGGGGATGATTGAATTTACCTGTGGCAAGAAGATAATTTCTAACAGCTCCTTCATCGATTAACGAAATCGATGATGGATTGGGATTTTAACAGCTGAAGCTTCACAGCGGATACTCCAAGTAGATGTCATAATAGACTAATTGTTATGTCAGCAATGTTTGGAAGAACAATTACTGATGGCGCGATGATATATTTTGTTAATAGACAATTTACATAACAAATTAGAATTGGTTAATGATTTCAGTAATTGTACGGTATACATATTTACTATTATATTGTAATTTTATCAGTCTGTTGACAAACCACGTTAAGTGGCTAGAAAATCGGTTTACTGCAGTATGTATTTTTTAAATATTATCCATTCTGCGTGTATAAACATTAATACAAAGAAACAAACACACAAAAACAATATAGATATAAATAAATAATTTCATAATAAATAAATTTCATTACATGTTGCGAAGGTACTATCCTTCGTCGTCAATTAAGAACGCGCTACAGTATAATTTACGATAGATTATTTGTTGTTACATTTGCAAGTTATTGTTATCCAAAATTATTGTACATTTAAATTTTAATTCCGAGCCTTGTTTTCCTTTTCATGTGTTTATTTAAGATCATCTGACGACGAAGGATAGTACCTTCGCAACATGTAATGAAATTTATTTATTATGAAATTATTTATTTATATCTCTATTGTTTTTGTATGTTTGGTCCTTTGTATTAATATTAGTATTTTTAAAATGTTTAAAAATTTTAGATTTAAATTTTATTGTGTGTTTGTGCATTAATTCTATTGAAGTAATTTATAAATATTTTCATCAATTTGGTTATTGACTAAATAGATCCAATTTCAAAAGTTACTCTCGTTGGGTTAAGTTAATCTCCGCCACCAATGGAGAGCACGGGTTGGGCTCAAATTGTCGCAAATTTAGTTTGCTTTAAAAAAAAAGTATAGAGTAAAGATACCCGCCATACGCTTCCTTACAGTAGTTTTTTCGAAAAAACTGAAACAAGTGCTAGAATTTCGCAGTTTTTCGAACACCACGGGAGTAGCAAACTTTGGTATAACCTACTCTCAGGGTACTAAAACCATAAAAAAAATCGTGGATACATGCGGATTTGCGATGTTTGCTTATTTTTGTGTCGATATTGACTGGCCTATTCAAAAAAAAATTTTTTTCCTCGCTACTTCGTTCACAGTCACTTGCCTGATTTCATTTTTAAATGTATTCTAAAAGAAGGATTTATAGATATCAAAATTTAGAATGATTTCAACTTTCAAATATGAAATGAAAATCCAAGTCTTTGGTTTTTCAGTTCTTAATAATTTTTCTGCACCTTAAATTTGTTTCAAATATCAACTTTCAGGTAATTCAGTGAATTATTCTTCGAGTTTCTTAGGGACACAGTATTTTTTATTTATTTATTCTCAATAACCTCCACCCACACATACACACAGATACATATACAGACTCATCGCTCAAAAAAAAAGCCTAATTTTGTTACAGGTAGCACAGAATGTGAATTCCCATTCTAATCCTATCCTGGTTATCTAACGTGATTATGGAGGGTTGATTCACGTTTATTCGGTCGATTTCAAGGGCGCATGCCATCTCGCACGTGCACGTGACGCAGCATTGTTGCGTTCGAATCAGAGGTCGTAAGCCTGTAGTTGATTATCTCATAGCTGGAATTGTGTTGCATTCTAAATATGCCGCCAAAAATCTCAAATTGGTTGGAAGAGTACATAGTTGTTCTTTCCCATGCTAAATATACCGCTTCAAAAATTGTGGACTTGTGCAAACGCTGAAATTTTCTTGTTTGCAAGTCCACCGTCAACCGAGTAATCATAGAAAGTCGAACGAACTCATCAGCCAAGAGCGAGGTAAGCCACAGGCTCGAAAACTAACACCCACGATCGGTAGCAACTGCTAACGTAATTAAGAAAGCGAGGACTATGATTGTCGGCGAGAACCCTATCATTCAATGAGCGGTTGTCCAGGCTGTAGGAGTTTCTCAGCCAACGGTTGCGCGGATAATTAGGCGTGATCTGCAATTAGAAAAGCATCATAAAGCTCGCATTCATCGCCTACTTTCTCGACACGTTGCTGAAAGAAAGACTTTCAGCCGAAAGCTTTACGATCACCACTTATCGGGAGAAAAATAGAAGAACATCACCTACCTGATCTACCTTAGTGATATCAAGAAGCCAAGGGTATCTTATTGCCATTTGAATGCAAACCACGAATGCAAAGATAACTTTTCGAGAGGATTCATGATTGTTGCGGGTTACAGCTTCAGAGGAAAGTTGCCGCTAAGGAAGATATCTACAAAGGTCAAGATTAATGCTGCCTTCTACCGAGAACATGTCCTGGAACTCTTGTATCGTGACGATATTCCCGCATTGTACGGCAGCGACCAAAGGAAAGTGCGAATTCATCAGGGCAAGGCGTCGAGCCATACAACTGGAGTGACTCAGCTGAAAGATCCCTTTGGGACACCAGGCGAAACCCCATCGTATTTAGCCTTCCACTTGGAATAAGGGATTACCAAGTGGTGACCTTTAATTCCTCCGGTCTCGTGAAACATTAATGGAAAAATAAAAAAAAACAAAACAAAAAAAACAAGGGTTAGGGTAGCCTTCGGGAAGTATCCAATTACCAACAGCAGCTACCATGGTAGCTGAATCTAGTGAAGGAAATAGCTGTTCTGGGATCTTCCAACAAGCAACTAAGATTGCACCCATCACTAATCCTAGCTCCACAAATATAATAGGCAGTTCCGAATTACTGTATCTTTAGGAGCCAAGGATATGAAGCACACTGCTTCTAATAACAGCAGATTACACCTGGGCGGTTTATCCAGAACAGCCAGGAGAAACATGAGGAGGAGATTGCAGAGACAGAGGCAGCAGGTATACACCTGGAGCTAAAGTCAAACAAACACGAAAGCTCTAAAGAGACAATGTTCAGACACTTCCACACCTTCACCTCTGAACATACAGGGCCCTCCTAAGAAAGCTAGGTAGGGCACTAAACCACACTCTTACTGTGAGGCATTTCTATAATTAAGATGGCCATGTCAAGGAAAAGTTTTCAGATGAAAAACTGGACAACAGTGAAATAGGTACCATCCAAATGGATCTTTGTAGGCGGTGGAATGGGTCCCCAGATGGGGAACCTCTTCCACTAGTGAAGAACTTTAGCATAAATGGAGGGATTCTATTTTATCAGTGCGAGGACCATTGCACAATGGTTGACAGGAGCAGAATAATGAGTTACATGGTTCTCTGAGGTCACTTCAATCCTATAAGAAACTGACTGTGATATTGATTAAAACAAAAAACAAAAGTCTAACAGAACTTCCACAGATCAATTTACATCAACACTTTTGTACAGAGAAAACTAAACAATAAATTGCTCTTGCAGTAGGTAATACTTAGGCATTCATATAAACAATAACTTCACATTCATAATCATTATATATATATATTACAAAAAAAATAAACACTTTTACTTACATGCTTCGCCACTTAAAAATGTATTTCCAATCAACCAAAAAAAATCATTATTTATAAGGCTATTGTTGCCTCCCTATTAAAGTAAGGACTGTACTGTTGATAGATATCACCAAAACAGAATTGAAAAAAAGGCTATTAAAGAAAATACTGAATTTAATTTCCTCAAACTATAATTCTCTAAATGAACAACAAAAACGTCAAAAAAGAATCAAACATAAAATTCTATTACCAAAACATAAAATAATCTATTAACTAATAATAAAATACTTTTATACAGTAGTATAAATAATCAAATAATGACGTTTGCTAATATAACAAAGACCAAAAACAAGCTAAAAAATATACTAATTTAGGTATGAAAATCCAAAAAAGTAAGTTTGGCCTTAGAAGCACTAACAGGATTTTAATAAAACTATTTAACCAGTTAGATCCTAAAATTTACAACATCAAGAAGATTGGAAAATTAAAAAAACCTTCTAATAGAAAAATAATTACGAAAAAATAATTTGGAACATATAAAGAAAAGCAGTAAAAGGAACTAATTTTTATATCTTGTTCACGTTGTTTTTAGTTATTTTGAATGTTTTATTTTTAATAATATGATTATTACAGAATCCTTATTATGTAATAGCCATACTTAACTACTCTCAGCACCTACATCATAGGTACATGAGTATACCTAGTAGTACTACTTCTTAGTAGTTAACAGAACTGCTTCCTTTTTTATTTTGCCAATATACAAAGAATTAGCAGAAGCCTCTTTACTATGAAGCTTAGGAATGCTGATCATAAATACAGTCTGGTTCATCTTCGCAGCGGACGATTAAAAAAGGAACAATTGGGAAAACCGAATTTTATAGCAATTCAGTGACTTAAAACCGATCGCAGCTGTTGTTAAGAAAAGAATTGAAATCTGTTCCATTTATTCAAGTCCTCTTTCGTGAATAAAACACGAATTAACAACAATGAATATGAAGTTAAAAAAGATCTCCCACAAGCAAAGTAGTTTTAAAACTTTTTCTGTAGGTCATAGTCCATCTTCTCCGTCCTAAATGACGTCAAACTTTGCCTAAGTAGATATTGACCAATAATACTGAGGTTCATCTGATGATCTTTGGTCTCAGGAATGTTATCAAACCGATATTCCAAGAAGTAGAATCGAAAACAGAAAAAAAAAATTACTTCACAGTTACAACGATCCCAGTTCCATAGACCGAAATTGAACAGAAAAAAAAACCAGAAAGATGTTTTCGATTGAAATCATTCTAATCAGATTCATTAAGTTACTTCTCCGAAAATTTAATTTCAAACAAGTTTTTTTCTGAAAAAATTTATTATTCTAAATTAAAAAAAAAATCCCTTTTCTAGGATGTAGGACCTTTCCCTCCC
>JAFIDM010003189.1:1900025-1917478 GCA_023159025.1 Thereuonema tuberculata | reverse complement strand
TTTCCAGCACAAATATCAAAAAATAGCTCAGTGAATTTGTGTTTTGTTTAGTTATGTGCGTTCTTTGGTTTATTTTACTGTAAAATGTTTCTAACGCACGTTTATTTATAATTTATTGTCTAAATACGTTATATTATTTAGAATGTTTTGTTTATTGACTATCATGTTTTATAGATTACTTATTTACATTGTATAGGTGAAATAGTTTTAAATTACAATAGTTATTTTAATTTCATCCTGTATTATCAAAAGTTCTTTTTTTAATTTAATCACGTAAAATAAAATATTTTAGAATGATTGAGACTGACACATTGTAATTAATTATTTTTATCTTTTTTGAATGAAGAGTTTAACTTAATTACTTAATTGTGTTTCACAAAAATAATTTTTTTGAACTTGTAAGTTGTTTCGTTAAGCAGGCATTGAATTATTGATTCGAAAATAATTAATTTAGGAATATAGGCGCCAAAGGTGAATCTCGCTCCTCTGAAAACAGGACCCAAAGGCCGCCGCTGAACCATAGACATTTGCCTACATTGGTCTGATAAAGCTGCTTCGCAATTATTTTCTAGATGGATTAATTTCACTTGATAGCTGCAAATTTGAAAAATCTGTTTTACAAAGACTTCTATCCGTGGACTGAAGGGAAATGAAAATTTGCCCTAAATTACCTCTATAGCATCTGAATGTGAAAAGTAGAGAAAGGCAAAGTGTGTGTTTAGCAATTCAACTGTTTACAACCAAACAGCACAAGGAATTCACTATCTTTTGCCTGAAGCAAGAACTATTTCTAACTTTGTAAAGCTTGTCAATGATTCGTTCGATATAAAGAATTCCAGAATTCTATTTAATGACAGATCCATCACCTACGGATTTGGTATTCACAAAGAACGACAAGAAAAAGTTCTAAGAATTTGTAGCTGTTTGTGAACAGATGAGAGTCAGAAAAGCAAAATCTCTGCTTCCCTCCCAGAAAGAATTTATTACCTCCATCCGATACCTGTTGGGACTTTCAAGTGATTTAAAATCATTAAATATCAAACATATTTTGACAGCCAAATTAAATCAGGAATTTTTCCTAGAGAACTTTTTGTCTCAGATCAGAGGCCTCGGACATTTCTATGATTTTTATTTGCCCACTGAGTGAAAAGCCGTAACCATTTATTACTTTTAGCATTGATTATTATTACTTCTCACATTCACTTAACAAACAAATCTCCTGTTGCTACAGATGAAGACTTCTGACATTGTCACTAATCAACAATGTTTTACCGGATTTGACGGAACACTATCTGTGGTTGAAGGCGAAACTGAAATGAGAGATGGGATTATACAGAAGCAAATGTTGGTTCAGATTGTTCTTCTGAAGGTTTTGGCCGGACACCTCCCATTAGATCCTCTGGTCGCAATTCCCTCAGGAGAGCAACTGACTTTACCTAAGGATCAATGGGATGGATTCATTCACGATCTGAATTATTAGTTCCATATTGGCTTCAAAAACTAAGTCAATTTCAGTTAAACGTTTTTTAAAAATAATTCTCTTTCTCGATGTCTACTCTGCTAAACAAACTCCCGAATACAACTCTGCTGTAAAATTAGAAGAAAATTTCCAGATGTTGCAACCCAAATTGTGAAACTCTGTGTAAGCACAAGAACATTTTTTACGAATGAGATGGTTGAACGATAACGAAAAACATCGTCAGACTGCACCAGCCTCTCAAAGAAAAAAAAAGAAAAAATACTAAGGGGAAGAGTAACAACTATTCCGCAACCTACAATGTAAAGCAACTATTTCATATCTCGCCATTTGATTTTTTTCAGTGATGGAATTTTACCAAATGATACTGATTGTGCAACCCATTGGAATGTCCTTTACCCGATGACCTCATAGAGGAACTGTCTCTATGTACGGCTTTCGATAACATCTTGTTTATACCACAACCTCTCAAACACATCACACACGTGTTCGAAATCGTTCTTCAGAAACAACTCCTTAGTTGCCTGGTTATAAAGTTTGCGATTTGTCTCGAACCTAATACTGTACTCTTCTTATTCTTGCTTTTGTTCTTATCTACATTCAGAATGCATCGGCGGTGTAAAGTTAACACGTATAAAACGTAATACATTCGTTATCCAATGCTATTCCATTCTCGGTGTGAAAGTTTGTAAATTTGCATCACTCTCCATCTGTTCTTGGCTGTTGCCGCTGTGCAGTGGAAGTGGAAGGCTGTGGTTCTAGACTCGAACTGACACTTCCTACACTTGTCCCGTGATCTTTCGCTTGATGACTTTTCGGATTCTTCTCATTCTCCTCTAGCTGTTTCTTCAACTTTCGTCGGTTCTTGTAGTAATTTTCACTGGATTTTCGCGACATTTAAAAAAAAAGTATTTTCGCTTAACTTTCTAACGCTACTATATCGAAGAGTTAAGGGGTGGAGATATTTTCTTATAAATAGAACTCTATATCTGCTATCTAATGATGTATTATCTATTTCTCTACGATCATTACTTTCGAAATATAATCGTTCAAAGTATGAAATATTTTCCGTGCTGCGAAGTTATCCCTTAACCTAACGCGGGGAAAGAATTAGTTCGACGTCAGAAGACTCACAAATAAGTTTCTTCTTTCAAGTAAAAAGTATTAGGAAAAAGGTACTTAATTTTTTTAAACCTTTGGATTATTTTTTCTATATTATTTCTTTTAGTATTTCTCAAAATCTTTCTCTTTTAAATACATGAAGAAAACATTTATAAAACTGCTGTTTAAGGAAAGTAAATTAGAAAAAAAATAATTTAAAATGAATTTAATCTTATATTTTTTTCCTTTTTTTTTAAATTATCGTAAGTGACAAAAATTAATATTTTAATCTAGAAAAAAATTAAAGACTTCAGAACTCTTTAATTTGAGCTAGAAATAGTAGTTGAGAGAAGTTTAACCACTGCATTCTCTCCTGCTGCCGCGGAGACGTCATTTGCGCCAGCCAGTCTCAATAGTTTTGATGTGATTCGTTAAAGATCTCAATTCCTACCAAAGAGGTGTTAATTACATAATAATATTGTATTTGATATAATAATGTGTTATTTAAAAGTACTTGCTATATTGATTCTTTAAATGAACTAAAATAAATAAAATTATCAAATATTTTTTTTTTCTGTAATTTTATTCTTACGATTTGATACAGAATCAAAGTGTTGTTAAATTTAGAAATCATCATAAACAGGTGTTGAAAGTTATTTACAGGCTTTTGTAATATGCGATTAAGTTACAGAAAAATACAATAATACGAAAAAAAAAATAAGTGAAAATTTAAAAAATTCAAAAGAATAATATTTTAATTTAAAAGTTCAATTATAAATAATTATAGAAATTAAAATTGATGTTTCACATCTTTAATTTTGAAAAAATCCCTCTATCAAAAATGAAGTCATCTCAATTAAAGGTGGCAGTTTTATTAGGAAATATTTTTTTATCTTATTACCTTTGTGTTACTCTTTTAATTTTTGGAATAACCTTTGCAACAAATGCAAAAATCTTTTAAATATAAAATAACAATCTTTAATTTAGATATTTTATTTTGATAAGAAAGTAAATGAATGGTAAAAAATAAATAATATTTATGTGATTAGTCAACGATTTTAAGTTTTAGCTTTCGAAATATTGATATTTTTATTTTATTAATTTTCTATTTATAACGCAATAGAAACTTTTTTTTCCCTAAAATATGCACTTTGTTCTTTTTCCTTTAACTGTCATTAATTAAAGGATATTTTAACAAAATACCTTTAAGCATTCCTTATATTTTTTCATTTCTTTTATTTGTATTTTACTTATATTTTTTTTGAGTTATTAATGACATTTCCGTTTTAGATTCAAGAATTAATGTTTCCATTAAACTTTCTTTTTTTTCTCTACATTATTCTAGGTTTCATTTGTTTATTTTTTTTTTCAGAATTATTTTATTTAAAGTGAATTAGTTTATTTCTATAACTATTATTATTTCAGTTAGTCTACCAATTCAGTTTCTTGCATAATAGGCTAATATTTTGTATTTTTATTTGTAAAATTAAATAATATGTAAAAATATATAATATCAGCAAATAAATGTAACATACAAAAAAATTACTATACTTTTCCATCTATTTTATAAGTAGAAGATAGAAGTTTTCTTCTATTTTTCTTATTTCTTTTATCATACAAACAAATAAAGAGTATATTAATTTTGTTATATGTTTTATATTTAATTTGCTGATTCGAAAAAAAATATAGTGTTCAAAAAATAATTTTCAGATATTTTTTTCCCTTTTTACATTTTGGAAATTATTACATAACTAAGGATTACTACGTAAGAACCCATGTTAAATGACCTTGACCCTTTTTACAGTTAGTTTCTTAGAATACCAGATGGCCGTAATTAAAGAGCTCAATTACCAAAAACCTATTGGGCCAAACTCCACCAAATTTGGTGTGAACACTATTTACACCATTGGGGTTTTGATTTATAAAGAAAAAAAAAATAGTTCAAAATTTCGTCACTGGGAAAAAAAAATAGCGCTGGAAGCACGTAAATATTAAACCCTGCATTACCAATATATAAATTATTACCAATATGGAAATATAGAGCTTTAGGAAATATTAGAGTTCCTTAATTACAATGTAAGCTAATACGATACGTTCCAAGACCAAAAAAAGTACATAAAAAGACAAATATTGATGCTTTTCTGCATCAATACAAAAATACACACAAAAGAAAGAATATTTCTTTGCCAATCAAATAGTCGTATACAAACATACATAAAATATAAATTTTTTTATAAAAATAAATTTATATATAAATTTTTATATAATTTTTTTCCACAGTGATAAATTAGTGGAAAATTCCAGGTGATAATCTTTGGTGTCACTACGGGATCCCTCAAAACACTTCCTTTTCTGAAGATTGTTCATTATTATTGTAATTGTCGAAGCCTAAAGTTTTACAAACATCCTCTCCAGCCTCGTTACGACGAACCACCTTCGTTTTATCATCGATTCGTAGGGTTTTACTAATTTTTTTGCCAGACTCTAATGCATATTTCGGACCCATAATTAATTCAATTGATAATTAATTCAATAAGAGGTTGTCCCAAAATCGACGATTTTGGCCCCACTCGGATTTTGCTGAAAATTGGTATGCAGACTCCGAAGGGGGTGTATGGTCTACAGTAGCAATTACAAGTGTGCCCGACATCCGGTTAGGCCGGAAATGGATGAAGTTTGCTGTTCATTTCTATGTTGAAATATTAAAATGAAACCTATGCCAATCGATAGAGTTCGTTGTGGTGAGTAAAATGATATGTCATATGTCTACCTGGCACTTCCGGTAAAAGGGATATTTAAGTATATTCTCATGAGTTTCTCGAAAATTCTAGTCTATTCAAGAAAGTTCTAGAAAAATCTCGTCAGATTCAGAGGCATTTAGGCTCTCCGTCTTGATTATTCTAGACAATTCTAGAAGTTTCCAGAAAATGTTAGCATTCTCGAATTTTCTACTTTGACGTAGAATGAGGCCGGGAACTGTCATGAACGTTCTGGAACTCTCGTCAGTTTACCACACTGTTCCATAGATTTCTAGAAATACCTCAAGAGGTATATAAACCCTGTGGCTTTGCACGAGCACAGTCAGTTACGATTTCAACCTTGAGCCGGTCAATACCACTTTTAACTTATGCTAAGATGATGGAGATGGCTGGCACAAATCCCTCCATCTTAATATAAACATCGGCATTCAAGTATGATATTCATTGTTTTTTTCTATTATTTAAACCAGTGATTTAAATTAAAAAATCTTTCAAAACGCCGGATCTTCCAAAATGGCACAGCAATATTACCGTGAATGTTCCACGGAAACATGTGACTTTAAGCCACCGAACATGCATTTTCAAGTGCAAACGAGAGTCATCGCACATGTTAGTTCCAATAAAAGCCCGGAAAGAAGCTCTCAAGACGTTGAAAATCTATATTCCAGCTAAAGCACGATGTTGCAACCGTCATATCAATCCAGGAAACGATCTTTTTCATCGTGAATGGTTCGATCGTCATTCATCAAATTGTGTTATCGAGCAAGAAACCACTGCTATGTCAGGACAAAATATAGCTGAATTGGTTGAAGAGTTGTTAGAAGAAGCCGTAGAAGGTGAAGAGCCGGGCGAAATCTTTGATGATATGACATCTTCCTGCAATTCCGGTAGGAAACGACGATGATTCACTGGACATTAATGTAGCTGCTGCTGCCGCACAAGAACAAGGTTTCTCTCCTGCAGCTTAAACTACATTGTATATACAATACTTCAATCAAGATGTATTCGAAAATCATAATAAAATCATGATACACCAATACTTTTTGGTTTCTGCATTTTTCTTTCAGCAAACTTAGTTTTACCAATTATAATGGTCAAACCGGAAGTGCCAGGTAGATATATGACATATCATTTTACTCACCATAACGAACTCTATCGATTGTCATAGGTTTCATTTTGATATTTCAACATGGAAATGAACAGCAAACATCACCCATTTCCGGTCTACCCAGTGTCGGGCACACTTGTAATTGCTACTGTAGACCATACACCCCCTTCGGAGTCTGCATACCAGTTTTCAGCAAAATCCAAATGGGGCATAGGTTTCATTTCGATATTTCAACATGGAAATGAACAGCAAACTTCACCCATTTCCGGTCTACCCAGTGTCGGGCACACTTGTAATTGCTACTGTAGACCATACACCCCCTTCGGAGTCTGCATACCAATTTTCAGCAAAATCCAAATGGGGCATAGGTTTCATTTTGATATTTCAACATGGAAATGAACAGCAAACTTCACCCATTTCCGGTCTACCCAGTGTCGGGCACACTTCTAATTGCTACTGTAGACCATACACCCCTTACGGAGTCTGCATACCAATTTTCAGCAAAATCCGAGTGGGGCCAAAATCGTCGATTTTGGGACAACCTCTTAATTGGAATCGATTAAATGACGTAGGAAACACTTTTTTAAAAAAAAATTCACTAAAAGATCCACACACAAAATAACTTTAAAAAACAAATACGATTAAAAATACCAAATTATCTGGAATAGCGAAACGTCAGCGTTTTCTAGAAACACTTTTTGTATTCATTAAATCTAGACAGTTGAGACGGTCTGTGGATAAATTTGTAAATTTCATTGAAATATCCTTTTTGAATGGCTTGTGTCCCATGTGAGGTGATTGCAATGCTGCCATCTACATTAGGCGCAGTTTTGAAACTGCTTCTCCTTTATAATGTCCTCATTTCAAAATGATATATTTCAATGAAATTTACAAGTTATTCCGCAGGGGCGTATGTAGGGGTGTGAAATCATAATATGGGATCCATATCACTGCTGGAATACGACATCTGAGGAATACGAGAAAACCAAACGCTGTTGGTTGACGACAGACTAAAGTTCATTTATTATATTTCGTTTTATAAAATAACTTTTTAATTTATACTTGGAGATCCCATTCTGTTCCCTTCCTATTCTAATAGTAACCTCCGTAATTGGACCCTAGGGTTTTATAGTGACTACTTTCCACTGATAATCGGCAATATACCGAAAAACAGCTGTTTGGAGATGTCACTTTTGCAGTGATAAACACCAGGTCCAGCTTTTAATGTGTATATATATTTTTAGTATCAATTTTTTTACGAAATAATTATAAATTCCTCATCTGATTATTATGTAAAGTGATTTTTTTTTATTCTAACGAAATAAATGAACATTATTATTTCATTTTCTTCTTTCAGAAAACTCAGCTATATTGACGGATTCCATTTTACGAAACTGCTACTACATGTCCCTTGAAATTTCTAAGTAAAATATTAGGATCTACTTATTCAAGAGACATATTTAAAGAAGAATTTTTCAAGTACACAGTTCAATGATATAACCAATAACCTAGGTAAGATCACTTCAAACACATTATCTACTGACGTTTCTCATCAATTCCATTGTTCTTTAACTTTTATCGTCTAAAGCCCATTGCACACGGATCCGAAATCGGATGGTGGGATCCACGAATCGGACGTATTCTCTTTCACATGGCCACGAAACTCTCTCTGATGTTGTCTGTACGACATGTAACATTCAAATCGTTCGTACAGCCGACGTTTCGTGGCCATGTGAAAGAGAAAACGTCCGATTCGTGGATCCGACCATCCGATTTCCGGATCCATGTGCAATGGGCTTAAAACTTTCATTTTTCAAAAATTAATCTTAAAAATAATAGGAAACATTTCAAAGCATCTATGTTAAAAATCATTTGTTTGTGATTGAACATCTTACTATTAACGTAAGGAACCAAATTGGAAGGGGGTTGTAATTTTATTATTTTTCTTATGAATAAGAGTTTTGATAAAATTTCAGATACGGATTCAGGAAATGAATAAAACCGATTTTTTTCACTAATTTTTCATTAGTGAGTTTTTTTATTGTTCATTTTTAACGGCCCCTTTTGTACAGCTTGCCTGTAAAAAAAAAAAAGGTAATCGCTATTGGTGTTATTTTTGTGCTGGATGTCACACTCTGTAGTGGCCAAACAGTTAGAGATATTCAAATGAAACCTTCACCATTGTGTTCAGCATCCAAAAGTAGGTGACCACGTCCAAAAAAATCGGAGCTGTAGGACCAATCCCTGACCCCCACCCCCCCCAACCCCAAGGGGTGGTTTGCTAATAATGGGTTGCTACAATCCAAGAAACCTGATATTGTTTTAATTTCCTTATTATTATAAATGTGATTGTTGCGAAAGCAAAAGGCGCAATTGTTGCGTTTATTGTGATTGTTCTAGAACTCCATTATAAATGTGATGCATGCAAAAGACGCCATTGCTGCGATTGGTGTGATTGAAATTGAAAAATTGTCTCGACGTGCGGAAAAACGAGATGCTGATGCAAAGCGAGAAGCTTCACGCATGCGTAAAGAAAGGTCTCGCTCAAAGTCAGAGACAAGAGACAGAGAAAGAGAAAGAAATGCTGAAGCATATCGCCCACTACGATCTGATCGCTTCGGATAAAATTGTGTTTATAGAATTGTGCCTATTATGGGGCCGCTTTGCTTTTGACACTGTCTAAAAGCATTAATTACCTTGTTTCTTTTGCGGTACCACTGCGCTGCTGATGATCAGATTTAAACAACTGTCACTGTTAATAATACTTCAAAAGTTTGATTTAAGGCTAACGATTTCTTTTTCTCAAATAAACTGATAACTGAAGTGAGCTTTATGAGCTATTCTAAAAATAGTGTGGTTTTTTTTTTTTAACTTGTTTATTTGCTGAAGGCATGAGAATATTTGTGAAATGTTCAGTGTTTTGTATTTAGTTCCATTTGATCAGCTTTTTCTCAAGCATATCTTGACCTACCATGTTTTTTATATTTTTTTATAAATTTATCTTTAGGAAACAAATGGAAGCTGACATTCTTTTCTGTTAGTCTATTTAAGCAATGGATAATTCATTTTATTTTTCTTTCCTATGTTTCGTTCTGAAGTAAGCATATTCACTTGTTAAGCGATCAGCTCATCGAGTAATAAAACAATGTTTGTAGCGACCTCTATAGTTCATTTCCCAATGGCCCGTTTAAGTGATGTCGTCACGACCTACGTCACAGTTCGTAGGCCACTCCGTAATTTTATATGGCCAACAATAATAAAGTTAGTTAATCCTGAAATGAGTCTCAGTTATGTCACATCAGTAGTTTGCTATTGAAGAGTTAACCAATCAGAACCTCTCGACAAAGGATGCAATGTGGCCTAAGCAAAGAACGTATATCTTTGGCCTAAGGCAGTTCGAACGTCAAAAATGCAGCTTTTTGCGTTTTAATGTTTTTCTAAAATTCTCAAAAATTAGAGACCCCCCCCTCCCAAAGTGGGTATTCTTGAAGTCTTAAAAATGAGTTCTGATATTTTTTTATTGTTTTTTGGGGTCTTTTTCTCAAAGAAAAGTACGATAACACCGGCTTGCCTCGCAATCCTAAAACCCTAGCAATGGACTTTAACAACGGGCTCTTTGAACTGTGACGTAGGTTGTGACAACACACTTAAACGTTCCATACGTGGATGCCCAAATTGTGCTTATAGAAGGAGTCACTCGCCTAGAGTCATCGGTGAAGTTTTTGTCCATAGATACCTATGTTAAAAACACCAACTACTCAGGCTCAGCCTTTATTTCTTAAATTTACCCCTCTCATAATTTAGAAAATAAGTTTTATTTTACCTTTATTTCTTAAATAACATCAATAAATAAATTATGTGCTTTTATTCTATAAATATCCTATCTCAACGATTTCTTCTTTTCAACAAAGCAGTAGTTTATCAAAATTTATTTATTTTAGGCATGAAAACGCCGATCAGATGTAAACAATGATTCATTAAACAATAAAATGAAGAAAATTTTTTTTGTAATTACAGTGGAACCCCACCATTCGTCCGCCTCTCTATTCGTACAACTCGTTATTCGTACAACTTTTTCAAGTGAAATTGAACTCTCCATTCGTACGCTTGCTCGCGATTCGGACAGCGTGACCTTGTTACTGGCCACCCCACGCGGTCGCTTCAGTTCAGTCTCGTGCTAGCTTCCGTACGCTACGCATTATCCACGCAAGCTTCGTGAAAGTTTGTGATACTTTATTGTAATTTTTATTAAAAATTGTGCAGCCATGGGTCTAAAAAAGATTACTGATTCAACTAAGCCTAAAAGGAAAGCAGTGAGAACGACAATTGAATTGAAAAAAAGAAATCGTTGCGAAGTTTGAAAGTGGAACTCGTGTCTCTGACCTGGCAACTCAGTATGGCATGGCGAAATCAACCATATCGTCTATATTGAAAAAGAGAGAAATAATAATAGAGGCCTATATATTTTTTTTTTCATAGTTTTTATGTATTTTAGGCTTATCATATTATTACAGAGGTTTATATAAGCAATCATCTGTGGGTCTGGAACGGATTAATCCAATTTACATTATATCTTATGTGAAAAAATGATTCGCCTTTCGAACTGCCTCCTGGAACGGATTGTGTACGAATAGCGGGGTTCCACTGTATATTTCTTTTTTTATTATAAAACTAAAGTCTATTTGCCTGTAGCTTTTTAATTAATATTTTAACGGTTCTGCAACATTTTAAAACTTTCAAAATATTGAAAGCATTAAAAAAAAAAAAAAAAAAGAAGGAAATTATTATTATTATTATTATTATTATTATTATTATTATTATTGTTATTATAGTACTGGGACCAACACCAATGACAGTTGTTTAAAACCCATAATTAAACTGCAAAATAAAATTTTAAAGTTAATTTTCTTCAAGTAAAAATTTAAATGATAAAACTATAATATTAAAGAAAAAGCTTCAATATCGTATACTAAGTCCTAAACAAAAATTCATATATAACATAATTATACTAATTAAAAATTATTATAAAATCTTTGAGCACAAGAAAGAAGAAAAACAAAATAATCTAAGAAACAAGAAAAAGATTCGTCTTCCCTAGCCTCTTATATACAATGACTACGGAAAGAGACATTTTAACTATATAATTGAAGTTAGATTTATTCAACAATATAGATGAAAAAGAAATATATACAAAAATGGAAGTAAATCCAATGTGAAGAAACTATTAAAAAAGTGACTGATAAAATGTAATTAGAAGGAATTTCTATTGTTCAATTGTTTTCATATTATTGTAAATCCTGTATATAATATTGCTGCCTAAAATTTTCGTCAAAGGACATCCGCAAGCCTGCATAGGAACATGGCCTCATGGTGAAAGTAACCCATTGGAGGTTAGAAATAGATTAAGGGGTCTTAATAAGGAATAATATCTATGGGCCTACCTCTCCAGCTTTTACCGTTTCGTAGATAACGCCAATGTCAAGGTACAACTTTGATTGCAAATTGCTCGGCCATCGCAGTAGGTAGAGCTCTGGTTTTTCTTGCATTCATCTGCCCTGGAGATACTGGTTCTAACAGTATGCCACATGATCCCCAACTTCCCCAGAACCACATGACCTGGACAGGGCCGAGAACTCGACATAGATGTCCCTGCACAATGGGTTGAGGATCCTAGTCTTATATTGCTAACATGGAGCCAGAGAATTGATATTAACTAAAGCCGAATGGGATGATATAAGAGATCTCTCGCTTTGCCAGGAGATCTCTTATATCGCCCTATTCGGCTTTAGTTAATATCAATTTTATGACAATAACCCTTCAAACAGCTGACATAACCTCGGGAGTTAACATGAAGGAATAGCAAAAACTTGCAAAATTTCTCCAAGACAGTTTTGACACCATGCGAAAGCGTGAAGAAAATCTTTTCCAAAACGCCCATTTCCTTGCTGGAGTTTATGTAGATCCCCGGTGTAGGTGTTTACTGAGTTCAACGTAAACGATAAAGCAAAAGAAGGACTTTTGGAAATTTCCCGACGACTCGAAAAACTAAGTTTTTAAACATTTTGATAGGAGACAAGAGGGTGAAAGGGCTGGCATCGACATCGAGTTGTAAGTTTTCGACAATCACAGAAAGGAAATATAAATAGTTTAATTTCAGCAGACAAGTCTTCAGAAGATGATGATTTTGAAAAAGAGCTAGACAAGCTGGAAAACTTCAGAGTTTCAGAAATGCAGCATTCGAATGAAGAAGACTTTGAGATGAATTTTCACCAAGATTGTCATGCACTCGAGGGTATGGGTAGGCTCAAAATAAAACCAGCATTTGAAGCTATTGAAAGTTACCCATTCAAGCTGCCTGTCGAGTTGCATCGCCCACTACACAAGCCATTGTCGAGTGACTATTTTATGCCTTAAAATTGATATTAAATGATACAAGACAGCCAATGAAAGATGACTTACTGTCCGCCGTTCTCTTTTGTAGAATTTATTATGATGATTAATAAAGTTTATTTTTTAAAAAAATAAGCTTGTTTTTTTAATACTTGATCTTTGGTATCAAATAATAAGAATTAAAGAATTTACTTGGAGCATGGAGCAAGTATTTTGATATCGGAGCGGAGCAATTAGAAATTTGATCTGCTCCAAATCCCTACATATAGTTCTTATGATATCGCCATATTGCTTTCTGCAGCAATGAGTTCCAGGATCAACTAAGTGAACCATTTGTTTCCTTATAAGGTAATTTTCTCTGAGCGTACAATAGAAATAATAATAATAATAATTTTTCTTTTATTTTTGAATATGAAATTAAAATTGTTTGTGCAATTGTTAAACTATTATTAAAAATATCGATTCGCTACAGACAAATAAGTCTGTATTTATCCAATTCACTAAAACTGTAGAAACAGCGAATCCATCTCACTGTTTTGTTTACTATATATATTTATATACAGTGAAACCTCTCTGAGCGGCCACCCCACAGTACCGAGAATATTTGGCCGCTCAGAGGGGGTGGCCGCTCTGAAGGGTTTTATTATAATTGCTATAATGCGTATCTTAATATTATAAGATAATTATTATAATGCGTAATATAAACAAGTCTGACATATATTCCTTATTTAAAATGAAATTTAAAACTTATCTAAAGAGAAAATAGTACAGTATTTTATTTCATGCTTTCTTACATTTTTTTTAAAAAGGCTACAATGTGTGTCTGTTTTAAGTTTTTACTTTTCTCTATAACAACCATTTTTTCAATTCATTTTCAAGTAGAATTTCCCGAAAAATGAAGTGATGGGAAATCTCTAAATCCCACTCGGTGGCCGTTTAGAGGGGGACGGATGGCCGCTGATACAGGTTATTTTAACATTAGGTCTATGAATCGAAAAATCCGTGCCATGAAAAATTGGCCGTTTAGAGGGGTGGCCGCTATACAGGGGTGGCCGCTCGGAGAAGTTTCACTGTATATGTTTACTAATCGTTTTTTCAACGAAGAAACAAATAAATAGACAACAATTATATTAATTGTTCTATTTAAAAAAAAAAACAATTTTATAAAGTTTTTCATTTGTTTATTCTGAATAGACCGAAGTGATCATTATCCTGTGGGTAGGAAAGAGAAAAGGACCCAGAAATAATGTCTGGAATTTTCTAGCGATAATTTCGAAACGAAAATAAAAAATAAAAGAAGTTAGTACAAGTGATGGTAGCAGAAGAAACTTATATTAAAAAAAAGGAAAAGATATGAAAAAGTTTTCATTAATTGCAAATAATAAAGATCTAAAAAAAAAAAATCGAATGGGTTTATATCACTAAATATGTTTTATTTGAAACTCTAGGAAAAAAAAAAGGTAAAGTTCCAAAATATATGATTTCCCTTATTTTTATTGAGATTGCTTTGTAAAGATGATATTTAGTTATAAGTAATGTTTGCATTTTTCTTTTAACGATCGAAGGTTTAAAGGTCACAGATAAACCCGTTGGACGTTTCATGTTACGCGCAAGTGTCCGACCCGAGAAGGACAACAGACGTTTGATTAGTTGTGTCAGGAGACTTAGCTACGGAAACAACAGCATGGCCTTTCTTTTCCCATAAATCTACATGGCACCGACCTTCCTGTGCTGGCTTTTGGCGGTTGGCGTCTGCTGGCGTTTGAACGGAATTCGAGGTGAGTGGTTCTTTCAGGATATCCCTTCTATTTCTGATATTAGAAGACAGACTCCATTTTGTATCGTCATTGCAAATAATATTCGGTGTTATGACATCAACTGAACGTTGCTCATCTGCGACTGCTCAAAGCTTGCCCTAACCTCTCCGGCAGATCGCTGTGTGTACGCCTGCGTAATAGGAACCTGCAATGACGTCATCGGATGTTTCGTAAGTCACTCGTGTAAAGCAAATAAAACAACTGGGGAAATGGATTGCAATTAAATTCACAAAATAGTTCATTCTATTGAAACAAAAAGTTTTACAAAAGTTGCACAATTAATTTCACGATATTTAAAAGATCAAATTTAATTTTTTGTAAAGATTTCTTTTTTTCTCATTGTTCAAACTTGGGATTTTTTTTTGTGAATAAGATTTTGCTTCAACTAATTTAAAATATTTTTTTTTTTTTTTCTTCTCAACAAATTTAAATAACAAGAAAAGAAATTTAAAATTGGACAGAATTAATAAATTTAAATGACGTAATTTTTGAGATTGTAAAGAAATCAGGAATTGAAATGAAAGATAATTTATTTAGTTTAGAACTGTTTTTCAATTGAGTTGAAATCGTTTTTTCTTCAATTCCTTTTCATAGTTCAATGAAGAAAGAAGTGGGTCAAACAAGAAATGCTCTACTTCTTCTCCCATCTCTTTTTTTGTCTTTTCTTTATTTCTTTTTTTAATTACTTATAAATATTAAACTGATTTCTTTTATTTAAAATTAAATACTATTTCACGTTCTTAAAGAAAATCATTATGAATCTTACAAAATTACTGTATAATCGAACAGATTCCTGAATTGTCCAGTTGAGACTTGCATTGTCGGAATCTGTTGTCGTAATTAATGAAAACATAGTAAATATCGCTATGGAAGCTACTGTCTTTCCGTAACTGAAGGCGATCTCGTATTTGTTTGAAATTAATACGTTTAGCGTCTCCTCATTTAAATCCCTTTCAAAGATTGTTATTCTGTTTACATGTTTTCCTTAGAAATATTGTAAAATTTAAAAGAAATGAGAGGAAACATAGTTTTAACTGAATTTCCTGATGATTTATATAAATGCATTTCACTAATTTTTTATTATTATTTGAAATAATAGCAGTAGTAATCTGATATTTTTGCAAATGTTGCGGTTCGCTGTAAGAACACAAACAAACAGTAAAATTTCCTCCGAACAAATAGAACAAACAACCCGAACAGAACGAACAGACTACTCGGCTTGTTCGTCTTATACCCAAAATTCTCCTCTTGTATTTGGCAGTGATGACAATTAAACATAAAAAAGAATAAAAATAAAGTACATGTAATTTCTAAAAGATTAATAAATACAATTACAAAAAGATAAATAATAAAAGCTGATAACAAATAAATTTTATATAAATGAAACTTAAATCCACCAACATTAAAATAAAAAAAAAAAAATAGCAACCCTTGTAATAAAAAAAATAGAAAAAAAGAAAAAACAAAATGTGGAATGTTTGAAGAAGAATTCTCTGTCTATTGAGAACATTTTTTAAATAGTCAAATCTAAACCTTTGCATTTTTAACTAATATTACAAAATACATTCATTTTTGAAATAACGATAATACATGTTTTAGAATTAAGAGAGGAACATTTTTATTTTAATTCATCGATTCTTACTTAATAAATAAATATTCTATTGAAAGGAATTCATAAAGGAATAGTAATATTTTATTATTATTATTTTGTAATTTGAAAATGCGATAGTATTCAGATCTTGTAGAACTTAAAAATAACATATTAAATAATAGATAAAAATAGTTTTTTTATGCCTTTGCCATAAATTTTATGAAAACTTCTATTTATTAGATTACCATTACAAGTGTAGATTTTCAGTCTAATGTTCTCCCAACTGAACTATTCCGGTTGTAATTATAGCACGTAGAACTTTGTTTAATTTTCATTATTATAATAATTAAAGTTATTTATTTATTTATTTATTTATACTTAGTTTAGTCTGTAAACAGTAACATCTTTCCGTGTCTTACTTAATCGTACGTCGATCAATCCGATTGCAATGAAACCCGTCCATAACTGAACAGATAATCCCTCTTGAGCAAATCACTTTACTGACAAGTGATGGAAAGTTTCGGCTCATGTGGAGACTTGTCCACATCTGCCGAGTTGGGCTCGACTCGTTCTGTTGTTCGGCAAAACTTTTTCGATTAAGTTTATTCATGTTTAATTTGTTTGGCGAAAGTCACATTGAAAGTTTTATCAAAGTAAATATCTTTATTGGAATATTTATCTTATTTGTTATTCCTCTGCAGGATGAGAGAAGTTGGTTGGTGTAAAAAAGATACCGGTACTTCTCTTTTATTTTCATTCATAAATTACTTTTGGCTAAATTTTGCAATTAATTGTTTATCTTTGTTTTTTGTTTTTTTGAATACAAACGATCAAAGTGAAAGATAAGAATTGTTAACAAAGAAAAGATAATAATGATATTTACTGAAAAGTTTCTCTAAAGATATTTAAAGATACAATAGTTATTTTGTTCTAGTAACCTTATAGAATCAGCCTTTTTTGGGGGGGGGGGGGAAATAATTTTGGTGAATTTTTCAATGGTACATTTCGAATATTTTTTATCATAAACAATGATTGAATTCTTGTTTTGTTGACATAATTATTCAGAATGTGTTCATACAATGGGAAAGAAAATGAAAGAAATAAAATGATAGTAAAGAAAGTATTAAACACCAAATAAAGATATTTGTAAAAATAAGAAAATTTGTAAAAAGAATCAAAATGCCAGAGTAAAATTTCTCAAAAAAGAAAA
>JAFIDM010003189.1:1884391-1899925 GCA_023159025.1 Thereuonema tuberculata | reverse complement strand
CCCCCCCCCCCCCCCCGAAAATATATTCTATATACGCCACTGCTTCCCGCCAAAAGAAAAAGAAAATATGGAGAGAAATTGATAGATTTCTGTAATTACAGTTTGGAATGTTAGAGCAGATACTTCAAATAGCAAAAATATAACTTTAATAAGTTGTAATATTAAAATATACACATTTAATAAGTTGTAATATTAAAATATACACATTTAATAAATATAAAAAAAATGCTAGTTTCGAATATGATAGTATATTCTTCAAAATCTATAAATGTATTTATTTTCTTTGTCTGGTTGGTTTAATACATTCAATTATTTCTCAAGCAGAAAATACTTTACAAACTCTCCAGTGATGAAAAATATCGCCCTACCGTTGAAAAATATCGCTCGTATTTATTTTATTCGAGGATGAGTTTCTCTTTGATGTCTTTTGAGTATTATCAATATCGTTGTATTCAAATGATTGCACTGCGATGTCGTAAGATACGATGCTTTCTGTGAATGACAGAGTCCTTCGCGAAACTATTGACACACATTGGCAGCGGTAAACATCTCATTTTAAACATTAACAAATAGAAACAGGCAATTTCGGTTACATTGAAGGCAAAACTAAAAGATCGTTTCATATCAAAGTATAATTTTGTTAGAGTGATAATAAATTTATAATGTCTCTTGATTCATAATCACCATAAATTTACAGACTTCATAATTAATAGTAATTTTTTGATAAAAGAATATTAAAATAACGCTTTTTTTGTATAAAACAAATTAAAACAAGAATAGACAATAATGCCACTGGGGTTTATCATCGGAGGGAATTGCGAACGGCCGTTTCATCCTATTGAAGACTCATCATACTCATGCACCCTCCCCGAAAATAAACCCAGAAAGGCGAGAACATAAGTGGAAGTAAGCGTTATTGTTTATTCTTGTGCAGCCTTGGTTTTCATTTTTAATAATTTTTTCACGTTAAATTTATTTATTTATTTATATATAATTTTTTTACTTTTTAAGAAAAAAATTAGATACATACTTTTCAGAAAATGTAAAATTAAGTATTTATAGTCAATTTTATTTATAATTTTTGAATTTAATATTGTTTAGTTTTTTTTTGAGACAATCTATCGCAGAATTCGAAAATACATTATTAACAATAAAATATTGATGCGTTATTGTAAACGTTTTTCAGAACCAATCAGTTTTTTCCGCTTCATTTTGAAATGGTGTTCGATTCTTTGGGGACTATTCGTTCCAAATGTATCACTTCCGTTTCCGGCTGTGAACCTGACTTTCCTAAAAAAGGTTCGCGATTTGCAAATCGTATGAGAAGCTTTTGAAAAGCGGTAGAAGTATTAATAGAATCCATCCGAGAAATTTTCTTGCGACATTTGTGTCATATGAAGTGTTTAAGATTACAAAACCAGGGCTACCTCATCATTGGCAAGGCGTGATACAGGGGAAACAATAAAAGGGATACTACAAGAGATATTAAAACTTTTGTATCACCATTCGATTATAAATGAAGTTAAAACGAAACAAAATCTAACTTTTAGTTAATTTACTTAACTTCTTTTTTCCCCTCAATTTTTTTTTTTCTTATTTATTCTAGATTAATGATTTAAAAATCAGTTTAATGTGTGTTGAGTTTTAAAATTTTATATTTCTAAATAAGCAATAATAAAAACACACCATATCTTATTAAAAATTGTATTTAAAAGATTTAAGAATTGCTGTATACATTACATTGTCGTTGATGAGAGCTTTCGGATCCTTTGTGCAGCGATCCCTTTTCAATCTTAAATTACATTGAGAGAGAATCTCTATTTATATATAAATATAAATGTAAAACCACAGAAGCGAGGAAGTGTTTTTTAATAATCACATGTTTTGTAATTTTTAAATCTCAATTGGCTCATTTGTATATGAGCAATGTAAGTATACAGCAATTTTTAAATGTTTTAAATACAATTTTTAATAAGATATGGTGTGTTTTTATTGTTGCTTTTTAGAAAGATTAATGATTTAATTAGTTTTTATATTTCTGCTTTATTTAATTTTTTTAATAATTTCAAATTATCAATTTCATTTTGATTTTTGTATTTTTAATTTAATTAATGGAATCGTCCACTTTCCGAGTACATCGACGTCATTTATATTGGATTCATTAATTAAGGTTAATTATTTAATTTTAAAAAGAAATTATAAATGAAAATAGCTTCTATTGACTTTAAATATTTCATCGTATGACTATTTCGCCTTCTTTTTCTGAACTTGTTCTTTTTAAAATTTTACTTCAAATAAATAAATTTGAAACTTAATTTGTCATTGGAAAGTAACTTTGATTTTTTGTGATTTATTTATTTATTTATTTATTTAAATAATCGTTCAACCATACTTTCTTCTTTTATTTTTAACCAATAATAATCGTTTAATCAAGGACATTAAAAAAAAATAGTATTTATTAAAGCTACAGATTAACTCTAAATTTACAGACTTCGTAATTAATAGTAATCTTCTGATAAGAGTACTTTTACAGAATGGTTTTAAAAAAAATAAAACAGACTCTAAATAAAAAGACAATTAAGACATTAAAAACAGACATGTTTCCATCCGATCAAGCTGATCTTTTGTAAGTAATTGATCTCAAGGTGTCTGGTGATTAAATATACGAAATGTTTTGGAATGAGCCAATGGGTGAAGATCATCACGTGATCGGAATGCTGCGCCATCTGGAAGCGCAGGCGCCAACTTCAACTTCGGTAAGACGGTAAGACAACAGGAGAACAGTCATACCGAACCGTCATCAACTGGAAGTGAGAAGCTGATCAGAACTAAAGAAAAAAAAATATTTTTGAAATGATAAAATAAATCGGGAGGGTTAGGAGATGCAATCTTTTTCTTTCTTTGGAAAACCATAGTGGTACATGGTAGTTACAGAAATGCAATCATTATAACAACATGAATTGGTTAGTACAGTAAAACCTCGTTAAGTCGTCACCCGGATAAGTCGTCACTCCGTTTAAGTCGTCGTTTTTCTTTGGTCCCGACAAAGTCTCATAGACAATAATGTAAAATAACCCTCTTTTACTCGTCATCAAATTTAATTCTACTCCGGATAACTCGTCACCCTCAAAACTGGCGAAAAGCATCTTTATTCTCAATTTTGCCTGCTATCTTTTCAGCCCCGCCCCTTCACTCTAAGAAAGCCTAGCCTTTACGCGGAATTTTCTCGTGGGAAATTCACATGGGAAATTACACACTTGTCGCTGCGACTTTTGTCAAGCCGCTACTGAGTGTTTGTTTTTTGTTTTTCTTGGCCGCTACTGACTTGTGAGTGTGATTTCATTTCATAGCGAGTAAGCTCCGCTATAAGGGCTATTTTTTAATCTTGCAATTTCGCGGTTTGATTACATTTGTGACATGTCAGGGAAATGAAAACTTACATCGTTATCTTTTAAGGAAAAAAAAAGACTTAATTGCACTTTTTGAAAAATCAAGTGTTTCGAAAACAGCTTTTGTCAAAGAACATCATATTCCCAGGACTACATTAAACGACATTCTTTCATTGAAACAAGTAATTGAAGAAGCTGACTGCAAAGACAAAAGAAAGAGAATGAGGAAATCGAAGTTTGACGAGATTGAGGAGGTTTTAGTTCGATGGCTAAGACATTCTAGATCGCAAAATATGCCGATTTCTGCCGTGGTTATCAAAGAAAAAGCCATTGAAATTGCTAAGGAGTTGAACATGGAAGATTTCGGCGGCAGCAATGGTTGACTGGAACGTTTCAAAGACAGACATTTCTTTTAAAACGATTTGTGGAGAAGCAGCAGCTATTGATGGTGATGCTATAGAAGACTGGAAGAACAATGTTCTCAAGGACATTTTATCTAGATTTGATGCATCAAATATTTTTAATCTGGATGAAACAGGCTTATTTTACCGTCTTTTGCCTGATAAAACTCTATCATTTAAGGGTGAAAAGTGCACTTCTGGAAAAATAAGCAAAAAACGCCTGACACTTCTGCTTGGAGTTAATATGAGTGGAAATGAGAAACTTAAACCACTTGTGTTAGGCAAAAGCAAAAAGCCACGCTGCTTTAAAAACGTTAGATCCCTGCCAGTTGAATATGAAGCAAATTCAAATGCATGGATGACTACAACGATTTGATTACATATTCGTAAACTAGATTCTCAGTTTTCGCATCAAAAAAGAAATGTTGCCATCGTTGTCGATAACTGTACCGCCCACAATTATTTATTTCCAGTAATCAGCACCTTCATCAATCAACACTGTTGGATTATCTTAATGCCAGTAAAAGAAAATAAAATGTGGTAAGTATAAAAAATGTTTTCTTTTTTTATTTATTTTATTTTCCACTCATTTATTTGCTTGTATTGATTTCTGAAAATCTTGTTTTTCTCACCGAATCCTACAGCAATTCATAAAAATATTATATTTCAGTGGTTTTTTTTTTTTTTTTTTCAAAAATGCCCACTCCGCTTAAGTTGTCACTCCGCTTAAGTCGTCAAAAATTTTCGGTCCCTTGAGTGACGACTTAACGAGATTTTACTGTATTATGAAAGACTCTTTGCATTTACGTAAAAGATGTTGGGCTACAAGTGCAAGGATTAGAGATTGGGCAGTATCTATAGTATGGCCAGTGTCCCTGATGTGCAAAGCAGTGAGGTAATTAAAATCCTTGGTGCGAATAGCGACGGCATGCTGTCCTGCTCGGGATTTAATGGTCTGCTGGATCTTTCCTACGTATAGACAGCTGTAGTACCCAGACATTGTAAAGCATAAATGACACTTTTGGGGTTCTCAAGAGGAACATAATCAATTGCTTTAATGGAAAAGGAAAGGGTAACAAATAAAGTCAATGTGATGTTAAAGGGCCGTAACAGTTTAGTGAGTGAAGAAAATAAAGACTGATTGAAGGGGATAGAAACATAAATATTGTCACATTTTTTTGTAGTAGTCCGTGAGTTGTATATGTTGGGGATGGCTCGGGGAATATAAATATTAAGGAAATCAATAGGATAACAGTTAGAGTAGAGAATCCTATAAATATTATGAATTTCATTTTTCAATAATATGAGAATTACTTGCCAAACGAAACGCCCTGCCCATCGCCATGTTGACAATGTTGATTTTAAAAGAAAAAGGACATGATGAAACGAAATTGAGCGTGATATCAGAAGATATAGGCTTGCGATGTACCTTTGTAGTGAATTGAGAATGAATTCTAGTAATTAAAGTGTTCAAAAATGGGAGGGAATTATTAGTTTCATGTTCTGTTTTGATATTTCCTGATATTTCTGTGTTGAATATCTCCCATAATATCCAATAATCCAAATGGAGGAATCATAATAAAAAAGCAAGTCGTCAACATAACGGCAGTACAGGGGAATATGTTGTTGAGCGTGATCGAAAATTTCAAAAGCATTATCTTCAATGAAGATCATGCAGAATTCAGCCAAAATGACGAGGTTGAAAGGCCCATGAATAAGCCAATGGCCTGTTTGTAAAAGATACCATTAAACTTAAAAAATTGTAACCGAAATAATGTTTGGATCAGAGAAAGTAATTTATCATTTTGGTCTGGGTTGAGAAAGTAATTGAAGTATTTAGATTTAAGTAAATGAAAAACGAAGAATTGACACACTAAACTAACTGGATAAAAAACATATATATTTACAATTAAAAATAGGACCGGTTTCGCTATATACAAATAGCTTCCTCAACTAAATACAAAATACAAGAACAGGTACTTAAATACAGTCAAAAACTCGAAACAAAAGAAATAATTAACCAATAGAATAATTTAGAAAGCGAAGCCAATCAGATGAAAACACCAATATGACGTAACAGTTACTGCCGTATACTCTTCAGAACAGTCTGCCAGGTGAGTTGACGTCATCAAACGCTAGCCATCGTCTGCTTCATGCCACTGTAAATAAACAAAACAAAACAAAAAAAAAATATCCAAACCAAACATAACTCATATTTTACGAAAACCATATTTAGCAATAGCTTGAACAGATAAAGTTTCATTATAACATCCATTGGAAGTGATGATCAATATTGTTTCAACACATTTTATTCTGAAATTGTTCAATAAAGAGCACTGAAGGATTACCAAAATCAATCTGATGATTCTGTGAAATGGAGTCAATATTATAATTATTATCCTTAGTTCTGAAAGCAGTGATATGTTGTTTAATATGCTTTTTTAACTTCTGACGAGTTTCTCCAATATAAAAACAGTCCCTTTGAGTGCATTTCAAACATAAACTACTCCTTTCCATTCAGAGCGATCAGAAGATCGCTTCGGTTTACATGATAAAAAGTGCAAAAGAGTATTTGAGGATGGAGATGTTAACGTGAAATGAAAAGATTGAAGTAAATTTCTTAAACTATTAAACAATTGCTGATGGTATGGGATAGATATATAAGTAGTTTGTACATTAGAAGTAACATTATCATGTACATTATGATAATATTTATAAAACGCTTTTCTTATGTGCTTATCTATAAACATTTCTGGATAATCATTGGCTACAAAATTTTTTTTGATATTTTCAATTTCAACATTGAAGGCTTCAATGGTGTTAGAAAGCCTAAACGCTCTGAACACCGCCATAGTAATGCAGTTGATCTTAAACGAAAGGGGATTTTGAGAATAGAAGTTCAATATAATATCCTGCTTAGTTGGTTTACGATAGATTGAAGTATATATTTTCTTATCTTTTCTTGTAATCAATACATCGAGGAAAGGTAGTGTACAATCAACTTCTTTCTCAATGGAGAATTTAATGCAAGGATGGATTCCATTAATAATATCAAGAATTCCATCTTGAATAGTACAGTCAGAATACAAAATAAGATCATCAATGTATCTACCGTAAAAAGGAATTGAAAGCTGTAGCTCATCAAAAATAAGGAAAGCATTATCTTCTATAAACCCCATAACTAACTCTGCAATGATCATGGAGGCAGAGAGGCCCATGAACAAACCGGAAGTCTGCCTATAAAATTTACCTTCAAAAGAAAAAAATTGCATTCTATAAAGAGCCTTAATTAAGCTTAAACATCTATTAAATTGTTGCTGATTAATGAAACCAATATAATACTTTGAAACAAAATGTTGAAATGCTTGCGAGACCAAATCATATGTGATAGAGGTAAACAAACTCTCGACATCTAAAGAAAAAAATGAAAAATTATCTAAAAAGTTAAGCTGTGACAATTTAGCAATTAATTCAGTACTGTTACGCAAAGAAAACAATGAATTAATAAAAAGACATGATAATTTTTGAAAAATGAAATTGGACAACTTTTTGATAGCCGAGCCATTACAATTTACTATTGGGCAACAGGATACAGATTATCAGCATTTCTGCTTTTGTGTGTTTTGAACTGGAAATAAAAAATTGGAATTTTAAGACTATCGTCTTTAAGCTCTTTTGCAAAACAGTGAAGTATATCGCCGTCACTTGCCAGTTCTCTTAATACCTTCCAATTATAATTCAACACTAAGTTATCATCATTTGAAAAATATGATATGCCCGGCGTAGATGAAATAAAGGAATTGCCCATTTTTGAATATTGTTCCTGGCTGAGAATAACTGTCTCTCCCCTTTATCAGACCTAACTACTTTTAAGTTGTTATTCATAATTTCTTTCAATTCCCTAAATATTAAAGGATTAAACGGTTTGGCTTCAGCTTTGCTTAAGGAGTGACGAATAATATTTCCAATATTGGATCTTAAATTATCAGGAATAGTATCGGGGGGTTTGGCATTCAAAGCAGCCTCAATGGGCGGAACCACTTGCACTAACTTGGGTGTAACAGGAAGACTGAATTTTAACCCTTTGCTGAGAATATTTTCTTGCATATTCGACAACCTAACACCACTTAAATTGACAATGCGATTAGAGTCTGTTAGTTGTTGCGGCCATTTCATCATACTTAATCTGGAAAGTTTATGTAGATGTGTTTGCCGAATCCTCTGAAATGTTGAAAGGGCTACACATGCTCCCTTTTGAAGAATAACTACGTATTGGTTCAAAGGCAACAGCTCCCGTAACTGCGATGACAAATATTTCACATAATTAATGATGCGTTGTTTTTTCTTATGCAAATGCGTGAGTCGGGTAGAAAATATAAATTTTCTTAATTTGCTAAGGGCCTGCTGAATTTTGTTAGAGTTAACGTCAATCTTAAACCTCATGGAAGTCGACACCAAGTCTTACTTTCGACAAATGTTATTGAAAATGAGGCTGGCATTAATGCTTGCAATTTTTCTATGTGAACGAATAAATTGATTTGTTAAATACCTTCGTTCGTCCATGACTGCAAACAAGCACCACAAAATAAGTAACTGTTACGTCATATTGGTATTTTCATCTGATTGGCTTCGCTTTCCAAATTATTCTATTGGTTAATTATTTCTTTTGTTTCGAGCTTTTGACTGTATTTAAGTACCTGTTCTTGTATTTTGTATTTAGTTGAGGAAGCTATTTGTATATAGCGAAACCGGTCCTATTTTTAATTGTAAATATATGTTTTTTATCCAGTTAGTTAGTGTGTCAATTCTTCGTTTTTTATTTACTTAAATATAATCAGCACACGTAAAATATCTCTTCATGAAGTATTTAGATTGAAAAGGTTTTTATAATGAGGTCAAGGGTCATGGAAGTGAATAAAGCATCCACATCCAAAGAAAAAAAATGAATAAGAATCAAAATAAGATAAATGTTTAATTTTATTAATCAGCTCAATGCTATTGCTAACTGCGAAACTGGAGGTAATTCGTAATTGAACGAGTTCATTGTAGATAAGGGTAGATAGCAGAAGAGATGCAATTTACAATGGATCTAACCGGATTAAGACCGGACCCATCTTTGATCTTCTGCACTTTAGGCAAGACACGGAGAATGGGAACTTTTAAGTACTCTGTATTTATCTTTTAATTTAATACCAAGTGTACTTTGGTATATACTTCAATCTATCGTAAACCAACTAAGCAGGATATTATATTGAACTTCTATTCTCAAAATCCCCTTTCGTTTAAGATCAATCTTTGTAAGTGTACTTGGGGTGTTGTGAGCTTCCAGATGGCGCAGCATTTCTGATCACAAGATGATCTTCATCCCATTGGCTCATTCCAAATAAATTTCATATATTTAATCACCACTGATCACTTGAGATCAGTTACTTGAAAAACATCAGCTTGTTCTGATGGAAACATGTCGGTTTTTAATATTTAATTGTTTTTTATCATATCATATGAGTGTTGGCTTTTTATTTAGTCTAATTACTTTCCACATGTTAAATTTTTGTCTACTAAAAAATAAAACATTATTTTTTTTACTTTTTAACGAAAAGTTTAAATATCGTATACTTTTCAGAAAATATAATTTTAAATATTTGTAACCATTTTTATTTATAATTTTTCAATTTAATAAATTTAATTATTTATTTATTTATTTGCTTATTGTTATTAATATTTTTTTACAATCATAATAATAACTTCAATCAATTATAGGACAGGTGTGATTATAATTTTACATGAATACGTATCTCAGGACAGTTGAAGGTTAAATTCTTTCTTTGGTAGAAGTCAACCTGGACGAAGGTTAGAAACCAGAAATGGTCCGTCTTGGATTCCCGGTATCACAATTTCAAAAAACAGATCAGTGAACTCTTAGTCTTAAGTCTTGTGCGTTTTTCTTTTATTTCCCCTGTATTTCTCATGCACGCACGTTAAACTTTTGCATTCAACTTAGTTCTCCATGTTTTCATGATATATGTACGTAAGGAAAGAGATCAATGTCGAAGAATTCTTTAAATTTGGAATATCTCGATCAGTCAAGAGTAGGAACTGATTCGAATGTCTTCTTATAGTCATTGTATGTTGTATGGATTTTCCTATTTTTACATTTAGCTTGACCCTAAACAATTGCGTCGATAATTTTTACATCCCTGTGATTCTCTTCGACATCCATTTTGTTGTTCTGTATGGATGTTATTATTTTTGTAGTGTGAATAAATTTAGTTTGTTAGATACGCTGTGAAGATTTTATAAAAAATAGGTAGGCAGGTAATTGATCTGTGTTTTGAAGGGTTCTGTATGCCTTTACCTTTATGCTTCATATAATGATGCCATGTTTTCGAAAAGTTCTAAATTCTAGTTTCTATAATTCTAATTTCTAGTTCTAAATTAGCTCTATGAGATGTTTTACTAATTGGTATAAGTACACTCTTTGTTGTGTAATTTATCACAACCTGGTGCACAACCTATTATCACAACCTCTTATTAGTAATTTCCTCTTCTATTGTAATATATAGCGTCAATTTTCTCAAAATCCAGATTATAAAGATTACAAAATGTTTGTAAACCTGCTTGAAATCGGTCGATGATTTGCTCTCTGTAGCCTTTACATTTGTTGTGTTATCATTTTCATCTTGAATGAAATCGTATTTCATTCTGATTTGTCACTCTGAACATTTCCATCTATTTCAGTGTGGTTTTCTTTGGTGTTTCTGCTTTATAAACTATTCCTGAAAACCACTAGTCCTACACCTTAACTTCTGAAGTAAAGTTCCACACACCAAGCGCGTTCTTATACAGAATACTGCGACATGATTAATCACCAATCATCTGTGAATAAGAAAATATTTTCAAAATTCAGAAATTCTGTGAGCATAACTGCTTTATTTAATTTTAGTGTAATTGTATTAGTGTTTCAGTTACCCCCCCCCCAAAAAAAAAAAAAATCTAATAAGATCTAAATAATGACTAAACTTTGTAAAAAAAAAAATTAAAAATGCACAAAAAGCTTCCCTAATCTAATATCTGGGAATTTGGGATACCTGTTTCTGGCTTCATCAGCCAGATTTAACCTGTATAATAGCTCAGTGCATGTGACAAAAGTTGAGATTACCACTTCAGCTCCCTGAAGTGACCCCAGCAACATCAACAATAAAATGAAAAACCAGCATGCACTGCACGGCCTCAAAAATTTTTATCCTGATAATTGCTGGGCTCAAAAGAATTTAATTAGGGATAGAGAATCCAAACAATAATGTGAAGAAATTCACGCTCTCTGCGCTGTCATCAAGAATAAATCTGGCTGATGAAGCCTAATAAGGCTGAAACAGCTTTCTTAGATTCCCGACAAGATAGGTCATGTATAAGAATCTGTTTATTTTACGTACATTTTTTTTGTTTTTGTTTTCACAAATTATTAACATGCATATTAATTTATTTTCTTCTAATACTAAATATGAAGTCACTTAATTTTTTTATCAACTTTATTCTGTATTCTGTAGCAACAAACAAGAAAATATAAACAAAAACAAAGAACATTTAAAGATCATTGATATTCTAAATAATTTGAAAAATTACTAATATTATATTACACAGAAATACTATAAATGTAAAGAAAAGAAACAGAAAAATTCAGGGGAGGGATGTTAAGAAAAGAATACATGGCAGAAGAATAAAAAAATATCAATGCTCCCCAGATGGAAATGCTGGGAATAGGAGCACCCCAAATAAATTGCAGAAAAGGAAAATTAATTAAAATGAATTCAGACTACACATATAAAAATTCTTAAAAAAATTGTAATAAAAATGTAAAAACATTTCGACGTTCGTTCACGGAGCTCATTGTCAACTGATAAAAAAATAAAAAGGTTCTATTAAACTATATAGACAATAATTGAACCAACTACAAATTAGATAAAAAAAAAGGTCCACCGTGATTGATGCCATTGTCCGTTTAAGCTGCTTTGATCTTGTCCCCTGATTGGTTGTCTTCAAACTGTCCTCTGATAGGTTCTTGTTATCGTCATTCAAAAGGAACGTGTCATCAAACTGCGTCATCGTACGGGAGGAGGAGGCAGGTCATCTAAACGTCATCCGGTTGCTGAGTCGCAAGAAGATCTTGCTTGTGCTTAACTTGCTTAACCTCCCTTCCATCTTATTACAGTTATTTAATTTAATGTTATTATGTTTTGCCATCGTTGGTTGTGTAATGACATCCGAAAAAGGAAAAGCGCAGCCATTTTGAACTTTTTTTTGTTTTTGTTTGGCCATCGCTTTGTTTATCACTCCTCCCCCCTTCCAAATGGAAAAGGATACAACTTTTATTTCTTTATTTAATTTTTTGGTTGAAAGGCTAAAGACCATTTAACTCCTCCCATTCGAATTTTTATGGGAATTACAATATTTGATGAAAACCATTCTGTTGTTCAAGATTGCAGAGTTACAATTATATTATTCAGTTATGCTATAATGAATTTCGTTGGACCAATTAAAAAAAAAAAAGCCTGTTGCTCCTGTTTGTGTTCTTTAAAATTTTCATACATCAATAAAAAGCAGTAGCAAATTAACATATGACTTTTATGGCTCGTCTTTGCTCACCTCAATAGCATCTCCCACTGCCTCTACTCAACTCCACTGCACTGTAATATCAAAGCCTAGGCGCGCACCTGCTGGTTTTGCAGCCAAAACCGCAAGAGTCATAAAGGGGGAGCTCACCCTTTTATTGATCTTTGCGGTTTTCTCGTCCCCTCTGAAGAGACTTTTCCGTTGTTTTTGCTAATTACTCAGTGGGTTTTTTTTCTCCGATTCTCCGATGGATCCTGTTCCATTTTGAAGAAGTCTCTTCAGAGGGGACGTGAAAACCGCAAAGATCAATAAAAGGGTGACCTCCCCCTTTTTGACTCTTGCGGTTTTGGCTGCAAACCAGCAGATGCGCGCCTAGGCTAACTGTTGATAGAGCTTCTAGTGGGACGCCAATGTAACTGACGTAGATTCAAATAAAAAAATAAAGCGAATTTTTTATCAAGTTAATGTGCAACCATAAAAATTAATGAAACAATTGAAAGTGCACATAAATAGACAAAGGTTTGAACTCCCTGAGCTATCATTCGGGAATCTGGAACAACAAGTTATTTTATTTAAATTTATTAATTGTTTATTTTTTTGGATTCTCTGTCCTTCCTTAAATTCTTTTAAGCCTACGTTTGCCGAGACAAATAATTGGAGGCCGTGCGAGTCACGGGGAATTATCATTGTTATGTTGATTTTGTTGGGAGTCACCTCGGGGAGCTAGATTGATAAACTCATCTTTGTCACGGACTCTGAGCTATCGTCAAGGGTAAATCTGACTGAAGAAGCCTAATAAGGCTGAAACAGCTGTTCAGATTCCCAAGATGATAGCTGAAGGTGCGACAACCTCTCTTTTAATGTTCTTAATTTTTTCACCAAAATTAAACAATAAATCGTGTTTTGTCGCACAGAAAAGGCAAAATAATTCTTTTTTTTTTTTTCAAGTGAATTAGATTACGAGATAGTTAGATTACAAGTCACATTAACTGAATTGGTATCAATGTTTTTAACTCAGATATCTTTATACAGTAATAAAAAGAGAGTAAGAATTTAATAACTGTTATTATATTGTCAATTAAGAAATAAAAATAAATAAAAAGAAAAATAATTTTAAAAAAACAAAGTAAAAGATTAAATTAAATTTTAGCGTTTTCTGTTTTTTGCTGAAGAGAAAGCTTTTTCATTTTATATTTATTTTTATTTGGAAATTTTATTTTTAATATAAATCCTGGAAGATTATCTAAGGGATTAAGATTACTAAAAAAATTTCGCCAATGTCTTGTGTATTCTAATAATTAATCCTTATTTGTAACAGCTATGAACATCTTTATCTCTGTTTCGTTTTGTTGTTCATCCAACCAAATAGTGTGAACCATTACGTAACTTTAATTTTGTAAAATTATTCGTTTTCACTCTTTCAATGGCGCTGTCTATTTCATTTGGCCTCAGTTTGAATGTAAAGAAACTATTATTCTCTGATTTATGGTCGCTTAAAATCTCGACTGACTACATCAAAAGTATTTTATTCAATCACTTAATTTTCGGTAAATGATTGTACGTATTTGAGTTATTTAAGGACATCATTTTAACCATAGTCTCAAGTGAAAAATAATGGCGCCACAATCACCAAAATTTAAAAGGATTGGGCAATAAAAGTAAATCCATCCAAATACGAAGTTCAAAGTTTCAGAAAGTTACTCTTAGCATTATTTTGAGCACAATATTTTTGGGCCACACACGCTCTTAACATGGATCTTCAGAGAGGGAAAAAAAAGGCCCTGGGCATTTAAATATGAAACTTCATGTATTACAGAACCGTGCCTTAATCTTTAAATTTTGTTTATGAATTTTTTGGCCCATTTTTGAAACTGGGCTGAGGTTTGAAAATATATAAACTCCGAAGATAAAAATAAATGCAAAAAAAAAAAAAAACAAAAAAAAAAACCTAATGTACGTTAATTAAACAGTAAATTAAACGAGAATTCATTCTATTTCTTTCATTCACCTTTCGGTACATTTCCATTTCTTGAAGCATTGACTAGAGATGACTTTAAACAGAGGCAAGAAAATGCCAACATCTTTTGGTCTGAGTTATGTAATAATCCCTTAAGACATCAGGTAATTCACTACTCCTTTTCTAAAACAATACGATGAGATGGATTGTACTTATAGTTGCTTTTTCCAAACACTTCACGTTGGCTAATGATATGGTAATGAACTCTCAACTCACTTAGCTTTTTTATAAGAACTATTATGTTGCTCTAGAGATTTCTGTGATTTACATTATTCAACATAAAATTCAATGCACAATGAAAATATGTCTCATAATCGTCAGCTACTTCAGAGATATCTTCTGAAATTTTTTCTTTTTTGTTGTAGGTGAAGACTGTGGTTCACCTCCTTTAGTAACTGGAGGCCGAGGCAATTTCTCTCGAACCCAGATCAGTTTTCCTCCGGCAACAGTGGTACGATACATTTGTACGGCAGGTTATTCCCCACAAGGTTCACAATCTTCTACTGTTTGTGATCGTGAAGGTCAATGGAGTCCATTTGACTTCCAGTGTGCACGTAAGTAAACCTTTTTCTTATTGGATTATTATTAAGCTGATCCTTTTCTCAGTAGAGGGTTGTAATGAACAGATGACGATGACACTTGGTAGATATGCTAATTAGACTATGTGGACGCGATTTCCGCTGAAAAAAAAATATGATGATACATTTTCACTTTATAGTAGATATAAAATGCCAGCAGTCATTGCAAGCCAGCCATTCCGCGAGGATTATCGTGGATAGAAGGAAGACTGCTTTTTTTTTCTTTGTTTTCAGAACGGCAGCAATAGCTGTGTCGCACTGAGAGAATATTGCTAATTGAAAGAAATTCGAAAAGGACACATGCCAAAATATGAAAAAGAATATGATTTCAAAATTTTGAAGAAATTGTAGATTTGAGGGTGGCACCAGGAAGGGTACAGCGGCCCTTTACAATGGACATTGTCGACAAAGTTGCTGTGGCTGACCATGCAGCACTTGCCGAAATGCTTCATCCAGTCAATAAAATAACCTTTATAAACTTCTTCAATATTTCAATAAACTTCTTTAATACTCCAAAAACTTCATACATCAAAGGCAAT
>JAFIDM010003189.1:1818109-1879391 GCA_023159025.1 Thereuonema tuberculata | reverse complement strand
AGAAGATTTAAGATGATCGACAACATTATGGTAAATGGATCTTATGTGGAGACGAAGAGGAAGGCAGAAAATAGGAAAGATTGGAGAATGCTGGGTTTGCAGTGAAGGACCTGCCCTTGGCAGAGAACTATGTATATATGTATGACTTTAAATTTTTAACCCTTGTGTTCACTGTCTTCATCTCATTTTCTCTGCAAATCTTTTTTATTTCTTTGTGAATTTGGGCTTCGCCAGATAATTTTAATATCTTATTGTGTGGTATCTTCTTTGAGTCTCTAGTTTTTCTTCCTTTCCTGAAAAAGTTCTTAATAAAGTTATTGACAAAAATTTCCGGATATTTATTTAAAATTAATTTCTGTCTAAAAATGTGAATCTTGTTAACCCATTCTTCTTTTTGATCATGGTATTTTCAGTTATTCGATTTAATATATTCTTAAATCGAATAACTTCGTTTTTAATTTCTACAGGGTGCGCTGATTGATAATTAATAAAATGTTTCCTTTAGCTATTCTGTCATAAAACACATTTAGTGTGTCTTCCAGAATGTGTACATTGCCGCTACATCCATAGTGTATATCCTAATTTTTAATCTCTGACGTTTACATTCTCTTCGTTGAATTTTGTCAATTTTTCTATTAATTCTATTAATTGAGTAAATCATATTCATGTTATCTTGATCAATAATCGTTATTTTATTGTACACCCATTTTGCCAAACCTTGTGTTGGTGATCCGTATGAATTTATTACTGGACGTAATGATATATTGTCAGATTACACTGTAAAGCCTCCGCACTTGAATAAAAAATGAACTTTAAATTACAAATAAAAATGCAGCCTGCTAGTTGCGTCCAGAGTGCTGACTGGACATCCAAAGAGTGCCGAGGCTTTACACTGCAATCTGAGAATACTGCCCGCACGTTAATCTTTTTATCGTATGCAAGGCTCCCGTGTATAGATTGATCGATATAGATGTTTGAAGAAGAGATATGTTGAGATGGATATTAGATGAAGTAGAGTTCGGGGATCTAAAGTCTCTGTCTCTCTCTCTCTCTCTCTCTCTGCCTGATGTCGTTTGGCATCTAATCTCTGTCTCTCTTGTGTTTCTTCCGTTGTCTCCTTAACGCTTGACCGTCTTTTATGTTTGGCTTCATTTTTTCGATCCAAATCTATCTGTTGTGGTCTTTCCAATCGTTTTCTCTCAATATCTTTCACAATATCGTTTATAATAAGTCGTGTATGAAAACATACAATCAGCCCGTGCTCTTAAATAACAACCAATATACATTTCTAATCTTATTTACTGTTAACAATTTGGCTTGGTGATTCTTTGAATTTACAGTGAATTGATTTTGTAATTGGGTTGTCTTTAATCTCTTGGTATTCTTCTGATTTCAGAAATTCTTCTATCTTTTTTTTATATTCTTCTGTATCCATAATAACTAAATGGTTACCTTTATCTGATTGCATTATTGTTCTCTCTTTATCTGTTTGTATTTTATTTCAGTATTTCCATCTGTCTTTTTTGTTGAATTGTTCTTCGTTTTTGTTTATTATCGCTTAAGATACTATAAAATTCATCAAAATAAACAAAAGTCAGTATAACAAGATTACTGAAAGCATGTCTGCAGAACTACGTTTTGAATCAAGACCAAAAATCCATAAGGACAATATACCATTACGTTAAGTGATAAATTCATACGGATCACCAATACAAGGATTGGCAAAATGGGTGTACAATAAGCTAAAAATTATTGACAAGATAAGCCGTGCCGGCTTGGCCGAGCGGTCTAGGCGGTGGTCTGTCATGTGGCCGTTGTGTCGGCACCTGGGTTCGATTCCTGGTCGTGGCTTGGCTGTTTCAATTTCTTTTCCTGTGTTTGTCAGCATCTTCTTCACTTTCTCTTCGGGTCTGACGTCATTCCTTAATGGCGTCGTGGGGCAGGCAAATGGAAACCACTCCAGTGTCTTTCCTTAGTCCGTCTACTGCTTCTTTTAGGGGTTCGTCGTTGTGCAACACTAGAAATCCATCGACCGCGTACCTCCGGATCGAGGATCGCACTTAGTGGAGTGGACCAAGATAACAGGAATGTGATTAGGAACTGTAAACAACTAATAGAAAAAATGACAAAATTCAACGAAGAGAATGTAAACGTCAAAGCAAACATTAGAATATACACTATAGATGTAGTGGCAATATACACATCTATACCTGTGGAAGACACACTAAATGTGTTTTATGACAGAATAGCTAAAGGAAACATGTTATTAATTATCAATCAGCGCACCCTGTAGAAATGAAAAACGAAGTGAAAATGAATATATTAAATCGAATAACCGAAAATACCATGATAAAAGAAGAATGGGATAACAAGATTCACATTTTTATACAGAAATTAATTTTAAATGAATATCCGGAAATTTTTGTCAATAACTGTATTAAGGACTTTTTCAGGAAAGGAAGAAAAACTAGAGACTCAAAGAAGATACCACACAATAAGATATTAAAATTATCTGGCGAAGCCGAAATTCACAAAGAAATAAAAAAAGATTTGCAGAGAAAATGAGATCAAGACAGTGAACACAAGGGTTAAAAATTTAAAGTCATTATTAAGAAATAAAATGAAAGTGAAAATGAAATGTGGAATATAATGGGTTATAAATTAAAATGTAGAACTTGTCAAAAAATCTATTTTGGAAATTCGGGAAGAGCCTTAAGAGAGAGAATACAGGGACATACTGCTGCTTTCAGGAATAACAAGCCGAAAGCATCAGAATGGGCGGAACACTGCATTAATGAAAATCATAATCGGATCCAATTGGAGAGATTTTATTCAAAATCAAAGATAGTGTTCTACCGTAGAACTGTCTTTCTTAGTTTCGTATTTGATCACTAGCCTGAGTTTAGTCATGTTACATATTTAAGAATTACGTCTGCTGAATCAAAAAGTAATTTTTATGAGGGCATTTTCAACTCATACATAAGGATTATTTACTGAATATTCGTTGGAATTCAAGCAATTTCATGAGTATAATAGTGATGGAACTTTATAATTTGCTATTGTAAGCTAGTGTGCAGGGAGCCACATTTGTTGAAATACAGAAACTCCTGAACTTCGCCATATCTTATATCTTGGGGCCAGTGGTTTGTGGGACAATAGATTTTATGTTTTGCATTTAGTGGTTGATAAGAAGGACAATGATACCTCGTAGCAAAACCGGGGTGGATGAGGAAACACTCAAATGCATTAAACATTCCGATGACCCAGACAAAATATTTCGTACAGAGAAAAATGTTAATCAATAGATATGAATTGGTAAGTATGCAATTACACCTATGTAGCTTTACTTCCATTTAATCTTCCTTTTTAAATGTGGTTCAAGATATAGGATGGTTGTCGCGAGGTACACGAGAGTATTATACCTAAGTCTACTACGGAGCATAATGTTGTCTTTTTAATTTGAAAATTGTGACTGAGTTAATGGATTATTTCCAAAGTAAATTTGTCAAAAAAAGCTATCAAAGAATTAAATGAGTTTAATAAAACTCCCACAAAACTGCTATTAAGATAAAACTGCTATTACGATAATTGAAAAAAGTGACCCAAGATACAACCCCCCTCTCCCACTGGAAATGGAATCGACTATCACCGTTTTTCTGGTACTTGAGTGTACTTATAGTGTACTTATATTGAATTATTATAACGCAGTACAAAGAATATTAATGAATATTTAACAAATAATTTTAAAGAAGCGTCTTTAGTCTCAAAAAAAAAAAAAAAATTCAGATTCGGATTTTATTTGGTTTTAGGTTCCGTATGTTTTACCTGATGATTTTCTTAGTAACTGTTTCAACTCATTTCTAGACAATAAAAGTTATCGAAAGTTTTCTTTTTCTTTATGAGTTGAATTACGAATGAACTCTATTAATTTACATTAAGCTACGCGAACACCATGCAATTTTTCAGCAATTTAGTTGTGCGATTTTGACGTCACGAATTGATATAGATGGTTTTGAGCCCGTTTACTTGCAACTTGACTGCAACTTTTGTCATGTAATTCGAGTTGTTCCTACAGCTGCAACACAGCTGCAACTCGAAAAATTGCATCGACGTCACTGGGAATTACCCAATCACAGGGCAGCGTTGGAACATGTCAGTTGTGAAACCATGCCCATGAAAAAAATGGCGTCGAAAATGAAATCTGCCGATTCGTTTTGAAAACATGCTCATACTCAATGAATATCAGAGTATTGCGAGTTTCTTTCATGCATAATTAAAGTTTATACTGAAATGCAGTAATTGTATACGGCAGAATTTATCAGAGAGGTTTCAAAACCTCGATTTTTTCGGATTTTCCGCATTGGGTTTGGGAAACGCATTGCATTATGGGATTCCTTCTATCACCGCTGACTTCATGTCGAGTTGCGTGATGTTCGAGGTAGACAAAAGTTTATATCAACTCGTGACGTCAAAATCGGACAACTAAATTGCTGAAAAATTGCATGGTGTTCGCGTAGCTTTAGGTTTTGATCTCGTTAACTATATTTGTAAGATTTATTTTTATGATTTGTTTTAATTTTTTTTATGATCATCCAATAATGTGTGATTAGGTTCATTAGTGGACGAGACGCTTTCTTTTTATTTATCCTATCTTGATCACAAAATTGAAATTTTTTTTTGTTTTACATTAATACCGAAGATTCTATCAAAAAAACAAAAAAAAACAGAATCTAAATTCTTTGGAAACTTATTTTTTTTATTACTTTCTATGGAAAGAAAGAAAAGTTGTTTTGTGTTTTATTTTTGTAGGTTGAACGTCAGAATTTAGCAATTTAAATATGAGAATGGTTCAAGGTTTTCCTGTATTTCTATGTAAAATGAAAACTTTTGAATATCCTTTTTACATGCGAGAGGTTTCTCTCAATATTGTCCATAAATATCTTTACAGTAATAGAGCGAATACAGGGCTGCTCGGAAGTACATGGAATAGACCTTTTTCACTTTATTTGTTTTTTGGTTGGAAGGAAGAAGACGTTGGTTCTTATCCTTCTTCCATTCTTATTTTCCTATTTTTGTTGTTCTAGGTTGCAAGAAGTTGATTCCGTAATTTGGCCTAATGGAGATAAAATCCTTCATTTCCCTAGGTCCTTATTATTCCTGAAACTTGCTCCTCTTTAGTTCCTATGCTTATCATTCCTTCCACCCCTTAAAGGATCTTTTGCCCTGATTCCGTATTTTCTTGAAGCGACAGATCTTTTCATTTTAATATAAAACTGTATCGTTACTGGTTTTAGACTTCTTTACTCGAACTAATACATAAATGAATGATGTTCAAGTAATTCTGATTTCCGCAGTTTTTTCCGCAGTTGATTTTTACTTCATTTCATTAGAGGACGCAGCCAAAAGGGAGGGAATTATTCTCATTTCAAAGTCCATCTTCGCTAGGGAATCAGATCAAACTTTTCAATTTCATACCTATACGCAAATGCAGCCAAACGCTGCAAAATTAAGTCCAGGCTGAACTTTGAACAAAATAGATAAGAAAACTAAATGATAAGATGTTCACTATCTTGAAAGCAATATTAGAAAAAAAAATATGTTTACTATGTTGTAGGCTGTAAATTAGTGTTTTAATCGTTATAACCATAAAATTAAATACTAAGTATAAAAATAAATTATATTTTTGAAATTTTTGAATAACAAAAAACTTAATAAAAGTGTTACAAAAAGGTTTTTAACAAAAAAACACATTATAAAAAAGTTGCGAAACCCCGTAAAATCATTGCACGATTATCGCTCTAGAGTATTTTTTTTTATCAATGCAATGGAGTAAAAAAAAACTGGTGAGTTCTTCAAATAAAGATTTTATTCATTTTTCCTTTTTGTTTCATTTTCGTAAGTTTAATTTACTCCAAAAACAGAATTAAGAAGTGAAAATTAGGAGCATTCAATTTCCCTCATTTTTATATATATTTTTTAGAGTTTTATTAGATACTGGTGTGTGATTGAAATGATAGATTATTTATATTTTTTATTATTCTTTTGTACAAAAGGCTATCTGTGAAGTAACTGTAATAATAGATTTGTTTTTAGGCAGTGACATTTTCTTGGTATATTATTTTTTATTATTATCCATCATAGTAATGTTCCTCTTAGCATCCTATCTATCTTTGTGAGATACGATCCTTGTACTTTATTTTTCCCATTACGATTGCTTAGAACTAACTGAGTCTATTTTTGTTTTAGTTATTAATTGTACGCAGCCGGAGAATCCACAGAATGGTGTCGCCATTTATCGTGATCTGGGCTTTGGGTCAGTGGTTCGTTACGAATGCCAATCACGCAGAGCCGTTGTTGGAGATGGAATAAGAATATGTCAAGCCAATGGCCAGTGGAGTGGACGCACGCCTCGATGTGTGGGTGAGTCAAAAACATGTCAGAATTTTTTAGAAAATCATTAAAAAAATACAAATTACAGTAGAACTTCAAGGTACAGTTCGATGCTTGGTAAAAGCTAAAACTTACAATGAAATTTTATTCCTCTTTAAATCAAATAAATTAATTTTGTTTAATAAAAAGAACTAAAAAGTTGTGGATAAACTTCAATGATTTTTTTAAAAATAGAATGTTAAGAATTGACTGATGTATAATTTGATGAATGTTAAGAGTCTAATCAAAGAACATCAGTTAGGTAATAATATTTAATAAAATACTACAAGTTCTAGAGGAAATATTCGAGTTATGATAATTTTTGTATTAATGACTGTCTTAAACAACGTAATCACATTCTTCATTCTCACAGTAGAAACAGTCAAAGCATTAATCTCAAATGTGTCTGAATATGAGCTCAAATCCTTGTGTGGGCTTGATGTTTCTTTTTCTCTTGGGTGCATACTTTACAAAAATGTTATGGTCCTTGCAATAAGCTTAAAAAAAACCGCAGTGCTGTTGAGTTCCACTACCTTTGTAAAATCTATAAATCTACATAGTTTCCATTTTATAGAATGACCTACAGCCGCCATTTTGTAATCAAGCCGCTACTTACGTTTCTCGATCTTTTTTTTTTTTTTTTTTTTTTTTTGCATTTAATCTATAAATGCTATCTCTATTCTTGCTTTTTTTTATTAGAGATGATTTTATTATTATAAAATAAGACAATAAGAAATTAATCAATACAGCAGTCAGTTTTTTTAATTAAAGTAATTTTCGTTAATCTTTTAGTGTCAATGTCAAACGATGTCCTCGGAAGGTAATACGTCAGGATTACGCGAAAGATGTTTGATTTATTTACAACGACAAACTTGAAGGGAAATCATAACCTGAGAGATGTTCGATGTTCATAGGCCAGCACTGAACGTGATGTTCACCAGTCGTAACGAAAGGACATCGCTATTAACATGATGCAATGAAATACAACCTCCTGCTATGCTTATTGCTCTTACGTGATCTTTATGTGTTGTTCTAACGACAACAATGATATAGTTATTAATTACAACAATCTACTGCTCTGCATTATAAGTAAAACATGGCAAATCGTTCACAAAATTGAAGTGAATAAAAAAAGGGGTGTAAAAGAGAATCGACGCGTTTCCATGTTCTTTATCAAAAAGTGTTCTATTGTCACACTCAGGGGCGGTCTGGCTTAATTGGGGGCCCTCGGCTGGAAACGAATTTGGGGCCCTTTAAGGCTTTACCAGTTCTCTCCATTGCAACTTCTATCTTAAAAACCAAAAAAAAAAAAAAGGGCAGCAAAAAAAAAGACCCCGTTTCTGGTCACACTCTTATACATCCTAAAAGGTTTTTGCAGTAGTCATATACATCAAGTGTATTTAGTTGTGTTTTTGTACATTGAGAGTAGATTCGTCCTACGACCGGTCGTTGCTCGCTCCTCTCACATTCCTTTAAGTTCATTTTCTCACAAACCATCTTTTCTCTTTCTTAGAATTATGGATATCTTCTCCTCCTACCCTTACCTTTCAAAATGTTCATTATTTAATAACTTACTTCAGCCCCTTGTGTCGCTTTCGCTCTCTCCGTGTGTATTCTGATGTTGTGTTTTTTGCTTATATGTTGTTAAAATGGCAAGTTCGAGTGGTGCATCTATGAGAGATTGCGTGATTAATCCGAACAGTTTTTGTTATACATGTGGGTATTATGTGATAATGTAAAAGAAAAGAAACAATACCCCGTTTGTCAAAAGTTTGTATATGTTGGTATATTTTAAAACATTTGCTTCACCAGTCTTGCGTAAAACTTGTGCAGACAATCAAGACAATGATACAAAGGGAAGACGCAGTTCATCTATGGCATTTGATATTACAATGATTTGGCTTAAGCAAAAAATCATTACAATGATTGCTGTTTTTGTGTGTGTAAAATATCTGGGTTTTAATAAGAAAAAGAAGGAGGTCATGGAATACCCAAACCTGACATCAGCATTAAGACTTTGCCACCTGGACCAGATGCTCCAATTCCGACACCACCAATGGCCAGAGTGAAACTTCATCCATTTCGAGTAGAGAAGAAGATTATTTAAATTATTCACAATACTTGGAAGATGAGAATCCACAACCTTTCAGTCAGTCAGAATTGAATAATTTGTTTGGGTTTACTAAAGAATGGAGTGAACATTTACGGTGAAGAGTGAAAGAAAAAAAACCCTTTACTTCCTCGAAAACTTAATACTGGTACAGAATTCATGAGGATGAGTTCAAACAATTTTTGAAAAATCCTTTCGTAAAGGATCGTAAAACTTCATGCATTGTTCTGACATCCCTGCTTGAGTAGTCGTCTAGGAACAGCATTTGAATCAAAAGACTAGGGTTTATTTATTGTCTCCAGCAAAAGAAGTCGAAAAGGTTTCTTCTTTACAATGGGAATAAACTTACGTCAATTACTCATTCCAAATCCCTTTGTTTATACTTAAGTTTTACTAACCAAAATTTGTACATTGTTCTAGAAAAAATTAAATACAATGAACACAAGTGGTACGTATGCTATTATCTGCTGTCCTGTTTTATCAGGATGAGAAACTAAAAATTTCCATGCTTTTTTGTGAATGTTACAGTAGGATCAGGGAAAGACACTGGACTCAAAAGAAAACACTTAGTGCTCGAAACAAAAAATCCCTCATTAACTGACTTCAAAAAGTTTAAATGTTACCGTCATTATACATCAAAGTAAGCAGTTTGTCAAGGCTTTGAACGGAAGTGGCCCTTGATGCCAGTATCTCGTTAGGAAATTTCCATTGTTATCTGAAGCAGAAGTAAATATTTTTTTTTGACGGCCCACAGACAATCCAGCTCATTTAGAAACTTTTAGAAACACCATTCAATGCATTTGGAAGTACCATGAACAACTTCGAGCTTCAGGCATGGAACTCATTCAAGGATGTCTTTAACAAGTTCTTCGGTAATGCTGAAGATCCGAGTAGATTGTAAAAAGATTGCAGCCACTTGGATGTAATAGGAGCTTCAATTTCTATCTTCTCATCCCAAAAACGTAGGAGAACGAAGTGAAAAACAGGAAAAGAGATTCCATGATGACATGAGAGAGATGGAAACGATATAATACGATAGTCAATGGAATGTCTCCATGATGGCTGACTACTATTAGTGTTTCTTCTTTTCTTCGAAGAAGTGTAACCTACGAGCACGGAGGTACCGCATTCTATGGAACTCCCCCATAGAATATCTTGAGAAAAGATACTGAGGTGATTTCCCGTTTCCGTCCTCAGGAAGCCATTATGGAAATTTCAGACCTGAAGAGACGCTGACAGACGTAGAAACGGAAATGAAACATCCATGGCTCTTCCGGGATTCAAACCCAGGTTTCGATATTTGCCTCGTGGGAGGTCTCCGCCTAAACCACTAGGCATTGCCGGAACAGCACTGTTGGGGTGTTTAATAAGAGAGAAACCTCCTGAGGACAACAAATGCAAATCAATTCAGCGTTCGTTTGCAGCGAAGCGGAGAAGAAAATCGAAATTAGCCTTAGGGTAGGTTAAAAAAAATGTTAAGTCTTTTCGACTTATTTTAAAATATTGTATCTACTTTATTGAAATTCTATCCTATTTTAGCCATTGCCTCATGCATGTTAACAGTGTGGTTATTAATTGAAAATCAATAAATCATTAAATATTCCATTTCCACTTTGTAAAAAAAAACAAAAAAACTTACATGATGTGGAGAAATGGTCAGCAAATTTGAATTTACCATCCACCAAAATTAGATTCAGACACCATCTTAAGCCATCTGAGAAAAAAAAGGATAATTTTGGAGTGTCTCGTTCTTTTCTAAACACTTTTTGATGTTTTGTACAATTAGTTAAATGTTATTAATAATATTGTCATTTTCATAATACTTTCCCTATTAATAATAATTGGATAATTAATAATACTTTGCTTTTAAAGAATAAACAACAAACGGCAATCGAAATTAATCTCCCTTCCGTTATTGTCATTGTGTCTTTCCCGAAAACCTTTTGAATAAGAAAAGTAGTGAAATCAAGTAAATAGTTTAATTCAAAAACTTAATTTTATTACGGTTTCCATTGAAGGTAGGATTTGTCGTTCGTAGAAAAGAAAGAGAATGATGTTTCCCTCCCTTTCAGATTGAAACAACTGATGGACGATAACGGAGAAGGAATTGCATTTAATCTTCGAAAGAACTGCCATTAATGGAACCTTGAACCAAAGGAGATCCAATTCACAGTAAAACGAAACCGAATTTTCGGATCAAGTTCCTCTTGTCTTCAATGTCCTGTTTTGTTTTTTTGTTTTTGTTTTTTGAAATGTGATTTTTACTACTGACCTACATTACAACGGAAATATAGACAATTCTCAATTGTTCTTCATTTTTCTGTGGTAGAGCGAGAAGGTCAATATTTCTAAGCCCTTGGTTATTTTCAAGAAAAAGATACACGTAATTTAGCCTCTAAGAAACAGTGGAATCAAAACAAACATGAGTAGAAAAAAACATTCGAAAAAAACATTATTTGATTAAAATACAAATTTCGAATAAGAGTAAGAATAAAATCTTTTATTCTTTGAATAAGGACTTGTAATTAAAGGTTCTTTCTATCGACTTCTGTAATTGACAAAAAAGAAATAAACGGTTGATTGAATTTAGTATTAGGAATCTGCTGTTTCAAATTGCACGTTCTCTCAAAATGTCTGACTGGTACATCTTCTTTTTTTGCTGCATTAAAAGAAAAGAGTGTCATTCTGATTAATAGACTCTGACGTCAGTCATTGGAGTTAAAATGTTAATCACGTGATAATTATTTACGAACCATCCATTGTTCGTTGGTTTTTGTGATCGAACATATATTTCAGTGGCGATAGAAAAAATTTTTTTTTTTAGAAAAAAGGAGCGTTATCCTGTTGGAAGAAATCCGTTTTTGTTTCCTGGAGTACTCTGCCATTATACAGAAGAACAATGCAGGAGGTAGAATTACTTGTGCGTAACAGTCAAGTAGTCAGCAGGGATATTGCTGTGGGTTGGGAATTGAAAAGTGTGCAATTCTGTAATTGAGAAGAGGAAAAGTCGTGAATCGGATGAAATTCAACTGTCTGCGGGAAGAACAATTCATAGTCTTCAATATGATGAAAATTAAAGATATCTGGGAATAATAAAGGCACGTGACATCAGCCATGCAATAATAAAAAGTCTTCTTCTTCAGTAGTGAATGTATCAGAAGTTTAGAAGGATCCTGAAATCGAAACTGAATGATGGAAATATTATAAAAGCAGCAAATACTGTGCCGTTCCGGTGATAAGTTATGGCGCTGGGATTGTAGATTGGACGGTGACCGTGGGATGCGTTGGACCGAAAAACAAAGAAGGTAAAGACTGCAAATAATGCTCTCCACCACGAAGGAAGTGATGTGGACAGACTCTATCTATCACGGGAAAATGGAGAAGGACAGTTGTAAATTAAACAAATGGTGGAAGAAGTAAAAAAGATCCCTCAGTGATTCTGTCCACAACAAGTAATGAGAGATTGTTGAATCAAGTTTCTAGGAAAGGTATCATCAGCATCATCAGAGTCGAAAGACGCATATAGGAAAGAGATGCTCACAGGTCAAATGTTTGGCCACTACATGGCTGCGGGTTGGAGGTGGAGGATTCGATTCCCGTCCTCGGCGGAGGACGGGAATTTTTCCACGCTTCTTTCTCCTCCAAACGGGCCCTAGGGTCTACCCAGCTCTCTACAGAATGGGTACCGGGTTTCTTTCCCGGGAGTTAAAGGCGGGCGAGCGACGGGCCGATCCCCCGTCCTCAACTTTGTCCCATAGGTTCTGAACACTGGAGCCTACCCTCCAGTTGCATTGCGCGGTCCTCTGGGCCTAATCGCAACTTTAACTTAACATGGTCAATATACACTGTGATACTACTTTATTAGGTACACTCCTGCTGTGCACAGAAATGACGTTGCATGACGTTGCAAGTCACAAATCCCAATTTTTGATATAAATGCATTTGAACATCTTTGGAATATCAGTTCAGCTTACAAACCAGAGAAATGGCGTACACGATTGATCTAAGGGGACTTTGAACGTGCTGGACGAAGTATTTCATTCACCACAGGTGTATCGAGAAGGTGTATCAAGAACGGTGCAACGAACAGAAAACATCAAATCAGCGACAGTCCTTTTGACGAAAATCTATCTTTGATGAAAAAGATCAGAGAAGGATTTCTAGAATTTCAGAATTTCTAGAATTACATCTTTGAAGATTCACGACGACTTTTATTTCACGACAGCGGATAAAAGAGGAGCTTTAGCAATGATGGATAATGTTAGATACAGAGATATGGGTCTCCAGTTTATAGCAAATACCAATGGCGTAGGTGGTTCCGTAAACAAACCCGGCAAAATATCAACAATTATTAGGAAGATAGTCAATGACCTCTTCTCGAAGAACTACATAACGAAATATACATAAGATATACAAAACCACCAATAATGTAACAATACAGTCTATTGGAAAAATACCGACGCAGATATTACAATGCATTATAATTCTAATAAACCGATTGCATCCAAAAAGAATATTGTCACTATGACCACCAGCTTTCCCTCTGCGTTCTTCCGAGAAGCTGTCTTGTGCCGAAGTTAGCATATTTACGAAATTATTCTAAAGTACCGATTATCCATTGAAGTTCATTCAAAGATGCATTGTTGATACACTCAAATCTATATACGAATAAGACAGTAGCCCAACTAATATCAGAAATCTTATTTGTGTCTTCATCCAATACTTAACCAAATTGTTTTATAAACTAAAGAACATTATAAAAGCTCATAACATTGAAGTGTCACCTAAATGCAAGTCAACCCTCTTAACGTACATTAACAGCCACCAAAACCTTGCACCAATGTAATGCGATTTACAGTATTCCTTGCCACAAGCATTGCGTCTCTACATAGGGGAGACAAAAAAACATTGGTTATCCCCATAAAAGAGCACTTGAATGCCATTAATAAAATAAAATGCTAATTTCTACACTGCCCTGCGTGTTAATTCAACTAAGCATACAATCAATTCTGACAATCCTATCATGTTCGCCATTGAGCCTGACGATTACCTTAGGGAATTCAGAGAATCACTGCTAATCCTAACCAGAAAGCTTTACAATAATCAACTTTCTGTGTCTAATGCCTTAGCTTAGAATTTACATGTTCACTAAACTTATTGCATATTTTATCATTACCAAATGGTTCTCACTTCACAGTAAAATAGAAGATTCTACCCCTATCCCCTCTTGTATTATGGTTCTCCCTACTATCATTGGTCCTCCCTTGTCTTAAAAAGCTTTATAACTGAGCACATCCACAATGTTTTTTAGTCTGATGAAAGCTTCGTAGTGGAGCTGAAACTAGTAACGTTTTAATGTTGTTTTGTAATTTTATTGTAAATAATCTTTAATTTGTGTGTGTTTCATGGCTATTTTAACTAATCTATTAGTTAAAATCAAGACAAGAAAAGTTGAAGAATAAGACGTTCCTATTCTAATTCAAAATGTAAGTTCTGCATCTGAATTCTCTGCTTTTGAAACAAACCCCTCAAAGAAAAACAAATGGCTTCTACTTATTTGTTTTTAAGTAAACAACAGAACGAAAGGAAGGAATTACGGCAATAATCTGTTTTAAAACCATCTTATGATTATTACTATTAGCACAAATCCATTTACTTTTCTCTTCTACAGGGGAATGGATTAAAAACAATGGATAAAAGTAAGCCAATTAAGTACCAGATACCTACCCTCGGTTTTTTCTAATTGAGAATGCGTGATATTAACTTAAGTGCAGACCTCTGGATCTTTGAAGTATAAGTAAAAACCAAAACCACATATTTACTTTTTATTATGTACTTTGTAGTTTTATTACTTGAATAAAAAAGGGATAAATCATAAAAATAAACTTGAGAATAAACAAAGTATGTTTTAAAGAAAACTTTTTATTCCTTTGTTTGTATGTGACTGCGTCTCTTACAATTTCAAGGCTTTTTTTCCATTTCATCAAAACTCGCCACTTATGCTCTCTTGGCAGCCCACGCAGTCATATTCTTAATTAAACTTTATTTAAATTTAACATAGTTAAGAGTTGTTATTCTGTAAATTCTATTCCTCCTTCTCTCCACTACCGTAGATAATAACACAGAAATGATTGTTTTTATCGTAATTTCTAAATTGTCTTTGTTTTTGTATATCTTATGTTTTTTGCCAGAAGTGGAGTGTGAGTTGCCCAAAGGACCTTTCTCTTCAGGATCTATCTCTGTTCAACGAGGTACACAGGTAGGCGATCTGCTTATCTATCATTGTGACAATGGAACCTCCCTTACGGCTATCTGTCACACGACAGGAACATGGGATCCACCTCCTCCCTCATGCATGAGTAAGTCCTTGATTTTATATATCTATGGGATTTTAATTTACAGTGTTTCTATCAGTAAGTTTATTCTTAACAAATAAAAAATCATTTAATACAATAAAGAATTCAGTAAAAGTCACATTTAGATTAAAAAAATATTAATTAAAAAAAAATCTTTATTCGAAAAGTCAAAATTATAACTGTGCATATAAGTTATGTAAACGTTTCAAAATATTCAGCTGCCAAAGGAAAATGGTATCACAGCCAGTACATACATGAAAATCTGGTTGTAGCTCAACCGATATGGATCAGGGAAGATATCACTAATCTCTAAAAGCTCTGGATGACTACTCCCATCTCAGCAGTCTATTCACAAGCGCCGCCATCTTTTAGTTAGACAAAATAAAAAACAGAAAAGACAGAAATAAAGGGAAACTTATTTTGTAAAAAATGTATATTTATCTATTTCGGTCAAAATTAATTACAAAACAGAATTATCATAAAAGAAATCACTGCCAAAGATTACAATAGGATACTATTGTAATTTTATTAATCTATAATTATTGTTTTTCTTAAAACTATATCATAAGAAACAAGGGCCTAACAATAGAAAAAGGAAATAATCTACGAAACTGAAATCAATCAGAAATATAGGAAAAGTATTTATTTCGATTTTAAATATATTTTTTTCGATTTTACAAAATTAATTACAAATTCTTTTAATAATATTGACTTTGAAGGCGATCGATTTACTTCTGTCTGAATATGCTTGATATTTGAGGGGAAAACTAAGAAGACATAAAAGCAAATAGCTTAGAAGATGCTGAAAAGATCTCACAAACGCTGATGAAAAAAACTGAAATAATAAATAGGCCATATAAATTAAAGCTGATTTGAATTAGTCATCCGTTTTGTCTTCTTTTCGTTGTTTTTCTTTGTTTTATCTTAATTAATTATTCCTCGTTTTCCTGTTGAATGATTATCTATTTTTATTAAATCTCTCTAAATTTATGAAACGTTTCTTCGAAACTTTTGAAACAAAGCAGTTCCTGAAACCTAAAAAGGATTTTTTTTCTTTTTTTTAATTTGAAATCTCCTCTACTTTGTAATTGAATACCCAATAGTAACATTTACGTTCAAAAGAAACTGAAATCAAATAGACGTTATTTGCTAAGTTGTTTAAAGCAGTTAAAAGACGTGCATTTAGTGAATTACCAAAGAATATAGGATAAGTTTAATCTCCCATTTCATTTCTCATATTGAATACTAGATAGAACAGTATTATGTAATGTAATAGCCACAAGGTCATAAATAATCCCACCCAAAACATTTCATGTAAAATAAGTTGCCTAGACTCACATGCTCATAACGCTTTCACTGTTAAAAAGATATGAGATCTCATGTAGAGCCAAGCCCCTAACTCTACAAGGCCTAACTCTACAAGCCCTAACTCTAAAAACCCTATATCTTGGTCAAAAAGTATGGCTTGGCCGTTTCGTGGCTGTCGCACAGACAATCCCATGGAGTTATGTAAAGGATATGGAGTATGCCAAGGCATACTTTTTGACCAAGATAGTAGGGTTTTTAGAGTTAGGCCTTGTAGAGTGAGGGGCTTGGCTCTACATGAGATCTGATAACTTTTTAACAGTGAAAGCGTTATGAGCATCTTGGCAACGGATGTCTTGGGTGGGATGAAATAGTTCCTTGAAACGGCTAAGCCATACTTTTTGACCAAGATATAAGGTTTTTAGAGTTAGGGCTTGTAGAGTTAGGCCTTGTAGAGTTAGGGGCTTGGCTCTACATGAGATCTCATATCTTTTTAACAATGAAAGCGTTATGAGCATATGAGTCTCGGCAACTTATTTTACATGAAATGTTTTGGGTGGATTTCGTTTCTTTTTGTAAGATGAGATCTGATAACTTTTTAACAGTGAAAGCGTTATGAGCATGTGTCTTGGCAAATTATTTTATATGAAATGTTTTGTGTGGGATATACCTATCAGAAATTGTTACATAATAAAGAAGAGCTTATCCAGCCCATAAGAGGACAAACAGAAACGGTGAGAGACTAATAGCATTTTACAGACAATTTAATCTAAAACTTATGTCCACACATTTCAGAGCCCTGCCAAAGAAGAAGAAGACGTGGCTATCCCCCAATCCAATATTAGGAGAATTTCAGATAGACCATGTTGCAATAACAACTACCAATAGAAGTGAAATTCTGAACGTAAAAGTGAGGAAAAGTACGAACATCAACATAGACCACTATCTTTTGGAAATTAAAACGAAATTTCAGCCGAATAGACTCCATAACAAAGCTGGAAGCAGAAGAAGGATCGACATAGAAAGTCTCAAACGAAATGAAAATACATATCGAGAAAGCTTATCAAAGTGTAATATGAACAACTGGGAAGAAATTAAGGAATCTTTAACAAAAACAGCCGAAAACTTGCAGGAACCGAAAAAGAAACGGAGGCACAGATGGTGGAACGAAAGGTGTGACGACACCCTCAACGATAGACTAAGGGCCTGGAAAAGGTGGTATTCCAACCGAACAGAGGAAACATGGAATGACTTCAGTCAACAAAGGAAAATTACTACAAAGATCATCAGAGGAGAAAAAAGAAAGTACGATAAAACCCGACTGGAAAGTTTGGAAGAAAATTTCAAAAGAAATAACACTAGAATATTCTATAAAACATTTAAGGAAGAATTACAACAGTACCAGCCTCCAAGTCTCTGTATTAAAAGACAGGACGGTACCCTTGCATTAGGTAACAAAGAGAACTGCCAACTTTTAGCGGAACATTTTGATACCCTTCTAAACTGCGAAGCACCATCTGAAAGACTGGACTTCAAGAAGCCATCCGACATAAACCCACTGTCAAAACCACCAAGCCTCATTGAGATAAAAAGTATTATTAAAGAACTGAAAAATAATAAAGCACCAGGAGAGGATGGTATTGTTGCAGAAATGTGGAAGTTCGGAGGAGATAGGGCAGTAGAAAGCTTACATCATCTGATTTGCGATGTCTGGGAAAAAGAAATAATACCAGGTGATTGGAAATGTGCTCTGATACATCCGCTCCACAAGAAAGGTGACCGCACAGACCCTAACAACTACCGAGGAATTTCACTGTTACCTGTTTCTTACAAAATACTCTCGAAGGCCTTACTTAACATAGTGGAAAAACAGGTGGATCATCAGATTGGAGAATATCAGGGAGGCTTCAGAAAGGGAAGATCCTGTGTGGAACAAATTTTCTGTCTCAAAAGCATCCTGAGAATAAGAGCGTTGAGGGGTAAGAACACAGTGATTTCGTTTGTCGACTTCAAAAAAGCATATGACTCGATAGACCGTCAGACGCTCATCAATGTCTTGGAAGAATTCGGCGGGGATAAAAAAACAAGATCTATCATCAGACAAACATTAATAGATACTATATAATTAGCCTACTAAAATGATATTAATTAAATGGATTAAATGATATTAATCCAAAGTAAGTGCAATTTTAGTAGGCTAATTATATAATTTAAGAAATAGCACGTAAAACATATTTTTAACTAATTAATAGATACTGTCTCTAAAGTTAAATTTCAGGAGGAAATTTCAGAGCCCTTTCAGATTAAGACAGGAGTTAGGCAGGGGGATGGACTTTCACCAATTCTGTTTAATATCGTTCTGGAAAAAATTATGAGAACATGGAAGAATGCCATGGCGGAAAGCGGAATTGAAGGAATCTGTTTAGGTGCGAAGAAAAAGGGTTTAAAAGTTGAGTGTCTAGCATTCGCTGATGATTTGGCGTTGTTAACAGATAAGAGGGAAAATGCCAAGATAACGCTTGAAAAACTGCACGAGATCGCAGAAAAAACAGGACTCAAGATCTCATATGAGAAAACTGAATTCATGGAATACAAACATAACAGAGAAACGCACTTGAATACAAGATATGGAAAGGTTAAAAGAACTGACAAATTTAAGTATCTAGGAGAATGGATCCAGCCAAATGGTCTTGATAAAGAGGCAATCAAAGGACGCATCAGTAAGTTGGAACTGGCATACAGGTTAGTGCAAAATATATATAACAAAAAAGCTCTCTCCTACAACGCAAAATTCAGACACTATACCACGGTTGTCAAGCCGGAAGGGATGTACAATTCAGAATGCCTAATTTTAAACAAAAAAGGGGAAATAGAGGAATTTGAAAAGAGAGAAAGGAAAATTTTAAGGAAGATACTCGGACCGGAAAAAAGAGAGGATGGTACATGGAGGAAGAGGAAAAATATGGATTTATACAAACGGGTGGAAAAGATTACAGACACGATACGTAAGAGAAGACTGATATTTTATGGTCACCTCGTAAGAATGAGCGAATCTAGATTAACTAAGAAGATCTTCGACTATATCACCAACTTAAAGTCGACGACTAAATGGGTTGAGGAAACTAGAAGAGACATGCAACAAGTTGGGATTAATTCAGAAGAGATCTGGAGTAGGAAAATGTTTAGAATGAGAGTTAATGGATTCAAGGGGTTCCAGGGTAAAGAAACTACGAGGACCAAGGTAATCTGGTCAGATGATAGAAGGCGGAAGCAGAGTGAGAGAATGAAGAAATACTGGGAGGAAAAGACTATTCATCTAGTCAATTGTTTCCCGCGGTCCATAGTAGGCCAAACTCGTAAGAAGAAGAAGAAAGAACCGGAATCCCCTTTATAAGGGGTTGGAGGGTGAAAGTTACAGATTTCTTAATTTTGTTGTTGTTTGTATGCTAAACCTAGCCTGCATACCAAATTTTAGCTTTCTACGACTTTCTACTTTCTAGTACCCTAGAGGTTTTGATGATCATGAGTCAGTGAGTCAGTCAGTGAATCATGGTCGAAATCGACGTATTTTAGATATTAATAAAATCCAAAGTATAAAAGCTAGATAAATGAAACGTAGCGTATTTCATTAGTCTGCTAACGGCATCTTACCCTGAAAATTTGAGCTCTGTAGTATTATTTAGGCCGAAGCATTGAGGGTACGACGTATTTCAGATCTTAATAAAATCCAAAGTATAAAAGCTAGATAAATGAAACTTAGCGTATTTCATTAGTATGGTAACTGCGTCTTATCCTAAAAATTTCAGCTCTCTAGTATTATCCAGGCCGAAGCTATGAGGGTTCGATAATACATAACCAGACCCCCCCCCCCCCTTTATGAGGGGTTGGAGGGTGAAAGTTACGGATTTCTTAATTTTGTTATTGTTTGTGTGCTAATCCTAGCCTGCATACCAAATTTCAGCTTTCTAGGACTTTAGGAAGTACCCTAGAGGTTTTGATGATCATGAGTCAGTCAGTCAGTGAGTGAATCAGTGACGAAATCGACGTATTTTAGATATTAATAAAATCCAAAGTATAAAAGCTAAATAAATGAAACTTAGCGTATTTCATTAGTATGGTAACTGCATCTTATCCTGAAAATTTGAGCTCTCTAGTATTATCCAGGCCGAAGCTATGAGGGTTCGAAAATACGACGAAACGCTTCCAGAAAAGGTACGTAGTGCCCTTCCTGCCTTCGGCTCGTCTTGGCGGATTATTTGGTAGTTTCTATAAAATAAGAAGATGAAGGGAATTCTATTAAAGAACAAAAGAAAGTGAATTCTAAACAACATCAATCAGTTTACTTGAAGAAAATTGTGTATTTCATGTTTGTTGTCACTGCCTTAACCCCAGTCCAATCTTTTCTTTTATGAACTCTGACCTTAATGTCATTATAGTAATCAGTTACTGAATCCCTTAAAAATTAGGGGTGTTATTTAGAAGCCGGGAATATTTCTCTCTTTATTCATCTCTGTCTCTTTTCAATCGTAAAATGAACAGCAGAAAACACAGTTCCATACATTGTAGAAAATATGGAAATATGGAGAAGAACAGTGCTTTCTTTTTCTGGGAGGGAATTAACTTGCGTTTTCTCCTCAAATTCAGTGAATCAAAATCTGTATTGAATCGAAATTATTTTTTACTTAATCCTTACCCTTTTCTAAGAATCGTTATTATTCTTGTTAAAGCCATGTTTTCAAATCTTAGGGCAAAGGAGTATTATTTCAAAACATTGCTAATAAATTTAATCTGATATTTAACGGTTTTTTTTTTATTGCTTTGTTGTATTTACTCTCTTTGGTATTTGACTAAAACAGCTGTCGTTGATAGCAACCAAGGTATTTCACTTAACATTCGATGGAAGTAAATCAATCCGAAATGATTTAAAGTCTAAACATAAAGAAATGAATGTTTCTGATCTCATATCCTGATTGTAGGAATGCGAAACAGTGAGAAGTAATTTAGTCAAAGCAGTTTATTAGCACTGTTTCGAAACATTGATGTAAAACTTCAAAAGTAAGAAATTACTTTATAATGAAGATTAGTTTTTTTTTTTTGGTTTTCACTTAATTTCAATTATTTTCTAATTCTGAACTCAAATAACGCTTACATTGGATCTTTTAGATAATGAAATTTTGAAAAAAATATTTTTATTGAAAATACAAAAATAGTTATTCAAATGTAAGCACTGCTGTTGTTGGGAGGAAAAAAACATTATTTTTCCAGCCTGATGTTACAGTGCAGTATGGATTCACAGCACATTTATCTTTGATCATTCTTTTTCGAAAAAAACAACCCTAATGGTCCTCTGTTTTGCTCTACATCGACCCAGAGATCCCGAGAGGTGCTCAATACCTTTGTCGCATCCCAATAAGAACAGTATACTCCGATACTTGGAGTTATCCACTTTCGTGCAAGATGGAGTGGCTCCACATATTGGATGATGTGTACAGCAGTTTTTATGACCGCGTTTCACCGAGTCGCTCCACCGCCAGACCACTTCGTCCTTAATCTTAATCCTTGTGATTTCTGGTAGAGGGGATACCTAAAAACTACGGTGTATCGTGGACATGCTGAATATTTGGCAGCCTTGAAAGACAGTATCACACTGCATGTCAGAAACATCACAGCGGGTCATTACGGTCGAAATTCGTGCCTAAACCAACTCGCAAATGGAAATTTACACTCGCTAGCTAATTAACGGGGGTGGGTGTGGCAAAATTTCATATATCTACGATATACCTATACTAGCAGCGGAACCCGCCCGATTGGTAGGTGTATAAAATTTGGCTTCGCGACCTATCATTATATATACGTCCTTGCACATCACCTATCTATTAGGTCTAGAAGTTAATTTCCGCGTTTTTTTATGCTTTTCAAACTACATGAAACTGGACAAACTTAAACAAAACTTTTATTCAAAATAATTTCCGTCATTAATAACAACATTTTCCCAGAGTTTGGGCAACTTATGGATTCCATCATAATAAAATTTTCCTGGTTTGGCCGCCATCCATTCATCGAGCCATTGTTTGACGTCTTGACGTTCTTGAAAGCGCTGCTCTACCAGACCATGAGCCATTGACCGGAAAAGGTGATAATCCGACGGGGCGATGTCCGGAGAGTACGGCGGGTGCGGTAAGACTTCCCATTTGAACTCTTTCAGCGTATCTTTTACCGCTTTTGCGACGTGTGGCCTTGCATTATCATGAAGCAGTATCAATTTTTCGTGTCTACCAGCCCATTCTGGTCTCTTTACTGCGATTTCATGACGCAACTGCGCTAGTTGATGTTGATAGTGATTCGCAGTGACTGTTTCGCCAGGTTGAAGAAGCTCACAGTACAGTATGCCGCGGTGATCCCACCATATGCACAGTAAGACCTTCTTCCCGTGGATGTTTGGTTTCGCGGTCGGATTGTCGTAGTACACCCATTTTTCATCGCCAGTTATGATGCGGTGTAAAAACGACTTTCTTTGGAATCTGTCCAGCAAGATTTGTGAAGTTGTTTTTCTCTGCTCTTTGTTGCGTTCTGACAGCTCATAGGGCACCCATATTCCTTCCTTCTGAATCTTCCCCATTGCTTTCAATCGAAGAGAAACTGCGTTTTGCGTGACGCCGAGAGATGCCGCGAGTTGCTCCTGTGTTTGAGCCGAATCTTCATCCAATAAAGCTTGAAGTTGTTCGTCTTCAAATTTTTTTGGCTGTCCTGGCCGATCTCTGTCGTTGACGTCAAAATCGCCCGATTTGAAACGCTGAAACCATTCTTGGCAGGTACTTATGGATGGAGCAGCATCGCCGTAAGCTTGGGCAAGCATTTGGTGCGCGTCAGTGGCTTTCTTCTTGAGATGAAAAAGGAAAAGAAGAGCTTCCCGCAAATGACGTCTTTCCGGCACAAAGGTTGACATCTTCTAAATTAAAAATAACACATGTTTATAACGTTATATAGTGAAAGTCATATATTAATAGAAAGCTGATAATACAGAGAACATTATAACATAAAATTCGTTATATAAAAATAATTTTATTTTGACAAAATATCAACAAAACAAAAAACGCGGAAATTAACTTCTACACCTAATATAAATTGACGAATGGTGATTGGTGAAGGGTAGAGGAAACTTCCATCATGAAATACCCCTCGCGGGAGTTCACATCCAGGTGAATTTGAATAGGCGGTAAATTTGAATTGGCACAGCAGTCTAGGTTTTGAATTTAGGAAAAAACCGATTTGCGAGTTGATTTTTTCCACTCGCAAGCGCCTAATTTCTACTCGCAAATTGCGAGTTTGCGAGTGGGATTTTCGAGGGTTGCTGTTGAACAGCGTTCATCGCTTCAGTTTTTACACCTTTCGAATGGGGACAACATTGAGCAGTTTTGCTTGCGTCGGTAAGGGCAGTATCTGCCTTAGAGTGTAAAATAAAACATCTGTTGCTTGCAGTGTCACAATTGGCATAGTGGTGTTTTTTGTATTATTATTATTATTATTATTATTATTATTATTTTGGAAATGTCGTCACATGTCCTGAAAATCGCCGTCCTAAATTTCGCTGCATTTGGACTGTTATATATATATATATATATATATATATCGCTCTAGACAGTGATGTTATAGACAGTTGTGTTATACTTAATTAGAATCACCCGATATTTATAATGATTCAAACCTTAAATTTTACTTTGCCATGAATGGACTGTTGTCTTTTAGAAGATAGGTATTTTTGTATTTACTTCCTTGTTTATTGTTAGTCATTGAACGCAGAAAATAAGAAAAAAAAACAAAACAAACTTGATGGCTAAGAAAAAGAAATTGTGTAAAAATGATCTACATATTTCCTGATGATTGAAATTTAATGTTACTTTTATGTTATTCAAACTTAGATCTGTTTTTGTTTTACAGATGATACCCTTCCAGAGTTCACCACTAATCTTCCCTACGTCCAGGTTCGTCTAACAGCAGCGCCACCTACATCCGGCAGATCGAGAGGTTTTTGGTGCAGATGGAGAATATTTCAGTGGTTGTGTCGTGAGTAAGAAGAATTCAACCCCTAAATCCCTCGAAAAAGACTTGATAATAGACATAATTGACAGCTTTTCTCGTTAGCCAGGATGTAATACTTTTGGTTTTTGACTGTATTTAGGTAGCTCTAAGATTTGTTTTGAATTTAGAAACAAAAAAACAACTTTGAACTCAAAATATACAAGACAGTTTTATTCCATTAATGTAATATTACAAATAACAACAAACTTTAATAATGTAATTTTTGGAAGAAATTTTCTTCCTTCCAACATTGATGTAGACATATAATATTCATTCCATCATTTCTGTAGAGATTTATCCTGTAAATATAAATAACATTATAGAACTTAATCTTGCTGAGTATTTTTATTTACAACAGGGAATTGGCATTCGGGAACACATCTTTTAATTTTACTTTGTTTTAATAGATTTTAATACGTTAAAAAAAAGTTAGTTTCCCGCCACACGCTTATACAAGCCTACGGGGCGCGGGAGGTGAGGCTCCCAGCGTTTCAAAGTGACCAACGGGACGAAGTGGAGAACGGGTGATCAGCCCGACGCATGCCCGCCTTTAACTCCCGGGAAAGAAACCCGGTACCCATTCTACAGAGGGCTGGGTAGACCCTAGGACCCGTTCGGAGGTGAAAGGAACGTGGAAAATCCCCGCTCTCCGCCGAGGCCGGGAATTGAACCCGCCACCTCCAACCCCTAGCCAAGCGATTTTAATACATAGAACACGAAAATGACAAGTAAAAAGTTTTAAAAAAGTAAAATTTATTTTAAATTTTTAATGTTAAAGGTGCGAAATCTTCACATACCGTGAAACGCTCTCTGATTGATTAACGTCACTGGTTAGACGAGCTCTTACTTCCTCGTAGGAATTCGTCTACTATCATTAAAAAGTTTCATTATTTTCAGTTATTGTTGTTAAAAAAAAAAAAAAAACAGTTAAAATGAATAAAGGATTCATCAAAGGAGATTCCATCAATCTTCCATCCATTTATTCATTGATGGTGGCTAATTTCTTTAAAAAAAAAAAAAAAAAAAAAAACCCTGATTTTGTTGGGACCGAAATGAAAAGCAATAAAGTGATACGATTTCTATAAAACAATACAGTGGAACCTCTATATTCGTCAGCCCCTATATTCATAACATTTTGATGAAAAAAAATGTTTCCACATTCGTCACCACTCGGCACTGGCGCTGCAATCAGCTAGCCAACTCAAGTCAGCCTTGTGCGGTCATCAAGTGGGTATCTCCCGTCAAATTTCTCTTGGAAATTTTGATTATTTTCGCAATTACCGTTGTAATCCCCAACATCACCCCCAACAAAGCATAGTGAAGATAAACAACCAAAAAGGAAAGCTGCGAGAATCCCAATTGAGTTTAAAAAAGAAATTATTGCTAAGTTTGAAAGTGGACAAAGTGTTTCCAACTTATCCAGAGAATTTAACCGAACTTAGCCGAGAACTGCCATGGATAGTTATAATAAAAAATAAAGAAGGGATTAAAACGGCTGATGTGGCAAAAGGTGTCAATATTCTTGCTGCTAGAAGATCACAAACGATTGAAGATATGGAAAATCTCTTCTTGTTGTGGCTTACTGAGAAGCAAAGGGCTGGTGATAGTCTATCATCTGTGAAAAAGCAAAGAAGTTATTTGACGACCTGCAGCAAAAGACCCCAGGAACCAGTGGTGAGTTTATGCCAACTAGGGGCTGGTTCCAAAAATTTAAAAGACGAACGGGCATTCACAGTGTAATTAGGCTTCGCGTTCGATACAGAAGGTGTTAAACAGTTTTTTGAAGATTTCAGAAAGTATATACACTGAGGGATTTATCTCTTAACAAGTTTGTAATTGTGATGAAACGGGCCTGTTCTGGGAAAAAAATGCCTTGAAGAACCTACATCACAAAAGAAGAATAAGCTTTGCTTGGACACAAATCAATGAAAAACACTCAAGCTGCGTGGTAACGCTAGTGGTTATTGCAAAATCAAACCATTACTGGTTTGCTACTCAGAAAACCCGACAGTTTTCAATAAGAATAATGTAATAAAAAGTAATTTAAATATGATGTGAGGGCTAACAGCTTGGGTTACAAGACAGTTTCTCCTGAAGTGGATTCATGAAGTGTTTTCCCTAAGTGTAAAAGCTTATTTAGAAAGTAATAATTTGCCTGTTAAGGTTCTCTTGGTTTTGGACAATGCTCGTGGTCATCCTCTGTTCTGGAAGACATTTTATGGAGGAACACAGCTTTATTCGTAATAAATAGTTATGACCAAACGTAACTCCTCTAATGCAGCTCATGGATCAGCAGGTCATTGCCTGCTTTAAGAAACATTATATAAAAGCTCTACATCAAAGGTGTTTTGAAGTAACGTCGGAGAGAGAATTTTGGATAAATCATTTCAATATCCTCAATTGTGTGAGGATAATCGATAAGACATGTGGAGAAGTGTCTTCCAAGACAATGAACTTGGCCTGGAGGTAACTATGGCCAGAATATGTCTCAGAAAGAGACATTCAGGGTTTTGTGTCACAACCTGTTGTTGATGAAATTGTGTGTCTGGGCAGGTCCATGGATTTGGAGGTTGTTGGTGAGGATGTAGAGGAATTGGTGGAGAAGCATGAAAGGGAACTCACCACAGTAGATTCATAAAAAAGAATCTGAAACAATTTCGTCCGGTGAGGAAGAGTCAAGTAAAAGCTCCATGCCTACTGATGATATTAAGGAAATGGTGTCTAATTGGGCCAAACCGCAGAATATGGTCTAAAAGTGGCACCCAAATGTTGTAATAGTCAACCAAAACATAAATGCATTCAATGATATGTGATTGACTACTTAAGGCAGGTTTAAAAAACAGACAGAAACAGCAACTTTGGACAAGTTCTTAGTTAAATCGAGTGCTTTTTACTGATTCTTCGGCAAAACGAAACCTATCACCAGAACTGGAGATACCAAGAACGTAGATAGATTCATCTATTAATGATGAACACAATTTAGTTATTTTAGTTACAACTAGGTCATCCTCCGTGTACAGATTGATCATCGCTCAGCATCTGCTCTATGCCTTTCTTGTACCTCCTCTTCTGTTTCTGTCTCTCTTTGTGCCTGATGTCGTTCGGTGTCTAACCTCTGTCTCTTGTGTCTCTTCCGTTGTCTCCTTAGCTCTTGACCGTCTTTTACGTTCGGCTTCATTCTTTCAATCCAAATCTGTCTGTTGTGATCTTTTGAATCGTTCCTCTCAATATCTTTCACTCTTCTTTCTCCTACCTTCCTCTTTCTCTCATTGTCCATTTTGATACTATTTGATGAATTAGTATATATTTAAAACGATGGTAAGTATGAGATAATCCAAGAAGAATCGATTCCAATGAAAGCGGTTACGATTTGTTGAATTGTTAAGCAAATTTGTGATATTTTACTCCTTTTTGAATGAACTCATTATTTGATAGCGCGTCATTGTTGATGGAGAGAACGAAACATTTTGAAGTTCAACAATGCTCATTTTGAATTTGTCGACTTCCTCGCAACAATGACAAATGAAAAACCGTTTTCCATTGTTGCATTAACATTATGAATCTTGAAAATCACAACAATTGTGCCGGACAGACAAACAGACAGAAAAATAAAAGATTTTAGTATTATTGATTGTTAAACAACAATATTTTATAGTTCCAATTGTCGCCTCCAGGTGCATATGTGGCGCTTTGAAAACCTGCCATACTTCATGCTCCCCCCCCCCCCAAAAAAAAAAACAACACAAAAACAAACAAACTAAAAACGTTATTTAAGAGGTTTATACCATAGTTTTTTACATTGTCTACAGTACTTCAAGTGAACCATTTCGAACAGACAGACATACGATCCACAAATTTCCCTTATATGTTAGACATCAATCTCAACGCAAATAGATCGATTCTCATTCTTTGTACTAAAGGAAATGATAAAAATTAATCAATTCTGTTTATTTATTTATTATTATTAAATGTTTCGTCAATTATTACAATAAAATTTATCATTTCTTAGTTACAATAGTGCATTCAGGCAAACAAGCCATGAAAGGAGATTGCTTAACTACAATCATTATGAAAACTAAACTATACTAAAAAAATAAAATTTATTAAAAACAATAAAGCCACTGCAATTATTAAAAAATATTACTCTAAAATATTTAATACAAAAAAAAACTTAATATGAAAGAGAAATTCAATGGATTTTTATCTGATAACATTTATTTTTTGTTAATCTTGATAATAAACATCTTCATCTAAAAAGAAAAGGAATGTTTATTTTATATTTATATTAAGATTACTATGTTTGAACTGTCAGAAAGTTTTAAGATCAATTTATAGAATAATTTTCAAGTACAGGGAAAATGTTATACATTGAATTCTTATATTTAGAAAAACGAGTGTGCTTCGAAATTTACTAAACAGATATTCAGATATTATTCATTTCCTTTTTTGTCTGAAGAATTGTCAGTTGTGGGCGACGGTGGGTTTAATATTTAGTTTTCATTATTTAAAAAAAAATACAAAATTTACATTTTAAGTTAGCTAAGATAATTTAAATGAAAGTTCATCAGTTAGATTAGATATCATTGGCTTGCGTATGCTATTTTATTCTCCTTTTTTTGTTTTGATTCACATTACTAATTCGTCCCATTTTGCCATAAATACATATTACTTTAAGATAAGAAATAGAATAGCACGTATTTAAATATTAGGAAAAAAAATCATTACAATGTAAAAATGAAAGATAATCTTATATTTTCCTTTTTCTTCCTTTTTTGGTACTTACTACATATAGCACTAATAAAAATCAATATCAACCAATAAAAAAAGAGAATAATAACACTTTCTTTAAAAACATTATTTGTATAGTTTGGTCCTGAAGGAGGAGTGATACTATATAGGTCCATTTATGAGGGATTTCCTCACTCCGGGATGAGATTATCTCGATGTTTCGGTCGGGTGACACCAGAAACTAACGACGGAAGTTGTTAGTTGTGCGCTCACCTTGATGTAATTCCTTCCTTTTATCGATTTTGGCCAACTAGGGACCACGTGACTAGCTCAACCTGACAACGTCAGGGCGAGGCTAGTGAAATTCAAGAAAGGGGGGACGAGAATTATATCCCGTCCAGGATAACCCTGAGAGAGTAAGTCCCAGGTGGGAAACGGACGAAACACAGAAGAAGAAAGAAACAGCCATGCCACCACCGGGATTCGAACCCGGGTGCTGCCGCATCGGTCACAACGGCAGCCCGCCGGCTAAACCGCACGACCACGCCAGCACGGCCTTGATGTAATTAATATTTATACATCTCCCGAAGAAGGTCCGAGGCGCCGGGCCGAAATATCGAGATAATATCATCCCGGAGTGAGGAAATCCCTCAAAAAAAGATCTATATAGTATATTATTTGTAATTAAAGCATAGTTAATTGAATACTATACGTGTATGTGTGGAATCAAAAAAGCAATAAACGAATGATTGTGAACTGCTGGTTATTTTCAATAGTTTTATTATTAAAAAAAAAGAAAAGATACGTTTCCACTTTATATATGAGGGCTTTTCTTTGTTTCTGAATACTAGTATGATGAGTATTTCATTTTTTTTTATTACATAAATGAATCAATATGTACATTCCATTTAATAAAAATGTATATAATTCCAAATATGTATTTTCCATTTTCCCCAATTCTTAATAGATTTTTTTAAATGTTGAATATTCTTGTTTTTCAAAGAAATTCATTCGAACTCTACTGTTATTTAAGATAAGTGTTTTTGAATAAAGTACAATTCGAAAAGTATGAGAACAATTTCTCAATAAATATCAACGAAGGAGACCTCGTTATTTATTTAAAAATCATTACCTCATAATTTACCTCTTTAAATAACAAATAAAAAATTTTAAATATAAGAGTTTATCTATATTTAAAAAAAAAGAAAGAAAGGAAGTGTAGATTTGAACAAATGGCAAGAGATCAGCAGGAGTGGAATCGTGCTGGAAAAATGAATCTTTTCTTTTGACTGAATCGTCGATGACATCGTTATGTAATGATTTTTAAATGAGTTTACAATGAAGTGATAAAATGGAGGAGATACTGGTTGTTCTTAGATGAAATCTTCTTGAGTTTCGTTGTCGGGTTTGGAATCTGGAATTACTCAAGTAAAATTTAAAATTATTTTTGGGAAGTTTCTGCTTGTATGGATGAAGGAGTGAGATATGATATGACTCGATTATTTCTCTGATCGTTTCTTTTGTCTTTCAAGAATGATGATATTTTCAAAATCGGCTATGTGATTTTTTTTTTTCTTTGACAAATGGTGTTTTTGAATTGTGCTGATATAATCTATAAATATTTTTTTTTAACATGTGCATTTAAAATTTGCAAAGTAGACACCTAAATACAAAATTTCGAGTTTAAAAATTTTTAACACATTAAAAATACTTAGGACCGGTTCCGCCTTTGCAACAAGGCTTTATCGACTAACAAATGGATAAGGTACATGGCTTGTATAAAAAAATAACAACCAATGAAATTAATTAAAAATTCAGTTAAATTTAGGCTAAGTGTTGGAATGGGTGGACCAATGGTTGACAGTCTGCTTCGGAAGCGCCGGTGACGTCATAATAGCTGCGGAATTCCCCGGATTGGCTGGATGGGGTTTCAAGTAAGGCACTATTGACTGCTTGGAGTATGTTCAAGATAAGGTAATGTTGACTGCTGGGAGTATGTTGGAATAGAGGACGAACAGCTAGATCTATGAAGAGATGAAATAAAAATAAGAACAAAACAAAATAAAAAAGATATATATAAAATATATAATACAAAAAAAAAAAACCAAAAAAAGTGTATAAAAAATAAAATTAAATAAAATAGGAAGGTTTGATTGTGGGAAGCGCTGGAGGTTTTAATGCAAGTTTCTTGTGAGTTTAGTAATGCCATATTCAGCTATCGATTGAACTGAACTATTTTCGTTATAACAATGAAGGTTAGAGAGAATTAAAACGGATTCTTCGCACTTGCGAAGGAAATGGTTAGGTTCTTTGCTTAAGATGGAGGGATTAGTAAAATTAATTGTATGGTTGCAATTTTGGACATGGGAAGCAGCTATGTAATTAAATCTCTATTATTTACGGCTGTGATGTGAAAGGCGTTTTTTCAACGTTGTCTAGTTTCTCCACTTGCAAGAGTTCTGGGAGCACTGAACGGAATTAATACATAAGATTAATACTTTAGAAAATAATCCTAATTATTCCTTGTTTTCATTAGATGTTGAAGCACTTTTTACTTCATTATCCTTTGATTTGGTTTGCAAATCAATAGATCACATTGTATTTAAATCTTACAACAATTTTATTAACAAACATACAATTAATTCCATTCTCCCATTGATCAGGGCACTGTTTAACTTCAATTTTTTTTTTTTTTTGAAGACAAATATTACCATCAAAACGTTGGTTTATTCATGGGTTTATCAACCTCCGCCCTCATAGTATTTTATACATCGAAGTAGTCATGATATATAACGAGGACTCCGCCTTCCACATTTATGATGTAGGGGGTATTGACATTCCCCTATACTATAGATCTGTGGATGACCTGTTGCTCTTTACAGATTCAACAATTCAAGAAGAAATTGTGGATATAATAAATGATATCCATCCCGACATAAAATTCAAAATAGAGAAAGAAAATTCCAACACCATCCCGTTCTTAGATGTTTTAATAGCTCGTACAGAAAATAATTTCCTTACTTTCATCTACCGGAAATCAAGCAATCAAGACACCACATTAAATTATCTTTCCCATTGCCCCGATTCCTTTAAAATCAACAGTATCCAAATTGTAGTCAAAAAGGCATTTACATTATCCAACAATGAACATAGTTTTTCCAGAGAAATTGAAGCCATTCGATCCATTTTCATCAACAATAGCTATCCGAAGGTATTCATTGATAAGCAAATCAAACTTTCCACTTTGAAACATTATAATAACGATACTTGCTCTAAACATAAACCAGATAAATTTCTGTCCAACCCTTACCATCTGCAACTATTCTCAGCCTTACAAAATATACTCAAACCTTTGAACATTACTCTAACTTCGCCAGCTTCTAATACTATCTCTCACATAACCTTAAACCTAATAAACTGGTTTCCAATTTAACCATAGACGTAGTTAATTCCGTTCAGTGCTCCCAGAACTCTTGCAAGTATATTGGAGAAAAATTCCTTTCGAAAAACTTCACAGCCATAAATAATAGAGATTTTAATTATGCAGCTGCTTCCCATGTCCATAATTGCAGCCATACAATTAATTTTACTAATCCCTCTTATGTAAAGAACCTAACCATTTCCTTCGCAAGTGCAAAGAATCCGTTTTAATTCTCTCTAACCCTCATTGTTATAAAGAAAATATTTCATAATATATACAACATATTTCGCAGTTCTATATTTCAGTTCAATTGATAGCTAAATATGGCAAACCCACAAGAAACTTGCATTAAAACCTCCAGCGCTTCCCACAATCAAACCTTCCTATTTTATTTAATTTTATTTTTTATACACTTTTTTTGGGTTTTTTTGTATCATATATTTTATATATATCTTTTTTGTTTTGTTTTGTTCTTATTTTTATTTCATCTCTTCATAGATCTAGCTGTTCGTCCTCTATTCCAACATACTCCCAGCAGTCAACATTACCTTATCTTGAACATACTCCAAACAGTCAACAGTGCCTTATTTGGAACCCCATCCAGCCAATCCTGGGAATTCCGCAGCTATTATGACGTCACCGGAGCTTCCGAAGCAGACTGTCAACCATTGGTCCACCCATTCCAACACTTCAGTGGCCTAAATTTAACTGAATTTTTAGTTATATTCATTGATTGTAATTTTTTATATAAGCACATGTGTTTTATCTATTGTTAATCGATAAAGCCTGGTCGCAAAGGCGAAACAGGTCCTATACATTTTTAATGTGTTAAAACTTTTTAACCTCGTAATTTTGTTGATATAATTAGCAGTTTTTTAATTTTGAAGGCTTGAATGAAATGTATATTTGTAAGAAACTGTTGTTAAAAGGAAGCAGAATTATTTAAATTTCTGTCATCTCCCGATGATATTGATTCTGGATGATCTTTTTGTGGTTGAGAAACTGAACAGAAGAAAACCTTCCACAGAATGGTCTGTTACAATAAAGTCAGTCACTAAATGCAAATTTTATTAGATGCCAACTATCTACATATTACAAGTGTTGTTGTTCAAACAGATGTTTTTCTTTGTTTCTCTATTCAATAATTAAAAGGTGGTAACAACGCAAGGTTCGCTACATATACCTTCATTTTCTATCCTTTTAATCCCTTCATTCTTTATAAGAAAATCTTCATAACTATTTTCTATCTTCTTCATTTTCCCAAACATTGTTTTCAAAAATCCCTTTGTTTCCTCCATCAGGTGTTTTCCAGATTCTTTGTAATGCTCCCTCGAGCCTCCTTCTCATCTGGCATCCATCTTACCTAACTTTCCCATCTGGGTTCCACTTTTAATTGCTTCTCAGTTTTTTCTCAATTTATGTTATTTGCCATCTTTTTTTGTTCCTACTGTCTCCCAGCCTGTCAACAGATGTGTTCGTAGACACATTCTTCCGCACCCAAACCGCTGCTCTCCCAAGTGACGTCACATCAGGGAAACAATGCAAAGAAATACAGAGTGAATGAGGGATTCCAACAAGTGGGACTGCCGGCTCCACAGCTGCTCCTCCAAAAGCCCACCAAGCCAGAGACGGAATAGAAGAACCGCTAGTGCCCCGACAACCAACCTGGGCCGACTTGCATTTGTCTGTGTAATGGCTGAGTCAGCTTTGTGTGCAGGGCTCTGTCACCCTCAGTTCCCTCCGTGGATCAGTCTTCAGAAGGTGCGTTCCACAAGTTACTTGCGTCGTTATGCGCTGAACTCTGGAAACACATCTGACTGCAATTGGTTGGCAAGCCGATGCTAGCGAGCAGTGTCGAACGCTGAGGCAGAGTCCGGATAACGACGACTCGGAGACCTGAGCATCAATGGATCACGTCTGGAGAACATTTCTTTCCAGCTGCTGGTGCAGCGCGTCTCGCCGTACCGCCTGGATGTAAACAAGCATCCCTCCTTCCTCTTGAGAACTTCCACGGACTGTGTTCTATCTCCGGTGGACTGTACTGTTGAGGCGCCTTAGAGCGCCCCTGTAATATTTGCTATTTGTACAGGATATATTGTATGTATTTTCTATTTCTTTTGGAAACCCGAGATAAAATATATTCTTATTCTATTCGCATGTATGCATATACAGATACATATTTTCTTTTATTGTTAAACCTATTTGTGTTTTTTTAACTAGTTATCCTGTATTGTTTATTTATTGTAATCTTTTTTTTTTACTTGTATTTTATTTATTGACCTTAGCATTGGCCAGCGTTAAAGGATTACAGTTAAGTGTTGAGTGCCGCAGACCAGCCCTATCTACCATCTTCCTTCCATCACCCTTTGTTGCGGCTAGATTGCATGGCATCACCCTTCCATTTCCCTTTCTTTGCTTATGCCCAAATCACACCAGCATATTTTTTTCAACATTGTTTTGCTACAGTGAAATCAGTGCAGGGTTCCCCCCTTCCTTGCGTCCTCGTCCGTCTCGACGAAATTTGGTGAAACAGTGCATTTGATTGGCAGAGTGCTAGCCAATCAGAGTTGAGCTTAAAAGATTTTGGCGGTTTCTCGAAAGCTACGAAAAGACGGCGATTAATCTTTTTTTAGAGGCTAAAATCGTGTTTCGGCAACGCAATTTAGGTAGAATTTGAAATGACTTTTAGTAAGCTGTCAATCTGTTCGAAACTAATTGTAAATTGTATTCAAGCATCTCTACTATTTGCGAAAGCGAACTGAATTTCGGCTGAAAAGAGCGGGTATCCTGCGGCCTTTCACACAGCTCAAGAAGAAATGAAATCTCTCTTTAAAAATTTGACATCTGCACATTTTGACGCATAGAATTAATTTATTTCAGTAAAAATATTGTTTATTTTCGAAAAATAATCTCCTCACTGTGATATTTAATTCCTAATAGCCTTCGGATTCTCTCGATACGATAGCCAAAATGGCGCTGGTCAGCTCCTTCGGGATCGTAGCTGGTCGGTTCTGATTGGAGCTCACTAATGAGCATCCCTGAAAACAGGGTTGTATTTAGAAACGTTCTGAAATTTTTTCAATGATGGAATCAGGGATGAAAATGGTCAACAGAGGCAAATCACACGATCTTAGACCTGAAAGATAGGGCCAACGATTGAAAACAATGATGAAAAATAGGCTCGTGTGACCCGGGCATTACAAAACAGTCCCATTCCCTTATGGCTTCACTCCCCGAATCCTCAACTCTCCGTTCCCCTATTTCTTAACTCCTTAAACGAGGTAACTTTGGGCCCCGCTCCTCGTTTAGCTTTTCAAACAATCTACTGCGTAAACTCTCTTTCTCCTAACCCACCCCTTAAATGTTCGCCTATGAACCACGGAAAGGCGTTACAAGGTTATTTAATTGAACAACTCGTGCATTCTTTTTTACTCTTTATAAATCGAAGAAATATAGATTATTAATGATACATTTCTTCATTTTTTGCAACTAAATTTTTGTACATTTCAGTATTTAATCTACTCTAATATCAATAATAAATGTTTAATTGAATTTGCTGGGGATAGTAGCAGAACCCTAGTAATTAGCAGAATGGCGTGTAATGAAATAAGAACCAGATAAAATTCTTATATAATTTATTGAGTACTGTTTTAAAATTTTTCTCAAAAAACTACGTACAACAGTGATATTTATTAGCATAAAATTCTTCTGAATAGTTAAAGAAAGTTCCAACACTTGAGTTGCACTGGTATATTCTTGATATAGTTCACTTATAATCACCCATCACTAATAGCGGGATATCTTTTATCATCGCACTAATGAATAATGTTAATAATAACACGAATCATACTACTTGATTAATTAATAACCTTCGCCCTCTGTTAATTATTTTACTTTCTTTTCACAAGTGTCATTTAGTAACATTAGATGTTACACTTCTTCTTGTAACACACGTTAATAACACTTTACAAATTAACACGAATATTAACATTCACTTTATGGGAAATTAAATAATGCTTTTAACACCTGTATGTGTTTATCTTTCTTTTCACTTTCTAGTTAACACAATTATAATAGCTTTAAAATTCACCTGTGTGAATATCACGATATGGCTTATTATCAATCACCTATGTGAATTTTAAATTTAAACTTCGTTTCTTCACGAATAATGTCAAGTTCCGTTTCAAATCAACACGGCACTGGAAGCATCTTCAATAATAGATGAGTCGCGCTTCGCCCATCCAAAAATGCAAAAATCAAAATCGTTTACTCACAGTTCGAAGATATCTAGTAGTCTTCACCTTATTGGAGTTATCTGCGATGATTCTAATCGAAGGGTTCAACTGCCTGACTTCATAGAATTTCGCTGCTGGTTTTCGATGCACATAATCCAGGGCACATACACTTGAACATGGCGGGGCTGCTCCTTGCCATATGACTCGTAGTTCCCACAATCCTTAAGGAAGATCGTCTGCTCTTCCAACTAACGGCGCTTGTAATACAGAAGTGTCCTTTCTCTTCTTTATTAACGGAAGTAGTCACAATCTTCAATTATTTATCAAAGTTCGTTCACTTAACGATACTTCTTCTATTGTTGAGCTTTTCACTAACAATAAATAAATATTAGATGAACTAATCGTGGACTTTCGAATTTAGAGTTCTCTTTACTAGAAGGAAAGTTATTTTCCGGTAAAAGATATTTCGGTACTTATTACCTATTTTGTGACTTTGTTTTAGTTCAATTTCGTCCGCTCTTCTATCAGGAAACTTCGTTGACTGCAATTACGTATTCTTCCGTTTTACGGGTTTTCTTCTTAGCTTACGCTTTCCTTGGAATTGCTCGTCTTCGTTAAATGAAGTTCTAGTATTCCGGTCGAATCCATTTTTGGCTCTCTTACAACATCAGTCTTCAGGTTGAACTTCGCCCTTCAAAGCTGACTTCAAATTATATCGAGACGAAATATAATTTTCACTCACAAAACTTGCTTCAATTTCGGCGTTTTCTTTCGGAGCTATTCTCTTCGAATGCTTCTATTTACTTCCTATGCCATTGAAGTCTTCTGAAATAATTATCTCACAATTATCTCAGCTTATGGAACCATTCTGGTTTACTACTTGATTGGACTATTAAAACGTTGTGTCTTAAACACTCCATTTGTGCGTGTCTCACAGCATGACCACACTTTCCCTGTCCGTGTATCTAAGGCATGACATTCCGTCATCTCCTTCAGTTTCCAATCGACTTCACTAACTGACTTCCACTTTTCATCTAACTTTTTCGATTCCCCTTATATGACGTCACATTTACTTACGTGATGAATCCTAATTTAAATATTTAAATTATCCAAATGGATTACTACCATTTCAACAGAGGAAAAAAAAATTTCTTTCAAGCATATTAAATGCTCTCAAAAATACTTAAACTAAAATTAATTAAATTATTTTAAACATAATAAGTTAATATCATAGCAGAATTCAATGGTTTAATGATATTTTATTTGGAAATAGACAATATTTCTTTCTCAATATTTAGTTGGAACTTTTTTCTTTTTAAATACTAAGTTGACGAAATCCCTCCGTGGATAGAAACCGTATCAGTGAAGTAGAACTATTTGGTTTTCTCTTTAAATCCGATTCAGTCTCGCTCCAAAATGATCACACAGGATCCACAAAGATCAACATTTCTATTGGAATTGTTTCTCTTAATCCAAATCTTGTTCTTTCAGTGTCTTTCGGTTCGATGTCTTAATTTCACTTCCAAGTAGAAAATTTTTCTGAATCACAAAATGCTCTTTTTATTATAATTCTTCATTGGAAATGTTTCTTCTAATAAAAATTGTGATTCTAAAACAATGCAAAAAAGTCTTAGTAATTAAATATTTAAACTAGTTAATGATTTGGATTAACAACTCTTTCTTTTATTTCTTATTCTATTTCAATAATAAATACCAGCGAGTAAAGCGAGCATTAAATGACAATAGGCAACCTATATTCTAAGAATCTATTTTCTAATAAGAAAATAATACATTATAATCTATATTACTAAAATCTTTTATTTCTCTGTCTGTCTGTCTGTGTGTCTGTCTGTCCGGCATAGTTTTCTGTGAGAATGAAAAATAGAAAGAATTTTTTCAATGAAACATCCGCGACAGGAATCGAACCTGCAACCTTCTGATCCGAAGTCAGACGTCTTATCCATTAGGCCATGGGAACTACAACTCTCATCATATTGCTTTTTTGACTTATCTGTCAAAACTGAACAGACTTTGACTGAAAAGTAACAATTGTAATTAAAAAGAAAGTCAAAAAAATCTTTAGGTAAAATACTTCTTTAGGTAGTACTTCTTTAGAATACTGAGAAATCACTATTTGTAACTTAAAAAGCACTGAAAAGTATCAATTGGAATGAAAAAAAGACTCAAGAAATAAAGAAGTAGTATTTCCATTAAGTAGAATACTGAAAAATCACTATTTGTAACTCAAAAACTACTGAAAAGTATCACTTGGAATAAAAAAGGAGAGTCAAGAAAGAAAGAAGCAGTATTTCTATTAAGCAGAATACTGAAAAATCACTATTTGTAACTCAAAAACCATCATTATTTGTAACTCAAGAACCTCTCAAAAGTATCAATTGGAAAAAAAAGAGAGTCAAGAAAGAAAGAAGCACTATTTCTATTAGGTAGATTACTGAAAAAATTACTATTTGTAACTCATAAAGCTAGAATCACATCAAAGTCAAAAAACTAACGATAAATATGCGGCTCATCAACCAAGATGAACGAGAGTGTCGATAACATCAATCGAATGATAAGTCTAAGAATACAAGGAGAGATTACAGAGCATACAATACAAGTGCGAATAAAATTGACACTTCTGATAATCCACCACACGAACATCTCTATCTGCCCGAGTATCTGAACGCATTGAATCTCAGCGGTATTCCTCAAGATCGTTTGTCATTAAAGATTAGATCTCCAATAATACTGTTGCGAAACATCAATCCCAAGTTCGCATACTGCAATGGAACTCAACTTAAATGCCGTTCATTCGATAATGATCTCATAGAAACCGAAATTATATCAGAACTCACAAAGGAGATTTTGTTTTCATCCATACGATGTCTATGGAACCATGCGATAATCTATTTCCATTCACTTTCACAAGAAAACAATTTCCGATCAGACGTTCTTATGCGATATTTATCAATAAAGCTCAAGGACAAACTCTAAATAAAGTTGCCATATATTTGGAAAACGTTGTCTTCACTCACGTACAACTTTATGTCTTTGAGTCACAATTCAACAGAATTTGGTTATCTTCACTCTAAAGAATACTCACAATCAATTTGTTGCGAAGAATTTCGTATACAAGCTATGATCTTCATTTATCATCTATATCAACTAACGTCCATCTGAACATCTCTTCTTCAAATATCTATATCGAACAATCTGATGGCCTAGATTAGTAGATAATTTTCACTATTTGTAACTCAAAAAACCACTGAAAAGTATCAATTGGAATTGGATAAAAAAGAAAAGATAAAAAAAATAATCACTATTTCTATTAGGTAGAATACTGAAAAATCACTATTTCTTGCTCAAAAACAATCACTATTTATAACTCAAAAACCACTGTAAAGTATCAATGGAAATAAAAAAAAGAGACTCAAGAAAGAAAGAAGCACTATTTCTATTAAGTAGAATACTGAAAGCTCACTATTTGTACCTCAAAAGCCACTGAAAAGTGTATCTATAATACTAAAATCTTTTATTTCTCTGTCTGTCTGGTGCAATTATTGTAATTTACAAAAATAGAAATCATTTTTACAAGTTATCTACTGGAATCCAACATGCAACCTTCTGCTCCGAAGTTAGACGTCTTAGGCATTAGACCACAAGGAATACATTCTAATTTCTATAAAAAATAAAAATATATCACAGATATATGATTCACACGCTGATTCTAAAAGCAGTCGTGGATTGAGAGAATATAGACATCATTAATTAAAATAAATAAAAAAAACTTTAAAAAAGTTTTAGTTTTATTTTCCTTGATGTAATTTGTGTGTGTGCTTTTTTTTAATAAATAACAAATTGTTTTCTGTTACATACGCGAGGCTTCCGGAGCGAAGCGACGGGTAGCCGACTAGTTATTATTAAAATAATAATAATAATTCTTTCTTTAATTAACTTTTCTTTGTAGAAAATTCTAGAGAAATAAAAAAAAAAATCAAAAATCAGATATACAGGGTGATTCAAATTCTTTGAACAAACTTTAAAGATTGGTTAGGAATACAAATATAAACCGTATTCATAGAGGAACGTATGTAAACAGAAACGCCACCCGAATATGCTACAACAGTGGTTCCCAACCTTTTTCAGATGGCGACCCACCTTTCCTTATCGTTTTCAGCTGGCGACCCACCTTTCCTTATCGTTTTTCAGCTGGCGACCCACCTTTCCTTAACGTTTTTCAGCTGGCGACCCACCTTTCCTTATCGGAATACCTCCACATATATAGAAATAGAAGAATATAGAATAAAACCATATTTGTATCGTATCCCTTCCGTATATATGATCGATTTTCGATTTTTCTGATCTTTTCTGATGGTTTATTCGATGGTTTCTGATAGTTTTAGGATCAAGTCGCGACCCACCTGTAACCCTTCCGCGCGACCCACCGGTTGGGAAACGCTATGCTAGAAGATACACTAAGATTCATAAATAAACAAAACACGTCTTAGAGTTTGTAAACAGGGAATCGGGAACGGTTATAATCCTTATTGGGGACTCATCAGCCCGATTCACCCTCCCTGATGACAAACCCCTAGGTGTGAAAATAATGGAAAACACTTTCGCTGCCGATTCACTATGGCTGCCTCAAAAGATATTTGACCACAAAAACAGAAATCATAAAGAAAAACAAAAATAACTAAGAAACCATTTAAAGGGTAAAAACAAAAACAAACAATTCGTAATTGAAATTGTAGCCATGGCTGAGGAGAGCTCAACAAACGGCCGTTCTAGGGTCTCAGCTTGACTCATAAGGCATCCTCAGTGAAATTTAGTTCATCCGATAATTTTTAAAAATTCAGAATCCAGCAACCAGAAATATAAGGGATTATTTATTGTAAAGTTATTGTTTTGTAAACGTGGATTGCACTAAAACGTTTTCTCACATAATAAAAGTTCAAAAGTATTAAATCATATTTCAAAATTAAAAAAAGATAAAAATACTTAAACAAGGACATTTTCAATCCGCAACGACTGCAGTTATCTTCAGCTGAAAGAAAACAGTGGAGATAAATGGTTTAAACGTATAAGAAATCAAGGAAAGGAAACTGCTCGTGTAATGATTCCATATTTAACCAATATAAGACAAGTCCAGGTGATTGGTTAAAGAAAAATAAACAAAATCATGTGCGAATAAGAGCCATCTGCTGGAGATCAAGGGAACTATACCATAAACAAAAGGGGAAAAAAATAAAATCTTATCTCTGAAATAATTTTCTTAATTTTTCTTTTTCTTCTGTTAGAATTCTTTAAGAAAGTAAAATAAAGCTTCATTATTTGATTGGAAACTTGGTTGTTGTAGGAATTTGAAAAAAATGGATCCAAAAGCTCTGAATATATTTTCTTTTAACATAATTGCGACAGGTTTTTATGATTTTTAGCTTCATTGAAAAGAGGGTAATGATTATTTTGTAATATGTGGGCTGAGAATAAGAAAGAATCAACGTTGAAATTTCTACAAGCCTAATTATGCTGATATATCCGAGTTTTTAATTATTGTTTGTTCTCGCCAATATAGAAGCAGTTCTTAATTCCAGCATTTCATCGCATAGATTCTGTCTTTGTGTCCATGATATTAGGCAGAGAATAGCTTGGATTATAAAAACATATTTTTTTAGGATTACAACACGTTGAAGAAAAGTCGGTGTTATTGAAAATCTGATTTATTTTCTTGTTAATTTTATTATGGAAGGGATTGAGATAAAGCCAGGCCCTATGAGAGGGGTGCCCAGCCGGAACATTGATCCGGGGCCCAAGAGCTACAGAGGGGCCCGTGACTGAAGGACGATTTAAAAAAGAACCGTTTTGCAAGTGTAAGGGGGTCCAAGTGGTAAGGTGACTAACCGTTTAAAACTTTTTTTTTTGGTTGAACAGATAGGTTTAAAATGGTCACCTTACAAATGGGTTTTGTACCGCCTTAAAAGATTTCTCTTGGAGGCCCTGGATATAGCTACTATTTAATTTTCTCTCTCGGATATTGTTATATATATACTTTCAGAAATTAATTCAGAAATTAATTATGTGGATAGTTGTTACTGAGAAAATATTGTTTTATCTTATCTATTTCTTCACATTTTTTTCTCTGAAGACGATATTAAAAAGGCATTTTTAACTTTCTTTACGATTAAATTCTATTTCTAATATAGAGGTTTATTAGACTTAATGTACAGTTTTGGTGGAAGATAAATAACAGGTTTTCTGTAACAGGAAGGTATAGATCTGTTATCCACAGGTGTTATTATGACATTTACAAAGACAATTTCTTTATTTTCGTTTTCATTTTCAATGGTGAAATTAAGTGATAGATGTACATCATTAAAAATCAAAAAAATTCTAAATACCTTTTGTATAGGAAAATTTTTATATCTGCCTTCCTGTTCCAGAAAGCCTTGTCTATATAGTAAGTCTATATTTATATACCTTGTCTGCAATAAAAGACATCCAACGACTGCACAATAGGAATGTAGTGAATAGGAAATTCCAAAACTATCCATTGAAAATCTTGAAATACTACTGAATGAAGAGTGGCATCTGTTTGATATTTCCAACTGTCTATTAGTATCATCAAATGAAATGACACTTGGTTTGCGGCGAGTATTTATTGCATTTCTGAAAATAAAACACTTTGAGCCTAGCATTCACAAATTGAATAATTAAATGTGTTATAAATATCTATCTTATGGCTAGACTTACCAAAATAAATTAAAAACACATTATAATTTATTAACAGCACTTGAAATATTTAAAAATTATTACAAATAATAAAATGACAACATTAAAAAAATTGCAGTCGGTGCCTGCAAATGGAATCGAACCAGAGCCAATGGATTACGGTAGCACGCCTTAGACCACTGGACCACTGAGATTCTTGTATTTATTGTAGTTCTTGTTTTGTATTTATGTTTAATTTCAAACCTTTGGTTAGTTGTGACAATGACCAGTCATTTTGCAATGTACCTGCCAAGTATGAATGAAATCGCGATATAAGTTCCCTTGTAACTTTGTTTTCTCTAATATTCCCTTGGGGACTTTGTTGTTACAGCAATCCAATTCTGTTTTTTTTATTTTTTTATTTTTCTGGGAACAACTCAACTGCAATGGAAACTACAGTTTTCTTCATAAAAGAAGCTACATTTAATGCTAATTATCGCTTGTTCTCTTCAGGTGCGAGGTTCACCTTGCAGCGACTTGATTGTTCCGACAGATCGACCGCACGGCAGCCCTGCGGAGAGACCGCTGTTGCTGACGTCATGACTGATGACGTTTGTTCCAGACAAAATCGATCGCTCCGTAATGACCATATACGGCAAACCCTTTTTTTTTTTTTGCAAATTTTTTGTCGCAAGAGGTTTTGTTAGTTGATTTTTATTCTTTGAAATTCTTTAATTTCCTACTTTTTAACAAATATTTCAAGCAAAATTTCTTAATTTCTACTGAATTTAAAATAAGTATTTTTTTTTTTAACTGAAGAGAAATGAATATTCAATTCAAAATCAGGCAAGCTGATAATAAAATGATTTCTAATCCAAAGTTCAACAAAAGAGAAAAACAAATTCATTGGATGGATGACAGGGTCATATTTAATAAATAAAAAAAATGGAAAAGAAAATTTTGGCTTTTAGCCCAGCTTAGTCTTAGAATCAGTTGACGATGACAAGAAAAGCCAACATGTTCCTCTTCGGAATTTTATTTGGTTTGTTTACATTGAGTAATGGAGGTAAAGATTATTATGTTTACTTAAATTTATTATATCATTTTAATATAATAACATTTTAAATTATATTTTATTTCTTAAGTATTTTTTATTATTATTTTTGTTAATTCATATGAACTTGGCCCAAGGCTGATTGAAAAGCACAGATAAAGTCATGCATTTATTTGAACTACATTGAAATATTGTTTAATTAGATTAATTGAAATCAACAAAAAAGAAGATTAATGGGTGAAACCCCAGTGTTTACTATGTGATATCCTAGACAATCTCTTTGGCGAACATCAGCTAGGAATAGTCACCAGTAAACAGCCAGGTCTCAGAGGCTAATATTATTCTCTGTCGGTGATTATCCTACGACAGAGGATAACAGGAACAGTCATAGGAATTCATTAATGATTTCGTGAAAGGAACTTAGAACTGTTTCAACTCAGTAAACAAATCACAATGCTTCGCAACGTCTTCTGATACGTCTATGAAAATATAATTGATTTTGCCTTAATTTCCTTATTATTAAAAAAAGTGATTGTTGCGAAAGATGCAATTGTTGCGATTGTTGTTGCGATGGTTGTTGCGATTGTTGTCATTGTTACTAATGAGATTTGAATGATACTTGTCCCTAGACAAAACGGGAATATATCTTGATCAGAAGACTAAAAATATAATCTTTCGATAATAAGAGTGGAAACATTTCTTACATGTAAAACTATTTTACAATGACATCAATAACCTCGTTGATCTCCATTGTTTGGTTGTTGTTGTTTTTTTTTTTCTCCCTTTTTTTTTTTTCTTTGTAACTCCCTTATAAAAATCTGTATCATTAATGCAACTAAAGGGCATCTGTTATTTTATCAAACATACGATATAAAATAATGTACAATTGACGTTACTGGAAAAAAAAATACAGCATTTTACTGAAACTGAGCGAAATAACAAAACAGAATTAACCGTTAATAGTTGAACTGACAAAACAGCCATGGACTATTTTAACAATCATTAAATGAAATTGAAGAATATTCATCAGTAATCTATATTTAGTAATTGCTAAAACATAGTAATTTTACTCAACGACGTTGTCCGAGATTAAACATGTTCCATAAAAAGGGTTTTTCTCCACTATCACAATAAATATTCAAGGAGACTTTACCACTACTTGATACAATACAAATTATGAAATTGAAATTAACAAATTTTGAATGGAAATTCGTAATTTAATTGTTGTTAGTTTATTGAAACCTAATAAGTTTGTTTCTTTGTATGAACTGTTGTCTATCCTTATTTCTGATATAAAATTGTGAAGATACATTTGAAGGAAGGAAGCATCTTTTACTTTCATTAGATTGTAACAAAAAAAAAAATCTAAAAACAAACAAATAGTATTTTTATTACTAAAGGATATTTGGATTAAATCTCAAAAAAACCCATTGTGCTTTTAAACATTTGTCTCAAAAATATAGACAAAAGGCAGCAAAAATACCTCCTTAGTAATAATTAAAAAAGTAGCTTATTCTCATGCAATTTTAAAAAAACAGTTTTAATTTTTTTAAAACTTAACTGTTGCACTAATAATAAATATTTTAAATACAAAACATTATTTTACAAATTTTTTATCATTTCAGGTTTTTGTCAAATTTATTAGAGTAATACCTCGCAAACACCCAAAAAATTGACTGTTTTTAAATTTTAATTTAAGTAACTGCAGAATATTTTGAAACTTAAAACAAAAAAATTTAAATCCCAGATGCTTCACAAGCTCAAATTTAAAATTTCAGAATTTTAGATGCATTGGAAAAAGAAATATATAAAAGAAATAAAAGGTTTGCATTTGCTTGAGTCAGGACCTTAAGGAAATGTTTAATCTATCTATCTATCTATCTATCTATCTATCTATCTATCTATCTATCTATTTATCTATCTATCTATCTATCTATCTATCTATCTTCTTTGCACAAAAACTTATTTGTTCATTAACTGTAGTAATTCTGTGGATATCTTATTCCTTGTCTATCTTGGATACAGGATTCAAATCCTCTTTTCTGTGAATCTCGGGATTCGATTGTTCGAATTATCTCAGCGTCCCCAAAAATCCGACAGAATCACAGCAATAGCAAAATCATTCCTTCTTCACTTGGAAGAATATTTCTTTTGTTATATTCCATAATCACAAAATAATCTTAGGAATATGGCGAAATAGAATATCCTTCAAACATAACACATGTTTTATCAACGCAATCTTGTTAAACATTCTATCTAAAGCCAATAATTCATTGCAACAATCTACAGATTCGATGTCACGTGATCTTAACACAATCCCTCGCACCGATTTGTTAACCCCATTAATGCGGGAAAAGAATATTAATGTGGCAATAATAATTAATTATTGGCTTAAATGCGGCAAAAGAAACCTTTCCTTTTCACTTAAACACTGATAACTAATAATTAATAAAATATTTATTTATTTTCATTTACATGATATATTCATAATATTACCACAATAATGAAATCCTAAAGAATAATTATGGTCGTTTGAATTGATATCATTATAAATCGAATTATTGAGGTTTATTTATGGTTTAATATGCATTTTCTTATTTTACTACTTTATTCATAATTATTACATTTATTAACCACTTGAATTATTAATTTGAATTAAATTAAATTTTTGAAAAACGAAAAAACGATGGAAATGCAGTAGTTTGTTTTCACGCCTTGAGTCATCATCGGCGGGAATCTGGGACAGTTGTTTCGTCCTTATTAAGACTCATCAACAAGGTTTAGCCTCGATGATCAAGTTCAGAACGCGTGAAAGCCTATGTCCTTCTCTCGCTCTCGGAAGTGGGACCTCGCCAAAGCAAACAACAATAAAAAAAATCGCTGTGATCAGTGCAGCGCCCGCTCAGCGCTGAGAACAAAAGGCATTTAATAAAAGGTTAAACCAAACGCATAGACGAAAAAGGCGAGAAGGATCCATAGACTTTCACGCGTTCTGAGCTTGATCATCGAGGGTAAATCTGGCTAATGAGTCCCAATAAAGATGAAACAGCTGTCCCAGATTCCCGTCGATGTTGGCTCAAGTCATGAAAGCAAACGATGTACATTCCATCGTTTTTCATGTTACATTTAATGCATTTTCAACCTTCTTACAAATTAAATTTTTCTTTGGTTTTTTTTTTATTAGAGGTTTCTGTGTTCAATTGGAATAAGTCTTAAATTTCCTAAATGGGAAATTAACTCATAGTTTCACTAATCTTTAAAGAAAATCATTTGATTCATTCCATCTTATGTGGATTTACCATCGTTTTCCTTTTGTTTCTATTTCCACCAGATACAAATACAAAAGTATTTAAAATAAATATACATTTTGTAAATAAAAGTTTGCAAAATTGCCATGTGTTTGTTCAATATTTATTCTTTTGTGGAAGTTCATTAATAAGTAAATCCAAATCAATTCAGTGTTTGGGGTCAACATTAAGCGTTTCTTCAACATTTCTTCAACATTTCTTCAACATTTCTTCAACATTTCTTCCTGTGATTCTCTTTTCTTTTCCTTCTGCTTTTCAATTTCTGATTGAATTTCTACTTCATTGGATTAATTAGTTGGAATTGAATTATGAGGTATTTTAAGAAAACTCTGTTTTTCCACGAAGAAATTTTAACTTTTCTAAATAAATTTCCTTTTCAAGCCATGAGATCTAGATTCGGTTCCAGACATTTAATGACAAACAACAACAGCAAGTCTTAATCTTCATGTTTTAACATTTAATTTAATTTCTCGTATCTGTGGAATTTATCAACTGAATGGAACAAGAAACAAACAATGTTTTATAGATATTAATATTGTTCAAAACAAAATTAGTAAAATTACATTAATAATTAATTAATTTTCTTTTATGAAATCATTAATTTTGTTCTTTTGGAAACTATATTTTTTTAATACATTTCAATATAAAAACTACATCAACATACCGATATTTCGTACTTTATATCAAAAGACTTATTCGAGGTATTCCAACTTTACATAAAATAAAATAAATTAACCAGGAGAAAAGATAACTTCTTCTCTCCTACAGAATAAAACATAACAATAAAAACATATTAAATGAACGAGATAAGTTAAATAAGAATTAAATAAACTAAACAATTCAATAATAACAAAACTAAACAATATAACAGAAATAATCTTAATGACAGACTCACATTAATTTTAGCAATTTTTTCAATCTCATATCATTATTTAAAAATTTTCTAAATATACTTAATGAAATCTCACTAACTTTTAAGCATCTGTCTTTATTCATACATATACTACAATTTATTATACAGGACTCTTAAGATCAATTTTTCCGATTCTTCCTGAGTCTCATACAATATATATCTACTATGTTGATGTAGTTTTGATATTGAACTGTATTAACGTTAGTTAACAAGAAGAGATTATTGAATATTTTATTTGTGTACTTTTTCTCATAAATCCATAATGGAGTGTTTTTGTCTTAATATGTAACTAATAATGTCACTAAGTTAAACATAGAATGTTGTTTTTCTTTTTCTTCTTCTTTATTATTAAGATCAAAAAGAAATGCCTTTTTTTTTATTAACTGCGAGAAAAATGAAAAACAGACAATAATGTTATAAGCTTAAAAATGAAAAAGGAGAGGACAAATCACCAAATAAAATAAAATAAAAACTGGAAATAAAATAATAAAAGTAAACAATAGACCTGAAACAGAAATAAGAAAAAAAAAATTAAAACAAAGAAATTAGCAGAAAAAAATTACCAACAGTTTTTCTAATTTTTGGTTTCCAACTTTTTTTTTTTTTTTAGCCTTTATTTTTCTTTCAGATGTATATTTACTTTTTTTATTCTCTCACCTCTGGAGTCCCGGGTTCGGTTCTCATGTGGGTTTCTTGATGGTGGACGATCCGCGCTGGGCAGGTTTTCTCGGGGTTCTCCCATTTCCCCTGCGAGCCTCCCACCATATTTTCTCTGTCTTCCTCTCCATCTGTCCTCATTTCCGTGGGTTCGCACAATAGATCGCGGTGCTTGGCTTTCTGCCGCCACATTCACCACATTCTAATCTAATCTAATCTACGTTTGTTATTTTATTTCCACCCTTACTTTTATTTTTGCGTTTTACATTTTATTTTATGGTTTGGTTTAAAGGCCTTTACGTTTACGTATTTTTAAGTTTTCATTTCTAAGCTTTTGAGATGATCTTATTATTGTACAAAATAGAAGATAGACTCATTGGAGCTAAAAGCATTAGTCGAAAGAGAACGAGAACGATGATCCGAATATCAGAGGCAATGGGTCATTTATTTGGGCAAAACACTACAGGTCAGTACTCCATTTAATACTGTGTTACACTGCTCCTAGCGTGGATACAATTTGCCTAAGGCTTCGTGTGGATTCATAGTTTGTGGAAAATCCTCCAATTGCTGTTGCAACTGGGCTCGAAATCCATGCTCGAGTAGATGGTTATCCGTATCCAGACAAATTATCATTAAACACGATTCGTTGCGAGTTCACAGTGGTCCATGGTCATCCGCTTACTACACCACAGCAAACGAAGCCGCCGATTGTTAATGGCAGACAGCGTAATAGGGATGTCCCTAGAATACGTTTCATTCTGCAAATAGGATAGGAAAACACAGGGTTTCTAGTGATGGCGCTACATGTGTCTGGATGATGGACAGGAATTTCAACGAATGATCATCTCTTCTGCCTAGGTCTCTCAGTGCCTTCCCTGCACGTGTTTGTTCCCTCACCTTTTGCGCTGCTTTGAACACCATAGTCAGTATTGTCCATGCAGCGGCTAATTCGATGGAACGACCAGACTAACGATACGACCTATCTTAAACTCAAAACTGTTAGTCATTCAAAACTGTGTCGAATGCGTCCTCGAGGCAGGTTAAAGACTGCATTCCACAAACTAATAAAGATTTGCACTCAGATGCACAACTATCTGTGACGTTGCCATACACTGAGTCCCGGATCATTCTTTCTCTGTGAGCTTATTTGTTTGGCCAATGAGTGTATAATATTAATAAATTCATCAGTCGAATCTCTTTAAGTTGTGCATTTCTAGAAACAGCGCTTTAATCGAAACTGAATCTTAAAATGAAAAAGCACTTCTAATAGGTAGATGGAATATAAACACAACTTCCAATGATTATAGACTCTGTCTACGAAGTCGTCCGTAATTTTTGTCCAAAGACCTTCATTTCTTAAATAACATCAATGAATAAATTATATGCTATTATTCTATAAACATGTTATCTATTTTAACGATTTTTTCTTTTTAGTTGATCAAAAATAAATAATTTATTTTTAGACATGATCCTGCATTAGAATGACAACTAATTTTACCTACGAGTTCATCCGTTTGGATAAGAAAGTGGTTGGAATCTCGGAATAATAGGTAGCCTATGTGTACTATACCTATCTCTCTACAAAATTTAGCGCGATTTCAAACTGTACTCATCGACAGGACAATATTTTGAGAGAAAAATAAAACTAACTATACGTAGATTATATTAGATTAATTGAAAGTGGGTGGCATGACTGCCGAACACGTCGACCTGAAAGATCTATTGTTATATCCCACGGAAAGAAGGACAGACGGAGAGAGGATGGTGTGAGAAATGCAGGGGAAACGGGAGAACCCCGGGAAAACCTGCCCAGGGCGGATCGCCACCATCAACGAAACCCACATGAGAACCGAACCTCGATACTCAGAGGTGAGAGGCCAGTGTCTTAGCGACAAAGTCAACTGTGCGGCCTAACTATACGAAACTCGACAAAGCATTATTCACTTTTGACTTTAATGAAAAGTGAATAAATTTTGTTAAAAAGTTCTCATTTCTCATGAATTAAATGATCTGTAAGTTACCATCAGTGATAATTTCAAATACTTTAATGTTTACGAGTGATTGGCGGCTGAATCACTTGAGTAACATATTGAACGAAAATAAAATTGACCCATCTAGTGTTGAACATTTGGACAAGGAATGTCTCACGCGGAGCTGCAGTGTTTTTATGGAATGGAAACAATAAAGAAGAAGAGCATTGAAGAAAGGACAGAAGTCGGTGTGGAAAGAAAAAGAAGAAGTTTTTCCAATGATTTTCGAGTTTTTCCGACCTTATCTTACCATTCCTATGAATTCAGCTGCATGTGGACGATCCTTTTTATGTTTGTGACGGTTAAAAATATCTTATAGAAATACTACAGGGCAGGAAGGTTAACTTGCTTGGCCCTTTTAGCCATTGAACAGAATATAAGCATTGATGTTTCAAGAGTGGATAAATTATTTTTGATACAATGCAAAACAGAAGGTTGTATTTTAAGTGAAAAAGAGGAACTAGACTTAAACTAACTCCTCAGACTGAAAAAAATCTCCTCAATTACTGTAAATTATGTCTTTTAAATATTCTTTATATTCATAATAACCTACATGTTTAGAACCTCATTATGTTATTCAAATCATGTCACAGTTATCATTTATTCAACACTTTGTAAAGCTTAAAGTTTTGGGTTTTTCATTTCCTTCATTTAATTATTCTTAAAAGCCACAAAATTGATATACACTGACGTCCTTAAATTAAGGGATCTTGCAAAATGAAGTGTTCTAATTGGCCGGTCGGGACCAAACTTCATAGGGAGGGTGCAGAAGGTCTTCCCAATACCATCCCCTCCCCAAAAGTAAAGGTGGCAGCACTGCTTCTAACAGAAGAAATAAAAATGTCCGAAACGTCATTGAGATAGAAGCATCTGGAGTTCTATCCAGGTGTTTGTGGAAGACATAAAGAGCGTTCATATGCTGTATGATCACCCCGCACAACTATGCAAGCAATGCAAGTGCTCGCATATTGCACACCAGAGTATCAAGCAATGCTATCCTGAGCTCGAGTAGCGTTCGTGGTGGTGGAATGCGTCCAGCAATACGGCTTCCGAGAGCATCCCATGCATGTTCGATTGGATTCAGGTCCGGGGAACTTGCAGACCACTCCAAACGATGGACGTCCTCCATTTTGGAGATATTCGTCCACCAGACGAGACCGATGCGGACGGGCATTGTCGTCTATGAATAGAAACTCTGGACCAGCAGCAATCCTGAAAAATCGCACATATTGGATGAAGGACCGTGGGCAGTGGTGAATATGTGCAGTGGTGTACGAGAGCCCAACATAATGCTTGATCACACCTTCACAGCACCACCCCTGTACCGTCGTGTTCGACAATGTTGGCAAGATTGGTCCTGGTTCCTTGCTCCCTCCAGTCGTGAATCAATCTAGACTGTATCGGGATTTGTCATAAAACATGACATGGCTCCATTGTGCCATGTCCCATGGTGCGTGTTCAGTGCACCAGAACAAGCCTTAACGAACTTCAATGGGAACCGTACAACAAAACGTTTGGAAAATATCATGAATGATAAATGTTTTCTAATGCAAAAAAAAAATGACACAAAGGAATCCAAAATATAGTGAATAATCAACAAGAAAGAATATGACACCTCCACAAATCTAAACTAACAACAAGGAATACAATTTAAAAATAAAATAAAGAAATGAAAGTGCTGGCCTCCTGCAGCCAGAATGAATTTTCTATGCGCATTTAAATACCCAAAAGCGCATAAAACTATATAAATACACTAAAGGTTGAGATCAGATGTTTACTAGATGACATCTCAAAACAGCTGTTTGACGCTCAATCAGTTGAAAGTAATGAATAATTTATTAAACATGATGAAACAACACGAGGAAAATTGAGAATGTTGAATTATCGGAAATGCTGATACTTTTCAAACTGGCACTTTATGAATTTCACAGATTTCAAAAGAGAAAGAATATATGAGATGGAAGAAGGTAAAGGATGCAGTGGGTGTTTCTTGAGATGACTTTGCACAAACAGTTGAGGGAATGAAAGAGGACGTAGCTGATATTCAAAGAATGAATTTAATCTTTAAGAGATTCATTTGAAAGATCTTTTGTTAGTTTACACAAGAATAGTAACAGCCCTGAAATGATATCACGGTAGAAACAGTAGAACAAGATGTTTTACATCGATGGAATACGTGTAGAAGTAATCCTATAACAATAGAAAATAAGTCTATAAAATGCGATCGAAAAGAATGGTTACAACTATGATTCACAGACTGTAAAGTATCGACTTTGTATCTGTTTAGGTAAAGATTTCGAAGTGTGTAATTTCATAGCAAAACAAGGTAATTAATGCTTTTAGACAGTGTCAAAAGCAAAGCGACCCCATAATATGCACAATTTTATAAACAAAATTTTATCGGAAGCGAAATTTTTCAATTTCAATCACAGTAATCGCAACAATGGCGTCTTTTGCATGCGCAACAATATCAGGTGTCTTGGATTGTAGCAACTCTTTATTAGCAAACCACTTCTTGGGAGGAGGGATCAGGGAGTGGTCCTTTAGGTCTGATTTTTTGGACGTGGTCACCTACTTTTGGATGCCGAACATAATGGTGAAGGTTTCATTCTAATATCTCTAACCGTTTGGCCACTACAGAGTGTGACATCCAGCACAAAAACAACACCAATAGCGGTTCCCTTTTTTTTACAGGCAACCTAACAAAAGGGGCTGCTAAAAATGCAAAAAGGATAGAAACTGTCTTGTATAAGTATTCGATTCCTTGAACTGTCATTAATTCATGTTAATTTGTTCTAAGTTGATAAGGAAAGGATGTCTTATTATTTTTTTCTTAATTCAAAATTAAAACAAAAGAAATAGTTAATTAGCCAGTAATCATAAATTTATTAATTATGCATCACAAATGAACATATATGTAATTTATTAACAACAAGAATGAAGTTTTAAACAATAGAAACTTTATTTTTTTAAGTACTTACATTCAGTTTATTAGAAAGTTGTTCGAATGAATTGAAAATCAGATATGCAAAAAAATAATAATAGGTCTAGAGAAAATACAGGATTTCAAAATGGATCATTTCTGTAGGTTTATAATATTTTTCAACCGACTTATTTGCTTTTCTTGAATGAGATCTTGTAGATAGAAAGTTGTTGTAAATGTCTACAATCGACAGCATTGATTTAATGTTGGAGAAGGAACTGACGCGAATCATCTATCAAATGAGGTCAGTGTGGGTGATTGGCACTTTAAAAAACAAAGTAAAAATAGTAGCAGAATTCCTCTCCCTACAAGTTAGTTATCTATTTATTGAACTGTTTTACTCTTAATCATCGCCTTAAATCATATGATATCGTTATTTTATTCATCACTGAGTTAGACTTGTTCATGCAAAATAAAGGTTCCGGAATCCTACTGAAGTTTATTATTTTGATTACAATAAAATTTAAGGTTTTTAAGTAAAATCTCCAAACAAACTAGTATAATTTCCAAATATTTTCTATCTTCTAACCAAGTTTCATTATTTGTTCGTTTCCCTCCTTTTTGAAATATAACAATTTTAAACTTGTTAACATTTATAATTAGTTTTAACTTCGTAAAAGTATTCTTAGTATTCTCTATCATCTCTTGTAAATTCACTTGTATCTTTGCAATAAGTTCTGTATCACCTGCATAACTTAAATTAAAAATCTTAAATTTTCCACGAACAATTCCTCCTACATTATGTTTTCTTTAACTGAAATTTATTTTGTCAGTTTAACAGGAAATTAGGCTTCGACTTAAAAGGACATCCCTGCCTCACTCCTACTGCCTGTTCTTCAAAACATTCAGTAAATGTTAATTTCCACTCTATTTCAGTGTTTTTGAATTAAGTCAATTACCTTTAGGAGCCTTTTTCTTAAATTATTTACAAGCTTAATTCTATCGTCTGATCCATCGTTGGGTATTTTTTTTTCTAAATCCTTCCTGCTTGTGATTCATTAAAAACTTATTTTCCTTTATCCAATCGTTTTAACCTAAACTGAACCACATTGGCTAAACACTTATAAACATTAAAGACGAGGGAAATACTGTAGGTCTTGTATTTTTTGTATTATCCTTATTTCTTGTGTCTCCAAGTCTCAGGAAAACTAACATTAATCCAGTTGAACATTAAAAATTTCATAATTAATTTTCTACTTATATTGTGATCTAATTTCTAAACATCATTTTCATAGCTCTTCGTTATTGAATTCTTTTTTTCCATCTTAGTCTAAAAGCGTTCGTTTTTTTTTTTTTTCTTCACTTTGAGGCATTCACAATCCCACCATCTTTCTCTGTCTGAATAGTAGCAGTTAAAATTCAGCTTTTTGGTTAATATACAAGATCTCATTAAGTTTTTACATTCCTTAATTACAAAATTACAGTCATTCAAATGTAAATCTTTAGTTTAACAGCCTGTTTTCCAATGTTTTCATTATAAAAGTTTACATTTATCCCAAATCTTCATCATTTGTTGGCACTTTTTTTTTTTCAACCTCTAATTCTACATTTGGCTGTGAATCTATTTTCAATATATAATTGATCAGATACACAATAGTCACCAATCTGTAATTTCCTGAAACAGGTTTTCAAGTTATCATTAACTGTACAAAAGTCAGTAACAGAAGCGCCTCTATCATTTACAACAGTGGACTTCATCTCCCTTAAAATTACCTTTCAAAATATTGAACTTCTGCTCTTCCACGAATTGCAACCATCACTTCTTATTGAGCATTTTGTCATTGAAGTTTGTTATTCCTTCACAAAGGAACTTAATTTTATCTCTCAATTCCCAAAAGATTTCATTGTGAAGTGAAGTGTCTTAAAAAACGTTCCAAAATCCCAAACAAAATCCCACAACTCTTTACTAAACAACGGTCCTTTCTAGGATTTATCGGATCCATTCAAGAAAAGTATTTAAATATTAGAAGTAGAAACTATACGTTTAAAATATTTCTTGTATTGATAAAACTCACGTTGAAGCCTCTGCTAATAATGGGAAGAGTTTCTTCTTTTCCAATAATACTTTTCTCATAATTTCTTTGAAATACTTTCCTTATATTGTTTTGTTATTGTTAATCAATGCTAATAGAATCCTGTCCGCCATTAACGGAGATGATTCACGCTTATCCCATTAACATTGCTCGAGACCAAATTAATTTTCCCATGGGAAGCATCGTTCATTACGCCTGTCAGATTGGGTATTAAATGGACGGAGACGGAAGACTGAAATGCACCAAAAATTCTCTCAATCAATTGGCTTGGACCATCCCCCTTTTCAGCTGCAACCGTAAGTACAATTCCAATCTTCAAAATATTAATGTTTAGTAACAGTAGATTTTTTTTCTCTTCTATTTCTACTAATTTCTCTGCTTTCACCAAAGATGGCTTGAGTTTTTTGACGGCCCCCAGATTCGGAAGCTTATGCTAGATCCTGCATTCACAAGGACTATGAACAAAAAATAGCTTCAGGTATGGGCATCGTTCAAGGATATTACCAGTAAGTTCCTGGGTAATGTTAAAGATAACCAATACCAGCAGATTGTCAAAACCATGCTTCGGAACTTCCATAAACTCGGCTGTAACATGAGTTTAGAGTTACACTTCTTGCATTGTCATCTCCACTATTCCAGAAAATGTAGGGTCACTCAGTGAGGAACAGGAAGAACGGTTCCATCAAGATATAAAAGGGATGGAACGAAGATACCAGGGGCGACGGGACGTCTCCATGATGGATGACTATTGCTGGTGTCTTGTGAGAGATAACCCTCATCCAAAACATAAACGCAAATCAAATCAGCGCTCATTCACATCAAATCGGAGGAGAAAATAGTTTCCCTACAGTGAGTTTACTATTTCTTAAGAATATAACTGTTCACTTTAAAGTATTGTATTTGCATTTTCATTGCAATGGGATCCTGTTTTATCCATTGTTTTACATTTCGTGCACTTCGGTTAATTTTACTAAAAACACTATATGATAAAAAAATTTATTTGAAAATTGCAAAAACTGTACGTGCTGGGTAAAAATGTTTGCATATTTGAATTCAGCACAAATTAGGTTTTTTTCACTTCTTCAACCTTTTGCCGGAGAAAAGTTTCTCAGGTCTGTGTTATTTAATTTTTTATATTAAAATATTATATTTAATTTATACATTTGATTTTCCTTTATCTTCAGTTGATATTTTTAACTTCTGTATTTTTATTCATTGTGGGTCGGTAGCACTTAAACGGGAGGATGAGGATTCGATCGCCGATCCAGGCGGAAGTCGGGAATTTTTTCCAAGCTGAATTCTCCAAAAGGGTCCTAAAGAATTACTATCGGGCTCCTTTCCCAGAAGTTGACGAGGGAAGTAAAACTGCCAGCGTTTTATAACCATTGGGATTATTAAGTTGAGGTTAAGGGTCAACGTAGGTCTACAGTGGAATACTTTTAAATTCAAAAGTATTCATTAACTTGCCCAACTATTTCACCTTGTTTGAAACTTCCATGAAATCCTTTCATATTCTAATAGCTCTTCCAATGGAATTTTATCTTTCATTTGCTAATAATTGTCATTGGCTTTCAATGAGTATCAGCCGGTGATATTTTTATAAGTTTAAGGAAACTTTGTTCCTATTTACTCGCTCGTGATGTTTTTGTTTGTTAATAGATTCTCTAAATACGGACTTTGTATAGTTTCCTGATTAATTTGTTCTTTTTTTTCTTAATTCAATTTACTAAAAATAAACCTATTCATTTATTTAAAGTTTAAGGTATTTTAAGTTTGTCTTTTTTTATTATCTCTGAAAATAAAGCGATGTTGTTTATATATTTATTAAAACCTTACTTTAACTTTGATTTAAGTTCTCTATTTAATGACTAAAACTTATCATTAAATTAAATAGTTGTTAAATATTGTTAAACTCTTGCTTTGTATCATACATCAATTTAATTCGAAATTTTAAAATTACTTAGATTTTAAATAAATTTACAAAAAGACACAGCAATAAAAGCTTGAGTAGAAAATTTTTATCAAAAAAGATTCTTTATTAAATACAAACTCCTTATTATCTTTGTTTTACTTGAAATATATTACTTTTGAAAACTGAAGAAATATCATGAAATATTGATGTTTTGTTGATTAATTGGAATGCTTTCTTGTAGCTGTGGTTTGTGATCGTCCTGACGCACCTGCCAATGGCTGGATTAGAGGATCTACCTTTAGCTTTGGTCATTCCATTGAATATAGATGTAGATCAGGATATGAATTATATTCTTCGGATGGAGAAGAACGTCTGGATGTTTCCCCTGTTCATCAATGTCTTGCGAACGGACAATGGAGTGGAGACACCCCTCAGTGTAAAGGTATTGTGTCTTACGATTCATTACAAGCAAAGAAACAATATTGAGAATTGTATTTCTTATTTATTTTAGTTTTAACAAAAGATTTTTATAATAAATAGATTAAAAATAAGAAAAAAAAAGGAATAAAGCACATTTTTGTTCTAGTCTTGAGTTATTGTTCAAAATTTTATCGTCAAATTTTATTTGATTAAAATAGTTTTAAAAATTCAAGAATAAAATGTTCCAGACAGATAAAAATAAAAGACTTCAAATAAATATGTAACAAACATTTGTTTTCTAAATTTATAATCCTAGAATTAGCAATGTGTCGTCAAATTTCAGTTTTTATTGTTGCGAGGAAGTCGACAAATGCAAAATGAGCATTGTTCAACTTCAAAATGTTGCATTCTCTCAAATAATAAGTTCATTACAAAAGGAATAAAATATCATGTTTTGCTCAACTATTCAAAAAAATCAAAGCTGCTTTCATTGCAATCGATTCTTCTTGGATTATCCGTGCTCTTAAATAACAACCAATATAAATTCCTAACCTTATTTGCTGTAAACTCAATTTTCTGTAAATTCAAAGAATCACCAAGACAAATTATTAACAGTAAATAAGGCTAGAAATGTATATTGGTTGTTATTTAAGAGCACAGGCTGAGTGTATATAATGTTCATATATCACATATTATAAACGATATTGCGAAAGATATTGAGAGTAAACGATTGAAAAGAGCACAACAGACAGATTTGGATCGAAAGAATGAAGCCGAACGCAAAAAACGATAAAGAGCTAAAGAGACAACGGAAGAGACACAAGAGAGACAGAGGTTAGATGCCAAACGACATCAGGCAGAGAGAGAGAGAGAGAGACAGAGACAGAGACTTTAGGTCCACGAACTCTACTTCATCTAACATCCATCTCAACATATCTCAATCTAGTTGATGGCCTAGTTCCAATAAACAGCAAGAAAAATTATATCTATTTGTTATTAAATTTTAAAAATCATCCAACAAAACGAAAATGGATGGAGAAAAGGAGAAATAAAAATCACAAACAAGGACGTGTTCGGAAGTATAGACAATCAACCAATAAACATGAATAACAATATTATAACGAAGAAAAAAATCTATTCCTATTAACGAAATACAGGGCAAAAGAAAAGCAAGAGAAATGGATGAAAGATGGTCAACACTTTTACAAGATGATCAGAAGAAAGATAATCAAACTTATTAAAACAGCTGAGTTACATCTCGAATAGGTAATTAAGAATAATTTTGAATACTTCAAAAAAGTTTTAAGTATTCAAAATTATTCTTAATTTCCTATTCGAGAAGTTCAAAAAACTTTTTTGTGAAATTTAACCAAAAACAAAACCATACTTTGAATCATTGGGAAAAAGAAAAAATAATAAATCTCAAAATGAAGATACTCAGAAAATAAATTCTTCTGTACTACATTGAAATATCAGTTCACAGAAAGAAAAAAAAATGGAATTTGGTTTTTTACTTAAAATTATCAATCATAGCCTCATAGATACTTTAATATGAATAGAAGTAAATATCACCAATATAATGGTTCATTATTGAAAATTTCAAAAAGAAAAAGTTCAGAAGCGAAGAAAGAAAAGGAGGAGGAGGCATTATTATTATTATTATTACTAAAAAGTTTCAAACCTTGGGTTTCCACAGCAAAGACAACATGGTGGGTCAAGGACAAAGCACAAATTACCAAGTGTAAAGAAGTATGCAATGAGAGTTCTGGTTGTGTCCATAAATTTCCTAACTATGCGTGTTCTGTACCACAGCATTCTGGAGTTGTGCAAAACTGTTTTGTGAAGTCCTAGTGTGCTGAGACTGTGGTGCAATGTGTGAGACACCACACCAGTGGCGGACAGGACCATGGGTACAACACGTACTCAGCCCTGTCTCCACTGCTTCTGGAGCTCGTGTGCTAGATCAATCTGTTTGTTGACCTTACCAACAAGTGTGATGTCAGGTCTGATGTGATATGGTTTTGTCTGTGTGAATGGGGCGGTCCCGTACAGCTTATATGAGGGTGACTCTACGCTTTGTGGTATGTAGATGTAGTAGGGGACTGTGTTCTTAATAAGTGAGTGTTTGTGTGCTAGCTGTTGATGAACGATCGACGCTACCTGATTGTCGGTGGAGGAAGTCTGTTTGGGAGAGAAGAGGACAGCCTGATATTATTGGGCCGATCGTCTCATGCGTAGCGTGGCATTTCCTGCAACTATCGTTATGTGTGTTTGTATCATATAGAATTTGTTTCTTATAGTTGCATGTGGGGATGAATTGATCCTGTAATGCGATCATGAACCCTTCGGTCTCCCCAAACAGCTCACCACTTGTCAGCCATCTTTTCGATGCTTCCATGTCGATTATTATTATTATTATCTCGAAAAAGTTTAAAGTGCACTTACAAAAAGATTACAAAGATACAAACAATGCACTCTGCGCAAACAACGGAACAACACTTTCCAATACAATGAGAAAAAATTCTACAGATCCCTTACATCTCCCTCCACTACACCCAACACAAACACACCCACCAGCGAGGCATTACATGAATACTGGTC
>JAFIDM010003189.1:1770956-1801340 GCA_023159025.1 Thereuonema tuberculata | reverse complement strand
CTTCTTTTAAAGAAAAGAAGTATTTCTGTTTAAATTGAATTGTAATGTTATTAATAGAACACTAACACACATTTGTATGCAATCAAAAATGATATCTCATAATTAATAATTTAACATTGAATAGTCAAATATTTTTATAAAATTAATTACAATTTTATGTTATAATATTTACAATAATATTGATATATGTATATTAATACTAGTATATAGTATATTATTATTATATTTACTAAATAACAATATATGGATGGTAACATAACTAATTATTTCAAAAAAAAAAAAAAAATGATGTATATATATTCTGTAATAACTCAAATAGATATATTGTACAGAACCTACAGACAGATCACTTTCAAAGTGGATCTAGTAGGACTGGAATTGTAAAATTATTAAAATTAAAATAAAAAAAAAAAAAAAAAAAAAAAAAAAAAAAAAAAAGAAATTGATTATATTTTCAAAAATTTTCAAAATGTTCTTCCACTTCGAAATCATAAGGAAGTTAAATTAACAAAAAAAAAATCTTTTAATATATTTTTGAAATTCCCCATTTTTAATTTCAAATCGAGTGGAATTTGTATTAACTTTTAGATCATTTTCGATTCTTAATTTTAAATTTATCTATTTCAAAATATATTTAAATACACTGATACACCACAAAACTGAGACAACTTTGTCATGATTAAAATAAAAAAATCTTCATCTAATTTGAATCTCATCTAAACGCCGTCGGAATAAAACTAGAGTATTAATATGCAGAGAAAACCATATTCTGTTACCAATTTAGTGTCACACACAAGAGATATGATAAATGATAGAAATAGAATAAAATTAATAATGGTGAAATTATTAGTGAGAAGTTTCTGTAGGCTGGGCCCTAGGAGTACTACCAAAACATTAGCTAAAATTAATGATTAAAGAATTGATAAATTAGGAATAAAAAGAAATGAATACACACTGAAACATAAACTTCAAATAGATTTATCTCACTGTCTCTACAAATTCTAAACTAATCTTATTCCAATTAGAATAATGATAAGTAAATGACAAATAGTTACCTGGATAAATGGTTTATCTTAAATGTTCGTATTTTGATGGATAACAATATCTAGATAAATGAGTAGTTCTAAAACTGACAATTAGAAATTTACTGACTTCTTTTCCTTGTGTTAAAGTTCTAAAGGAAGGCTGACTAAATGGTTAAAATTAGACTAAATTAGACTAGTTTAAATTAGACTAAATTAGACTAGTTTAAATTAGTTTTAAATTTAAAGAAAACACATTACATATAATAACAAAAGTGAAAACTGTCTTTCTCTTGGACGAAAAGTTCTTCATATTTTCCTGTTGCTAAAGTACTTCTCTGCATTTATGATTTCTCCAGATTTCTCCTTTGCAGTCCCATCAGATAGAGAGCATTATCTTTTCCTCAAGAAATCGTGGCTTTACAGTGGTTTGGGAAGCCTATCCTGTTCAAAGTCGTTTTCGTTAAAATTATCGTATAATAGTTACTTTTCGTCTTCCGTTATCAATCTGTCCAGAAATTAATCATTTTTTTTTTTTGACGATCATGTGTATTAACTATAGCCGAAACTATCTAACAAATTTCTTTCAGACAGTTCGTTAGGTAACCGCATATTACAAAGATTGACTATGCCCATCTTCTTTATATTATTAAAAACAAATGACTTGGAGATTCCTAGCTTACTTGCAACTACAGTACCTCGAATGTTGTATTGGATTATTTTGAACTTCTGTATAAAATATTGTGCCTGCAATATCTGAACTCCGTCCTAAAATATTTTTCAAGACTTCCTGCATATCACACGCCCAAAATATCTTTGCTCCTCCTTTGTCTTTTCCCACAGCTGCCTAGATGTGGGAATCTTGGCAGGTCAGGATGCACGACATTTAGGTCTGGAGCGAAGTTAATATTTTACTTCCTCCCACAGAGTTCAGGCCAGAACTCTGGGCACGCCAATCCATTTCCGAACCTTAGTGTCCACAAACCATTCCCTCACAGACCTCGCTTTGTGACACGGAGCATTGTCGTGTTGGTACATCACCGAATTGGTCATCTATCGTAATTGGTCAAAATGTCCTTGTACCCTTCCACATTTATGCAGTGGTACAAAATGTCCGAGTCCATTCCAAGAAAAACCGTAGCATCACTAACCGCAATGCCACCTCCAAACTTCACTATTGGTACTACACATGATGGCAGAGATCGTTCCCACAACCAAAACCTCCGAAATGGTATAGCGTGATTCATCACTCCCAAACCGCACGTTCCCACTGTTTCACTGTCCAGTGGCGTCGCTCTTTACACCACTTTAGTCACAGCAAAATGTTTGGTTTGTGAGCAGTAGCTCGGCAATGAAATCCCATTCCCCTGATCTCTCGACGAATAGTCTTGGTGCTGGCTACAGCATGAGTACTAGTGTGATGAGAGTAATATCTAGGAAATGTTATGATTGTCATTTCCAGAATGTTTCTGTCGGTAGCAGTGTTTTCTTTTTTAAATTCATTAATCGCAAAGTGTCTCAAATGTCCTTTCACATTCACTATTTTTTAAAATATGATAATTACAATTTAAATCTGGCCATCGTAGAAAATACATACACAACACTCTTTCGATGTCACTTTGATAACTGTGATGCAAACACACTTCATTTTACACAACTGCGACAAACAGCAATTGTTTCCAAACGCTACCCGAGAAGTTTGAATTTTTCTCCTGTCCCAATACATTACTTAAGCAACTAATGGAAGTTTTCATGAATTCTTTCATCGTGCAATGACGAAAAAAATCACATCATTCTTAATGATAGCCTTCTTAATGATTTTGGTCCAAGTAACACAAGCGAATGAAAAAAAAAAAACAGTGCATATTGATAATGCAAAATGTATCTATTCACACCCTGAATTTACAGCAACAGGAACCTGGATTAGCTGTTTTGTCCTTTTTAGAACTCATCAGCAACATTTACTCATTGATGAAGAATAGCGTGAAAGACAATGGATCTTGCCCCGGCTGCAGAGAATAGTATCTCCCAAAAACAAACAACAGTAAGAAAATTGCTATCACTAATAATTATAGAATCAAAACTAAAAAGGGAAATAGCTACACATATTAAAATAAAACTGTATTTAAAAAAATATTAAGATACAATCGATTTCGGCTATCACTTGTAAACTTCTTCACATACACAAAAACTTTAAAAACGACAAAGACAGATTGTCTTCAAGAGATGCCGGTGACGTTCAAAAGTACTATATGCTGATTGATCCTGTCATTGTCTCACATGTCGTTCTTTTAATTTGTATATTTTTGTATCTTTTATTTTTATTATATAACTGGAGCCTTTCATTGTTTTTGTACACGTGAAGAAGGTTACAAGTGATAACCGAAATCGATTGTATCTTAATATTTTTTTTTAAATAAAGTTTATTTTAATATGTGCTTATGTGTCACAACTACACATCACATGCATATGCGGACTCCAATGGAATGTCTTGTGAGTTACAAACTTGACCATAATGCCGTCAATCCATCATTTTGAATATGAACCACAGGGAGGTAAAGCAGATATCTGGAAATGGACGGCACCTAATAGGAAAAATATAAATAAACCAAACAAAAACACAAAACAATGTTTGTTTTTTTTCCCTTACATATTCAAGAGTCCTAACTATCTTCAAAAAGGCTCGTTCTTCTTATCCTCTTCTTCACAGGGATTCTTCTTCTTTGTTAAGTTTTACTGTACGGGACTTTCTCAATCGGTCGTTCTAACACTTCAGGATGAGCAGAGATTCTGCTTTTTCTGATAAAACCATGATTAGTTTCCGCACTAATTCCAGAGTTTGAATGCTAAGCTCATGCTTATATGTAATGGTCATTTAGGCCAGTCAATATCGACATAAAAAAAGGCAAACATCGCAAACGCGCATGTATCTACGATTTTTTTATATGTTGTTAGGGTAGTTTATATCCAAGTTTGCAACCCTGAAAACCCTGTGCTACTCCCGTGGTGTTCGAAAAACTGCGGGATTCTGGCACTTGTTTCAGGTTTTGCGAAAAAACTACCGTAAGGAAGCGTTTTTCGGGTATCTTCACGCTATACTTTTGTAAAGCAAACTAAATTTGCTACAATTTGAGCCCAACCCGAGCTCTCGAGGTCCATTGGTTGCCGAGATACAGCCAGTCAAAAAGGGGCAATTATTTCCTAAAAGTGAAAAGTTATCGAGAGGGTCAATTTCCAAGACACGTACAGGCTAAACGAATGGTCTTACAGAAAAGTCATGAGAGAGGAATGTGTAGAGAATTGAATTAACTTTAAGTTGATTCCAAAATGGTACCTTTACGCCTCATAGTTTCCTCAAAAACCAAAAAATAGTTTTCATCGGATTTTGGGAAAATGATGAAAACATGTTACTGAATAATGTTGGCATGGATTTCGTTAAAAAAACGTGCAAGAATGTGAATTTAACATTGTAGATGTAACATATGGCTTCAAAGAAACATACAGTAAACAAATAAACGTAAAATTAAATTAACAACGTAAACAAAAATTTAAACAAGAAAATACTATTTACACAGTCAAACATAAACACCGCACTAGTTTAGAACTTGGAGTAGTTTAGACCCGCAGTAGTTTCGTCCTTTTGGAAAGGCCGCGTATCATACAGTGTGGATCAGAGAGGGAGGGACAACGTTTCTGGAGGTGGAGGCGGGTCGTCATATGGTGTGGGTCGTCCACAACCTCGTCCTCCTCGTCCAGGGCGATCGGGATGACGTTTGTGCAACTTCGCCCTTAGCAAAAGGAGCATAGGATAGAGCACTTGAGCCCTGCCTTTCTGCAAGTGCACGACCCTAAGCACCCTTTCTTGCATTTGCAAGCCATCATGCTAAGCAGGGTGTGAGGAGTGGGCTTTCCGCAAATTGTGACGGGCATGAAATCTTGTTCCCTGGTGGTTCATCCCCAGTCACACGGGTTTTTGTCGACCCCCAACCATTTTTGCACCTGGTGGTAGGTCCTCCAAGAATGATATTGCCTCTGTGGCGGGGAGGGGGGAGGGGAGGCGGGCAAGGTTGACTTTGGCCGTTGCTGCCGATTTTACAAATGCTGAGTATCGCAAGGTGTTCAGCGTTTCCTCATCTCCTTCGTAGAGGTTCATCAAGATCTTCTCGCCAGCATTTCCTACGTCTTCCTGGTCGGAGTTTGGATTAAGGAAAATGCTGGCGAGGTCTATCCAGTGGGGGTTTTGTTTGAGGACATTGCACCACTTCATCTTGCCTTGCCAGAAAAGGGCATAGGTGGTGTCACACCCACTGATGGCATGCAGGAACACAATCATCCCTCCTGGACCCTGCATTTCTCCACACGTGAAGGAATTTGCTGGATATTGGACCCACCTCTGCCGCCTTTCTGGAAGTACACGTTCGTCTGTTCAGAGCTTAAGCCGTTGAGGAGGACCAGTAGATCGACGTCCTCCCCAATGATGAAAGCTTGGTCGAACGATGAGCTCTTGGAGAGGGCAGTCCTCACTATATCAGCATCGGCATCCTCTTGAGAGTGATGTACCAAGATACCCAGCCTCTCTGAATTTGATAGGTTGCCCATCATGGTGATCAGTTGACGTTTGTTACATTCATTTCAGAGCAGTTTTACTTGGGGAACTTTGATGGGTGTTGCTTGAGAGAGAAACAGAGCGTCGCAGGCGTTCAACTGATTTAGTGTTCCTCCCGCTTCCGAGGTTATTATTCACTAACCAACAGATCCGACTGCCAGGGACCTGGCACAAACGATTTCTATAGAAGGACATCAGTACAAAAATTTTGTAACCTTTTTCATGCTGTCCCTTTTTCACATACGCATTGCACACAGTTTTCGATCTCACTTATACGGCTACAAATAATTCCGAGAGCCACAGAATACGCAGACCCGTAGCGGTACTCGCCCATATTATCGTTAGATTTGTGGAGTACCTTAGCGGGACTCATCTGTATTCCGGGATTATTATGTATTCTGTATGTATTCATGTATTGTGCTACATTTCAATGTATGATTTTGTATCTATGTTTAGTTGCAGCCATATTTTACATCTCAAACATTAAATTCGAATAAACTGAACAAGTGCCAGAATTTCGCAGTTTTTCGAGCACCACGGGAGTAGCACAGGGTTTCAGGGTTGCAAATTTGGGTAAAAACTACTCTCAGGGGTACTAACAACATATTAAAAGATCGTAGAGACATGCGCGTTTGCGATGTTTGCCTTTTTTTGTGTCGATATTGACTGGCTAACTTTTTTTAACGAAATCCATGCCAACATTATTCAGTACCATGTTTTCATCATTTTCCCAAAATCCGATGTTTTACTATTTTTTGGTTTTTGAGGAAACTATGAGGCCTAAGGGCACCATTTTGGAATCATCTTGAAGTTAATTCAATTCTCTACAACTTCCTCTCTCATGATCTTTCTCTAGAACCATTAGTTTAGTCGGTACGTGTCTTGGAACAGGACCCTACCGATAACTCTCCACTTTTTGGAAAAACTTGCCCATCTTTGACTGGCTATATCTCCTCAACCAATAGACCTAGAGAGCTCGAGTTGGACTCAAATTGTAGGAAATGTTTTTTGCTTTACAAAAGTATAGAGTAAAGATACCCGATAAACGCTTCCTTTACTGGGTGTTTTCGACAAAACTGACACAGGTGGCCGAATTTCGCAGTTTTTCGAACACCATAGGAATAGCACAGGGTTTTCAGGGTTGCAAACTTGGGTATAAACTACTCTCAGGGGTCCTAACAACATATAAAAAAATCGTAGATACATTCGCGTTTGCGATGTTGGATGTTTTTATTGACTGGCCTAGTTGTTGAATACGTAAGATCATTCCTCTTTATAGCTCTTATGTGTTCCTTTAATCTCATCTCCAGTGATCTGTCCGTCTCTCCAATAAAAAAAAAAAAAAAAAAAAAAAGAATTTTTCATGCTGTAATGTTTTTACGATGTAATTCCTTCTTTGTTTTCCTCTTCTCCATACGTCTTAATTGCTGTCTAATGTAGTGGATGTGTATGAAGTTAATGTAATGTCAAATTCAGGCAATACTCGTGAAACCTCGCAGAAAGTTGAAAGGTGGTACCAAATTCAAACATATCCGTATATATTATTCTTTTTTTCTGTCGTCATTGTTGTAAATTTCAAATATTTTCTTAAACATAAGATTTAACGTGCCAAAAATTAATATAAAGCATAAAGAAATGACACTAAAAAAATATCTGAGAGTTTCATCGGTGAGAGTTTGGGACGGACTGTTTCGTCCTGCTTAGTGAGTGGGTTTGGCTGACGAATCCCTAAAAAGGATGAAATGGTCACCAATAAAAGCTCAGATTGTTTTAGTTCTGTGACATTTCTTTATGCTTTATATTAATTTCTGTCTTTGATATTAAATCTGTTCTAATTCTAAGAAACAAATTAATTTTACTCTTTCTAGAATTACTAAAACATATAAAATTTGGAAACTTATTAGTCTCTCTTTTCTTTATTCTCGATCATCTTGACTTATTTTTCTTTTGTTTTGTTCTTTGGTAAATGTATTAAGTTTTTTTCGATTTGATCAATGTTTCGTTTTTGTTGTTATTTAAATCTTGTGTTTCAAGGATAAAAAATTACAGAAATAAAGTCAAGTCCTTAATTATCATAGATTCATTAAACTTTAAACACTTCTTTATATTTTATACAATTATATTTATATAATAAACTCTATTTTAATCACTTCTTTAGAATTCTCGTATAAATATTCTCTCGATATTTGATCTCTGGTAAGTTTAATTTTGTCTTTGATGAGCAGATGCTCTTTTAGGTCTTTTGTGATTTCTGAAAGTCCTTTTATATAAATTTACAAAATCCTTTTAATGAGTTTTATATGAAAGTTCGAGACCAAATTAAAGCTGTTCATGTACTTCAATTAGTCTCATATTTATTTTAAACTAATAGAAAGTAAAGTCATTTGAAATGAAGCCATTTTAAGTGCATACCCATCAAACATTGCCATTTTTTACAAACATTTGACTGCCTAAGGTGGATACTAGTGAGATATTTAATTTATTAAGTTGTATCTAATAGGAATATCCAATTTTCAATATTTTAATTATTTCCCCATTTGAAATATTTGACCTTGAAATTTCCAACGAAATGATAATTAGCAAGAGATGTTGCATCAGCATGGATGAATGAAGAATACATACACACGAAACATCAAAAGTAAGTAGCGCTATCAGGCGGCGAAAAAAATTAAATAAAATAATTAATGTTGAAGCGTTATATCCAACACTACTCGCTGAAACATTCTCAAGTACATTTACTCCCTAAACTTTTCCATTGTTACTTTTAGCAATGATTTTGTCAGAATCCTTATCGTATCTTTGTAATCCCTCACTACTAAATTATACATTTTAATTTGATCTGCTGTTAATTTAATTCAGAGCCTTACCTCGATGTCATAATCCTGCCTGTTTATGATCAGAGTTCATAATTTTTTGCTCGTTCTTTGTTGCAATAAATAAGTTTCTTTCTTTTAGGTATGCTGTGAATATGAACTTTTTATTCGTTCGTACGGTAGACTGATTAGCTTTGAACTTTACAGTGAAGCCATGCTTTGTCATACAACGCCCAATGTCCAATGAAGGCACATAAAGTACGTTAGTCACAATGATGCAATTAACATTGTTAATTTTACACTCTCCAAATGTAAAATTCTGCTTGCACTGGTTGGTCATCTACAAGGCAAATCACGTCTGTAATTGGATGCAACTTGTTAAAAAAATGGCCTGTTATTTTTATGATTCTTAGCACTGACAAGTCAGTCAATAATCCACTCATATGTTCACCTTTTTACGAGGTCCCAACACTTCTGTTAAACAAATAATGTCTTCATGATTTTGCACAACCTGCTATTTCACTCTTTTCTTTTCTTCGAATTCTTTGTTTTCCTTCTCTAATTTCCAACACTTATCTTTTGCGTATCCATTTTCTCTTACAAAAAGTGCAAAACTTCCTTTTTCTATTTGAAGTGTGTTTTCTTTTCTTGTTTGATCATTGTCTTTAGAGCAACTTCATTCAATTCATTGTTTCAATGCTGATATTCATCAATCCATTTTCCCCGAATGTAATTTAATGCCAAATAGACTTTTGATCAGCCTTCAAGAGCTGATACCAATATATGATAGGAATCGTGAACGACTACATAGTAACTCCATCACCACCACACTATCTTCATCGGTGAATGTTTTTCCCGATCATTTAAATTGATTTCCTATTTGTAGCTACTTGTTGTGTGCATCAATGTATTTCCCACCCATGGAGAATCCCATCCAATACAGTTTCCTTATCAGTTACAACTTGGAACGCATAATTTTCCCTTCCTATCGTTAAATTCGTTGAATAAACTAACAGTTGTCTTCTACTATTAACTTTATGGTAGCGACTGTCTTGTGTTCACGAATTTACAAGTTCTTGGGAATATTTTGTGATTCTGATTTGGTTAATTGTCCCAAACAACATAATCTGAATACATATATATATATTTTCAGATTACATTGTTTGGGACAATTATATCTTGAATTTCCAAAGCTGTTAATTTTTATCATTCAGTTTTGCAATCGTCAATTTGTACGCAATGTGAGATTCTGCCAGTTTTCTTCTGTTCTCGAGTGCAAAACTTAGCGTTAGACCTTTCACACAAATTCAATCACAAAAGCTTAGTATCACTGTTATTACGATGTTTTCAATGTCCAGTACTTGTTAACCTATTAGATACAGTATGTGCATATACTGGCACGAGAAAAGAAAATATATATACTATTTCTCGACGAACAATTAAAAGAGAAAAAAAAACCAACACTCTCTGCTACCAATTTTGTCACGGGGAGAAAAAAATATAAGATTGTTTTCTAAATCAACAAATTAATAACTAAAAAAAATTAAAGCACTCTGCTACCAATTTGTCATGCGCAGACAAATAAAAAAATTAACAAATAAGATAAGAGAATGATAATGAAATTAAATAAGGTAAAAATAAAAATAAGCAACAGAAAACGGGTTAAAAGGATAAGATCAAGTTTATAGAATCCCAAAAAACAAATTAAAATTAATACAGCCTTAAAATGATTAAAGCTTTACGCTAAGTTTTCACTAAGATAAATACAACTATTTAAGGGTCAAATTCTATGTAAAATACATAAAATTATTAATTTAAAAATAATTCTCTAATTGACTTTCTGATTTTTTTTTTCTGTCAAAGAGTCTCTCTCTTGAAGAAGGGCATGATGGGGGAGGTGCATAAGTCAAGGATCGTTTGCTAGCAAACAATATATAGATATCTTATTTTAGTCTGTGGTCAAATATACAAAAATTGGCTTCCGTGGGTTAGTTGATGATACAAGTGTGGGGATGGTCTCATTCTCTTCATTATAGTGTCTAGAATGAGGTTTTGGATGATGGCCATTTCAAAAATCGTGCAAGTGCGTCGTAGCGGCAAAAAACAAAATGGCCGCCACACGAAATGTATTTGTGCCTCTATCATTAGAATCGTTGGTCCTACGACAAAAGTTCATAGGACCAAATTTGTTAGTCATAACATTCTCTATTAAATTTGTCCTTACCACTTTTCTCGTAAGTGCAACCCTTTAGCCACAAATGCTGTCCTTAATGAAAAATCAAAATGGCCGCCAGATAAAATAGGTTTTTTTTGGAAAAAAATTTCTAAATCTTACATATGGTACAATTAAATGCTATAAAACGATAATCTAAACTTTAACAACAGGAGAATATGAAATACAGGTGATCTTGGGTTAATATAAATTATCAATCTTGTTAGTCTACGTTACTTTCATCGTCACTGTACTCGTCTTCACTCTCATTGCCAATAACGTGTAGTTCATATATTTCTTCTTCATCTTCACCCAAATTGTCACAATTTTCTGGGTCTCCCTCACGTTTGCACAACTCAGTACACTTGAAACCATTTGCGTTACAGGTGCATGGGGGAGAGCATCTTCTTTGCGTACATGAACAGCGACAGAGTTCCAGTACACGTTCAACTTGCTTCCATCCTAGATCTGTGGGTAGAGGAATTACCTCTACTTTGGTCTGGCTTTGGTCGGAGGAAGATTTATATCTTGACTTTGGTTCTTTGTGAACAATTGCCATCGAACACTTCCATTATCGGTAGGCGTTGTTTTGGGGATGTAAACTTGGCAAACAAAGGCTTCTAATGCATCCCTGACATTTTCAGAAAGAGAGGGGCTGGTGCCAAGATCATACATGAAGAGTGATGGACAAGAAACGTCAACCTGTTCACCAACATGGGCTGATTATAATAGCCTCATTGGGAAACAAAAGCCAAGGTCAAAGAGTTGCTACTTTGCCAATGATTCCAGAATCTCCCACCTCTTTATCTGTTCAACTCTCGTTCATGAGGCTACATTGGATGAAGACACAAAAGAAAGTCGTCGTTACAGTAGACATGGCTCTATTTTAAACAACTTAAACAGCTGGAAATGGCGCGAGATGACTGCAAGGACAAATGGATCCTAAAACCGGGAGAACTTTATATAGTAATTGCTTTACTCCGCTCAATTGGACAGTTCATAAGAGGGAGTGATATACCCGAATTGTAGGTGGAATGCGATTTGTATTCAGGAGCAACAATGAAACAAATCATAGAAGGAAGGCATGTATGGAGAGCTATTCAAGCTCACATAACTACACTTTCTGCACTGTCGCTTCTGCTATATGATGAATATGAGATTGAAAACCCTGAAGTGTTAGAAAGTTTGAGGCCATTTGCTTTAAATGTTATCAAAGAACTGGACAACAAAAATCAAGACAAACTGAAAGAGGCACACAGCAATTTGACCTCTGCTATTAAAGAAAAGAAAGTCATGGAAAAGTTGGAAGAATTTTGCATGATACGGAAGACGAAGGAACCAGTTTTCAAATTAGTATGTACTTAGATTGATATGGTGCCGACAATGTTATGCTTCGTTAGAGCAGTCCGAACTTGCGACTGGATGCTTGGGTTGGTCTCCCTGCAGAAATTTAATAAGAATTTTTTTGCATTGAATAGACAACATTCTGCACGGATGATTACTTTGTACCTATCTGACATGGATACTCTCAAGTCCACAGATCCAGACATTTGGAAGCATTTTGTAGAAGAGAAATGCGTGGTCAATAGAAGTTCATTGCCATTTTGTGCGTTGGGTGCTGACGAAGCACTGGAGCATCAAAACAGAAAGCTGAAAGTTCAAGGAGGTCTAGTTGGTATAACGCTGAATGACAATGCTAGGGATAGATTTTTTCTAGCCAGTCCAGAATTGACCAACATAGAAGTGAAACGGAGAAAATGCTTGGAATGAGTATCTCAGAAAAAAAGAAACATCATGAAATTTCTATGTAGGTTCAACAGCGTCAAGATGCTTGTGTAAACAAACTTAAAGAAGCCTTTCAAACATCAACTAAACCTTTTCAGTGGAAGGTCATGAACTTCTTCACATTCTTACACAACGTGTTTTTCCTACGGAAGTGCAGATTTCATTGGATGGTATAGCAGAAACTGGTCAACAACAGTTAGAGACTTTCTTGCAGCAACGTGTGCAGACAAATAACATAAAATTCTGGACGCCAATGAAGAAAAGTGATCTGAAAACATGTGGTTCAGTAGCAAAGACAGTAAACGTTGTTCTGAAAGAGAAAATAATAGCACTGAAATCTGATATGTCTCTGATATCAAGGTTATTAATAGCATCACGAAGCCGACCGAACATTGATGTCAGGTCAAGCATAAATCTGTATGAATTTTCCCCTCTACCACGATCTTTATTTGCTGCTGACGGCAAGATGCATCATTGTCTGGCTAAATATAAGCTGATGGCTGTGTTGGAAGCTTTACCAACTGCAACTGAAGAAGAGAAAGAAGAATGTATTTCTGCACATGTCATGTCGGACAAAGTTGCAATCGTAGACGGTATGGCAATACTGCACACATACCGCAAGCCAGCTTCAGTGAAAACGTGCAACGACATCAGAAAACACTTTTCCAAATGGATGGCTGAAAGGTTTAGTATGTATTCTGAAGTTCATATAATTTTTGACTGGTATAAGAGTGGCTCCTTAAAACGTGAAATGAGAGAGTTCCGCCAGAGAGGATCACAGCAAATCCAAGACAAAATTTCTCCGGAAAACAAGATTGCAAACATCTTAATGAATAAATTGTTGTCACACGACCAAACTAAGGATGAATTGACCGCATTTCTTGCTGAAGGTCTCATTAAGTATGGCAGGGCAAATGGACTGTGCTTTGTTGTAAGTTGGAGAGATAAGGTGGCTGCATCACATGCTGTTGATGTGTCAGCCCTAGCGACTACACAGGAAGCGGCGGACACCAGAATCATTCTCCATGGAGTCTACTTAGCACGCATGGGGGTTAACATCTTGCATTTATAATCACCAGATACTGATGTTATGGTTTTGGCCGCTAGGAGATAGCCAAAGCTTCCACAAAACTGTGGGATTTACCTTGGCCAGGGAATGAAGAGATACTTTGAGGTGGCGCCTGCCTACAAAGCAATAGGAGCACTAAAAGCGTCTGCACTTCCTGGACTTAACACACTATCCGGTGCTGATATAACAGGTTCATTTGCTAGTAAAGGAAAACTTAAGTGGTGGAAGGCATTCAATTCAGCAAGTAGTGAGATAGTTCAAGCTTTAGCAAATCTTGCCACCAGCCCCTCTCTTTCTGAAAATGTCGGAGATGCATTAGAAGCCTTTGTTTGCCAAGCGTACATCCCCAACACAACGCTTACCGATAATGGAAGTGTTCGATGGCAATTGTTCACAAAGAACCAAAGTCAAGATGTAAATCTTCCTCCGACCAAAGGAGACCTACACCAGCCCTCATGAGAGCGCATCTCCAGGCACTCCACTGGAACCAAGACATCGTCCAGCATCCAGTAATTCCTCCACCCACAGAACTATGATGGAAGCAAGTTGGAGATTTGTTTGAACCTGTAGCCTGTACGATGCCCTGCGCTCCTGAACTTGCACTGGAACTCTGTCGCTGTTCATGTACACAAAGAAGATGCTCTCCCCCATGCACCTGTAACGCAAATGGTTTCAAGTGTACTGAGTTGTGCAAACGTGAGGGAGACCCAGAACATTGTGACAATTTGGGTGAAGATGAAGAAGAAATACACGAACTACACGGTATTGGCAATGAGAGTGAAGACGATTACAGTGACGATGAAAGTAACGTAGACTAACAAGACTGATAATTTATATTAATTCAAGATCACCTGTATTTCATATTCTCCTGTTGTTAAAGTTTAGATTATCGTTTTATAGCATTTAATTGTACCATATGTAAGATTTAGAAATTTTTTTCCAAAAAAAAACCTATTTTATCTGGCGGCCATTTTGATTTTTCATTAAGGACAGCATTTGTGGCTAAAGGGTTGAACTTACGAGAAAAGTGGTAAGGACAAATTTAATAGAGAATGTTATGACTAACAAATTTGGTCCTATGAACTTTTGTCGTAGGACCAACGATTCTAGTGATAGAGGCACAAATACATTTCGTGTGGCGGCCATTTTGTGTTTTGCCGCTACGACGCACCTGCACGATTTTTGAAATGGCCATCATCCAAAACCTCATTCTAGACACTATAATGAAGAGAATGAGACCATCCCCACACTTGTATCATCAACTAACCCACGGATGTACATTTGACCACAGACTATTTACAATTTCGTTGTTGCCTTGCATTTCTTGTAGCTTGGGATCCCAAGTTTACGAAGCACTAGATCGGAATTTATCCGTAGAACAATTTCCATAAACCGCAGTGGTGATGGAGTTCTCCCACCGAAACGACTCACTAACACAATGTACGAAGACGGCTTCGTTGGCAGACGCTGTTTTGGCCAAGGTGAGATTTCTTCGCGGATGACTGGGTCATCATTAGGGTGTCTTCCTTCGTACACAAAGGTCTAGACAGCGGGCGACTTCTTCGCAAGTCGGAGGCACGTTAGCCAAGCCACTGTGGGTGGTGTGGGTACTTAAACATGCAGTTTTTTTTTTGATCACGGGAAAGTACCCTAGGGTCACTTTATGCCTCTTTAGAAACACTATGTTTCTCTGGAAACAAGAGATATTTCGAATTATCTCACCCCCCCCCCCCCCGAAAAGAACACCAAAATAAATCGGGATTTTTGAGAAGAATCACAAAATTTCGGCTAATCCATAGTCTAAAGATCAGGTGACGGGCCGTAGCACAGGGCTATTACAAGTGTATATAACTAATTACATCTTATACTAAACAACAGAGCTAAATAGCAGCTCTACATCTGTCTACTTTTCAAAATGGCTGGTTTTTAATGGAAAAGGACGTGAACCCAGGTGACATAAACAAACCAATAAAATGAACGGAAACATAAAAATTAAGAGAAGACTTAAAAGAAGGAACAAAGGAGATTTAAGCGTGGGAAAATGACAATACAGAAATTCACACGGGAACACAAAATGATAGAAGAGATGGAATTAAAAGATAAAGGTAGGGTTAAAGACGAACGGATTCAATAAAACAAGAAAGAAACGCACACAAAAAAATGAAAAGTAGTAAAATAATAAAGAAACGGCGGAATCGAATATTACGAGGAAAAAATAAACAAAAAGTCCAAAATAAACCGTAACAATAAAGAAAATAAAGGAACAAATAAAAAAAAGGGATTATGACGAGATGTTGTATCTGCATGGGTGACAGAAGAATACACAGGAAACATCGTATACAACAGTAAACAGCAAAAAAATTAAAATAACAATGGTATTGAAGCGCTATACCTATCACTATCCAAAAAAATTACCAGCCTGTGGTTGAATTCTGTTGTCTTGTGTCAGCCCTTTTAAAAATAACAAATTGTGCTCCTTCGGATGATCAAATTAAAATCTTAGTTACTTGTGTTATACAAGAGTCAGAATCTCTTCTTTAAGGCAATGAAGAACAGAATTTTATCTTCACAGACACCATACAAGAACCTTTTTTCAAAATATTAATTTTTGCTTTTCGCAGTGAAGAAAAAAAATTAGCCTAAGTCCAAGATGGCAGAAAATGGAAAAAAATAAAGACGGTTTGGGGCTACTCACCCTTAGGATACTTACCGTGGAAATAAATAGTTATCGGATTCATTCTTTACATTCGTAGGCTAAGTTTAATTGAAAGATTATTTTTAACTGAATTTGCAGATTTTCTCACAAAAGATTAAAAAAAAGATATTTTTTTTTTATTTAAAAATTTCTTTTCATATAGATTTGTTTAGAATTAGAATATGAAGAATACTGTGATGATTTTTATAACTGTATTTTATTTTATTCTATTTTATCTTATATATTTTAATGTTCTGATCGATCATTATTCAATCTACTGTATATTTTAATTTTTTCCATTAATGGTCAAATTCTGTTTGTTTATTTTTAAATTCTTACGGTGTGCTCCCATAATTCCCTTTAATTCAAATTCTACAGTTAAAAATCAGTTATCAATCACATGTCTTTTAAATCCCCCAATGAATTGTTAAAGCACACCAACCAATCACAAATCACTGTACGTTCGTCTATTTCAATCCATGCTCTCCCGAAAATAAACAGTTGAGTTCAGATCCAGCTTAGACTCAGTCTACCTTCCTTTATGAACCAGTGGCCAGATTAATTCACCACAATACATACATAAGGAGAGTGATGTTACTTTCAGAACTATACAATTTTTTGCCCTTTAGTCTCTGGAGTCTCACTTTCCTTTTGACTTTCGAATTCTCTTACCTTCATTCCGTAGACGAAGTTGACTGCTCCTAGCTGATGAATACCAATTAGCTCGAAATAGCTTTCCTCAAGAAGTTAAATTGTGAGGACAAGATCTCATTTGATTAATACATTTGATAGATGCTGGGAATCTTAAAATTATAAATTATTTTATTATACATAATATTTTATTTTAACTTTAAGGTGCGGGGGAATTTAATGAAAAAAAAAACAAAAACATTAAATCGATGATTTGAATTTAGTCCGAGATTCAAAGTAAATATTGACCACGAAAGAAACTTCAGAAATATTTTTAAACGTAATTAGAACTGATTTGCAAAGAAACAGAAATAAAAAAAAAACAGATTCCTTGGAGCAAATCAAAGTTCTTTATAGGAGAAAAAAAAAAAAAAAAACCTTTGAAGATTTCGTTTGTTGGCATTTCTCCCATTTCGTAATCAGTGAATAGTTTGTAATGATAGTTTAGACGAAGATGGCAGCTTTTCAATGGTTCCCTGTTTTCTGCGCATTGATCTTTTGTTACTGTGATGCAGGTAGTGCACTGTGTTCTATTAGTTATTTGTATCAGTGTGGATGTGTGTGTGTGTCTACAAAATAAGAATATTTCAGACTTCTTCTTTTGCTAAATATGTAAGATTAATTTTTAAAAAAAAAAAAAAATTTAAAGATTAAAAATCATCAGAAATTCGATTTAAACAAAAGGAAATATGATCTTGACCCAGTTTTTTTTTATATTTTCATACATAAATTGTTTTCCTATATTTTTAATATTTAAAAATGAAGTCTGGAAAAGATATGTTTAGAAATAATCATTCAAGATGTCTTATGCTTTTGCCATTTTATGTATTTTGCCAAGTTACAAATTACTAAAAGTTTCATAGCTCTCATCGCTTTGATTTTGAGAGCTTTTATCAATAATACTAGATTATCTAATTCTTAGAAATCGTCTAACATACAGGGTGTTTGGTAAGATGATGCCGACCCTAAAAAGGGAGACAGAGGGGGTCATTGAGAATATACACTGGCCGGCCACTTTATTAAGTACACCCCTACTTTGGAGCACATATGCTGTGTCTAGCAACAACTCTTCAAGCTGGTGAGGGCAGTGTCATGGTGTGGGGGATGTTTTCCTGGCACATGTTGCGTCCATTGATACCTCTGGAGGCACGTCAGGATGCTAGAGCGAACCTAAAAATCGTAGCTGACTAAGTGCAATCGTACATCCTTAACAGTTTATCCTTATGCAGATGGCTACTTCCAGCAGGATAATGCGCCAGTGCACAAAGCCCACATCACAATGGGATGGTTTGAGGAACATGTCGATGATTTTTCATTGCTGCAGTAGCCCGTTCAGTCCCCGGATCTCAGCCCGATTGAAAATTTGTGGCATGAGATGGAACGGGCTGTTCGCTCCAGGCCTACTCCTCCGTCAAATCTTCAGGAACTGCGTGACACACTCATGTCTGCATGTTACACAATACCTCAATAACGTTTTCAGTATCTTGTGGAATCCATGCCTCGACGAATTCAGGCTGTTTTGAGGGCTAAAGGAGGCCCAACATGCTACTAGGTAGGTGTACCTAATAAAGTGGCCGGACAATGTATATACATATATATATGAAAAATGCTACGGGTTTTTTTTATATTGGCGATTTTGTACTTTTTTAAAAAATCTTGACTTTCATCTATCTCTCATCTTTTCATCATCGGTTCTCATTATTATTTTTCATGTTCGAGGTGAGATCCAATCATTAGGATCGATCCAAGCATTGACGTTAAACTTGTGCTGAAACAAAGATTGTCTTTTCTTCCCCTTTGTCCGCCCAATAATGAAGACTGTGAAAGTTGGTGATTATATCGTCACGAGAGAATTTTGATTCATACGTCCATAGACTACTTTTCAAGAAATATCAGCATTTAGTAGAAAGCGGCAAAATTCTACAGTACTTCGTACAGGAACGCCTTCTTCGAGGCCTTGCACAGCATTAGTGTAATGGTACGGATGTTTCTTTTCTGCATCCATCACCGACAAAATCTTCCAAGTTGGTGTGTAACTTCTCTTATGCTCGTTGTGGGATCTGCAGCAAATGCGGCTACAATCTTTTCATCGTCATAGGGGCAATTGGTGTACAGGACCTGAATCAGTAATGAAAATGACGGGTTTCAGCTATTCGACTGACATGCATTAGAAATAACGGCTCTAATTTCGAACATGAAAAATAATAATATGATAACTTTGTAGATAAACTTATAACAATGAAAGCCTTGTTAATGTTGAAAAATCCCACATTTCCAATTTTCGGTTAAGTGCAAAGTATTTGACCGATACTTCTTTTTTTTTTTTTTAATTGACTGATGAAATTTGATTGTATTAATGATCTACTACATAAAACAGGATATAATAGATAAGTTTTTAAAATTGTAACATCTGAATTACTTCTTTGAAATTTTTTATAAGACTTTGAAATTGGACACTTAAATTACCATTACTATTGTTTATTCTTAAATATATTTTTATTTTTAGTTGGAAGTGTGTTTCTTAAGGATAAAGAAAAAAATTATTTAAGATTATAAAAGATTAAAACTTAGTGCGTAATTATGATATAAATGATGAAAAGTGGAATTTTTAAAAAAAGTATAAAATCGCCAATATAAAAAAAAAACCGTAGCATTTTTCATATAGATATATATATTGTCCGGCCCTTTATTAGGTACACTACCTAGTAGTGTTGGGCCTTCTTTAGCCATCAAAACAGCCTGAATTCGTCGAAGCATGGATTCCACAAGATTCCACATGGATTTTATTTGAAAGCAGTAAGAATGGGCTTTTTTTTAATTAATATATTTATGTTTTCATAGTTTTAATGTTTTGAGGAAACTAATGTGCTTTTTTTTTTCCTTTCTTTACTGTATATTAAAAAACATTTTTTCTATTAATAGTATTTCTATTATAAACATTAGTATTTAAATTATCTTTTAAATTTGTTTGGAATTTCCGAAATTTTAAACTTTGTTGTTGCTTTTTGTCATTAGATTACTGCCCACCAGTGCCACAAGTAAACAATGCCTATCCAGACAACGTTGATATAGATGATGTAGAATTACCTTTGGGAGCCATTGTTACATACAAATGCCGGATTGGCTATTATCTGGAAGGGAATCCTCGGGTGAAGTGTATTCGAAATACCAGTGGTCGTTTCAATTGGACTCTACCTACCTTCAATTGTGATCGTAAGTAAAATAAAAAAAAACGCTATTACATCAACATTGGTTAAGTACAAAATGGCGCTGTGCTTGTTTCATAAATTGGGCAAAACTAAGAGCGATTTTGTTCCATTCTAAAGAAATTGCTTTGATCCATTTATGCTTCTACTTGAGGTCGATTTTAAATACATACTATTATCATATCTCTACATAAACTAATCACAAATACATTCGATATCTCTTTTCACCAACCATTTAATTTAAGGACACTGCTAACAGCTTAGGATTTCTTCTTCTTTATTGCTTTGTTTTATTTCAACACAAAATAATATGTATTAATTAATTTCCAGAATGTTGTTTCTACTGTATTTTCTAATAACAATAGTAAGAAATGTTTTTGTGAAATGTCAATTACTAAACAGTAAAAATAACTGTTTAGCTATTATATTAATATAAACAAATTCTTAATATTTTATTTTGCCTTTTCATAATATCAGTGAATTTAATCGTGAATTTATAATAACAATTTGAGCTTCATTTAAAATAGGAAAAGTTAATTAAAAAAATTGAATCAATTTGTTCTTTATTTTTATTTTTCATCTTTTCCAATCTTCAGATATTTTGCTTCCAAGCAATACAATGTTAAGTAGAGCTAATTATAAAAAGAATTAACGTTCCTCAGAGTTTCCAGAATCCTCGACTTGTTATCTGCAAATCAAATCACAGTATTTGTTTGAAGTTCTAGGAGGTTCAACCAAGGAAAAAAAATACAAAATTAATTTTAAAAATATTTCAGCACATGAAAATGAACGAATTTCTGATTATAGTAAGAAATATTATATTTATTTATTAAATAAATGAATTACAATTTAAATCAAATTAAACATTATTTTTTATTAGAAAGAAATTGAATAAATGAATCTTTGTCCAATATCAATCCCATATTACTGAAAAAACATTCAGAAAATCCACATAGCTAATATCTAAGGAATATTTACTATAAGAACTAAATAACATTTGAAAATGTTCATTATTTCAAATTTATTTTCTCAAACTAATTTGAATAAAAATAATAGTTTATGAAAACGTTTTCTTTATATTAAAGAAGTTTATATTAAAGATATACTTCTTTATTTTATATATCATACTGGCAAAACATCCGTTCTTCGAGCGGATTAAACAAAAGAATTGTCCTGGTGTGGAGAAGAAAGAAATTGTTAATGTGAAATCACTTTGAACCCTGCCTCTTTCTGTCCTTCTACATCCCCTTAGAAAAAAAAAATTATCAAACCTTGAGAAAACATTTAACCCAATTCTAAAAGGAACCTTAAAATTTAAAGCTAAGCGAATACTATTCGACCCGATCGGGTGGTTTAAAGCGACATGTCTGGCAGAAACTTGTCCTGATGCGGCTTCAAGAGTAGAACACGGTAGAGCATGTCTCTCGCGAATCCAACCTACAGAGCGCAGAATTGAAATAAGTCACTGATGACATAGTTTGCACAGCTGAAGGTTCTCAATTCAACTGCACTGAAGACCATCAGAAAGCTATTCTTGTAATAAGAAAGATCACCCCTTCGATTGGAAACAATCTTTACACTGAAAGATAGTAATTCTAAGCATCAAAATACGTTAGAAATCGTTTTGAATAAGTTTCGAAGGATATTCAATCATATTGCGTCTGTTTCTACTTTCTGAACAAACAGCGAAAATATTTTTTAAGTCTTGTTAAAGTTAAAGTTGCTCCCTTCGATTGGCCATGGCTGGCCTGTGGGATCGCGGGAGGTCAGGCTCCCGCAGCTCGACGAACGGGACGAGTTTTGAATTTGATAATTATTATTGAAGCCTTTAAAGTATGACAAAATTTACATTCAGAAATTAACAGAAATTGAGCAAGATCCATTCACAGATATTTTATTTTTGAATTTCTTAGATTTATTAAGACTAATTCTTCAATTCTTTACTAGCGAGCGGTCTGCGATCGCAAAATTTCAGTCGATGCTGTGAAATTTAAAAAAAAATCTTGTTTTTAAATACTCTCTGGAGTATAAGCTTGTAGATACTCTATAGAGATCTGTTAAATATCCTACCTCCATTTTATTATGATAACCTTAGCACAGATACTACAGCAACGCCTTTCTCTGACGTTAACAAAGGAGTATTAGGTTTGTTGAAACAAACATTCGTGTGCATGGTATAGCTAAAGATAAATTCTGACGCGTAAAATTTAACATATTTCCGTTTAAACTTTATTTCTTTTCCAAAGATAATCTCAATATTGTGATAAATACTTTTGTAATTGCTGTTCATTCAGATGAAGTGGAGATAAAATTCGTAGTGGAGCTCAACGAATGCCCATGACGTCACAACTGACTCTAATTTCTCATTGGTTGCGATCTTGGTCTTCTCTGAGTAAAACAGAACATATCACCCGACCAGGTTGAGCTACAAGCGGTCTCTCGAGAATGGCCATTTTGTTTCTAAGGACCGATGCTTACTTCTGACAATCTAAGTGGAGAAAATTCTGTTTGCAAATAAAAAAGGATATAGTGTGTATAATAGTATATGTAATATATATTTAAAGTGTATATTAAATTATGTTGCAGTAAAAAATTAATGAATACAAAAAGAGTAAATTGAACAAGGATTTTAATGTACAACATGGCAATGGCAAGTACAGTGCATTCCTTCAGTGATATATTTAAGATAGTAAAATAAAAATAAAACTTTACATAATTTTTCACAGTAATCAAAGATCATAATAAAAATTAAAGAATACACATATTAAGAAATAGAAAATAAACAAAATATTGTTAATGTAAAGTATATTTTTCAAACAATTAACACTGCTCTCATTGGGTGATTCCTCGGAATCATCTTTTTCTGACACTGATGCATCGATTTCTAACAAATTCTTCATTTCTTTAATCATTTTTCTTCGTTTGGTTTTTGGAGACGCCTGTAAACTTGCTATTTAGAGGTCTGATGCAATTCTGTTCAGCAATTCTGTATTTGTGTCTATTCTGGAAATCTTCCTTGTGAATAGTTTTCTCTACTGCTTATTGTGTTTATTCGTGGCTTCCTAAGCCTCTTTCGAATATTACCCAATAGACAGAAAACACGTTGCAATAATGTCTGTCCCCTGAAATAAAATTCTATGGAGGTCTACAGGCACAAGATACAGTTGTAGAGTTGGAGATGAGGTCTCTTTAGTGAATTTTTCAAATTTAACGAAATTAGTTTTCTGGTCACAATTTATACATTCGAGAATAACTCCTAATCTCTTAATCAAGTCCATGTTCATTCCAGTTATCTCTGCAGCCTTCTCGAGATTTTTAAAAAAATTGCAGGAAGAGTCGCCGTTGTTTGTATTGGCACTGTGCTGTTAGACATTCAATTAAAAGGCCTAACTCACATCTGAACCTCTTCTGAACTTCTTCTTCCCAGAAACCTTTTCTTTATTTTCAGAATCTCTTGCTTGCGATGACTTGTATTCAAGAAACAGCTTTCGGTATCTTCCTATTTTTTTTTCCCATTTGCTACTAACTTTCAGGCAAAAAGTTTTCATCTGAGTTTTTAAGCACTGTACTGCATAAATATTAACTAAAACTTCTAATGAAAAGAAGGAACCTCTTCTGAACTTCTTTCTTCTTCCCAGAAACCTTTTCTTCTATGAAGAAGGAGAACGATGATTTCTCTTCTTGTTTTATGTAATTTTTCCTGAAGAAGGTTCTTGATAAAAATACAGAAATATTGAAGTTATTGGATGAAGAAGTAGGTTGTTTTGTGTCTCTTTATGGAAGAAGAATATCTTTTACACTTTACTGCAGTTTAGGAATTCGCCCTATTTCCCAGTTCTTGCAAAACATAAGCAATCACAGCATCTAACTTCGATTCTTTAGGATTTTCAACCCATGTCTCAAAAAGTTTCCTCCGGAAAATTGAAGATGTACACAATGAAAAAACAAATTAGTTAGCAAATATTCGCAAAACTTCTTTCAAGATTATGATGACCAATAGATCTCGCTGTAATAATTACGTAGCCACAAAACGAAACTCGGTGAAACTCTGCACTGAAAACTTCAAAACACTGATGCAATGGCTCCATTGAATACAAATTAATCACCTTTTAGGTGAAATTTCCTTTTTACAGATCGATGAAAGCACCTTTTGTAATACTACAGGCACTAGTAACTTGGAAAACCGAGGAATTGCACTTAAACGTTAGTAACGTTTTAATGTGGCTTGGGATATATGCAGTCAAACTAACTCGCTTTACTGAGACGACAGAGTCAGAGCTGATGGGTACAGCATATTCAAGTCTCAACATGTTTTGATGCGCGCGACTGCTACCTCCGGCGATAATAAGAGAAACTAATTCCGTTCCCACGTGCAGTAGACATCTGCTATCGAAATATAAAACAAGCTAGAACTTCTGGCCAAGTTCAAAATTTGATTTTTTTTTCCCCTCCTAGATGGACTAAATTACACACTGTGTGCTGGTCGGCCGACAAGTTTTTTAGGTTTTTTGAAACAATATATTCGGCCACATAGTGTAAGCAATTATGTATAATACGTTTTTGGGATTGTTGAATGATAACGACGCTCGTTTGTTTTTTGAGTGTGTGTGGTTTTGGAGTCCCCAAGATGATAGGTGATGGAGCTGAAGTGCATGTATTTGCTCCAGAAACTATTCAGAAAAGAAAGCTTTGAATTGCAGGAATATCAGAAATTCTGAAGCGTATGGGTCTTTTACTGTATGCTTATCATTGCTGATCTGTTGATCACATCCTTTCGCATCGAGCGTTCCTGCAGATATCAAATTGACTGGTATTTTCGGTACGTAGAAAGTATTAGTCAATTCTCTAACTTGAGGTCGTCCTTTCAATAGATTAACTTTAAAGTGAACGATCCCTTTGCCTATTGCCTCTACCGGCTCATCTGAAACACCATAAATCAATATAGGACCTTTGAGTTCCTCGTAAGACTCAAACCAACACTTGTCATTACAAATGTGACTGCTACAAGCACTGTCTATAAGCCATGTTGATTTCTTATGAGTCTCTTTGTGTTCTCCATACATCACGACTACTCCAGAAAAATGTTTTTCGACCTTATGTTTTTCCTGGCTCATTTTGTCACTATGATCCTCAGATTTCTTTTTCATTTTGCAATTTCTGGCAATATGCCCTTTTTTGCCGCAATTGAAACAGGTTCTTAAGTCTTTCTTGGCTTTTTCCGTTACTTTCGGAAGTGCTTTAAGCTCTGCCTTGAAGCTTTCATCCCGATCAGTTTCTTGTTTTATGTTGCTGTGTTTTCTATTGTACTCCTTCAAAATGCTCTCGATAACTCTTTCAGAATTATAGTTATCACTTTCATGTTTCGACATAACGTTCTGAGCACAAGAGTCGTACTCTTTAGGGAGACCTGACAACAGCAACCAGCTAACTTCGTGATCAGGTACAGTACCACCTTTGGAAGTTATTTCTTTCGCGAGAAGTTTAACTTTTAAAAGATGTTCCGGCAAGTTAACATCAGATTGCAATTTTGTCATAGTAAAAAGATCTCGCTTAAGATCGGTTACCTTCAGATAATCAACCACGTTATACTTTTTCTCAATAACCGTCAACAATTGGTGCGGATCATCAATATCCTGAATTAGCAACGATAATTATCTTCTAAGGAGTCACTAATCCTTCCTAGCGCTTTTTGTGCCTTATTCAGAAGCTTGTATTTTATAGGTACATCTTCCATACTTTTGATGTCACTTAATGGAGTGTTTGCAACATCCCACAGTCCATCACGTTGCAAGTGAGACTTAATGTGCATTCGCCATTTTGCATAATTTCCTCCGTCAAACTTGAGGATAATGCCAGCCATTTTCTCAATGACAAATCTTACTTACACGGTGTAATAGGGTTGTTATACGATATAACCTCTTTCTACGATGCGCAGTGGAATCGTTTCTGGGCCCATAACCATCATGAAGCGTACTTAATGCTTGCCAATGGAGCTGTTATTTTTTAAAACCTTTACTCCGGCAGAGAGTGTTCGTACAACCCGCTAAAATAACACCTATGTGTAGCTAACATGTCGAAAAGAAAACAAAGGCAAATCAATAAAACAAATCTATGTATATTCTGTTAAAAGTTCCTTTTACATAAAAATGTTAAGTCTATTTCACTTGCATGAAACTATGTCTCATAATACGAAGTGTTCTATGTTATCCATTTATAGGCTTGTGTAACTTTCTTCTTAATTGAGATAACTAAAAGTCTCTTTGTATCAACTTTATCTACACTTGTATTAATGTCTTGAATCTTTAACTTTGTAACCTTTACTGGTGTCTGTTAATCTGTTCTTCTTGAAGAAAAGTGACGATAACGGTATTCGTGTATGATGCCCCGTCCGTGTGAGGTAAATCAAAGATTACTTACAATTTGCTGAAGCTCAATCATCTTCGGTCTGATCGTCCAACATTGAGTCGCCTTCAGTGGATGCTTGACGATGTCTTCGAATTCACAGCCTTTCGAATCCGATTGAAGATGAGCTTTCGAACCAGATTATTCCTTTAATCCTTTTGCTTTTAGTCGAACTTCAAATCCGTCTTCCGGCACGTATCTCTTGCGTTTATGAGCTACTTATTTGCAGAAACAAGGAATATTTATCTTCGATATTCCCTTGCATCTTTTAGCGAATAAGACTTCCGAATATATCCTTGTTTGTCATCGTATTCCACCATTTTTTTACGTTCTTCATTCGTTGACTAACAAACCATCAGTCACAACACAACTATAACAGCACACGAGTTCATTGTCCAACAATCGATACTCGATCGCATCATGTGTATCTCTTCTTTATTTGAACGTGATTGTTGCGTTGTTCTTTTGTTTTTTATTTTCCCTCAGATTATTCACGATTATATTGACTTCCCTTGGAATTGTCTCAGGTTTGAAATACGTTAGAAAATTGTTCAGGTAAGCTTTTTTCTCAATTCAAACCTACAAATTCATAAGTTAATCTCAAGTCTATGAAGTTTTGGACCGATACCAAAAAGAAATCATTAGTAGGATTTACCTCAGTCAAACAGAATGAATCGAATTCAGTTTCACAGTTACTGGAATAGAAGGAAAATAATCTTTGTTTCTTTACATTAGAATTTCCAATGAAGTGAATTCTTCGAAGCAGGAAATTCAGATTGAGGAATTTCTGAATGGCATCCGACCGATAAAGACGACATTCCAAATTCATGGAGACAATCGAGTTTCTTCAGGACAACGCAGACTGAAGTGAAAGACTATGTTTCTACAGGTGTTTAATTTATCTGCTGAATTATCGGATACGGTAAAGAAATTTAAATTATTTTTCCTTCAATATCTATTGGAACGAACGTGTTCCGAAGATTAGCAAACAAGGAATTTTGATAAAGAATACTCATAGATATGGTTAACCATACTTGCACTATTTACAGTTTAAAAATATATAAAAATACATTAAAACTCACAACAGTTTCAAGTTCTCAGGGTTTTAGGACCCCTTGTTAACTGGGTAGTAGTTTTCCATCGGCTTCATCCTCCCATCGGGATTTATCCTTGCCTTTATTCTCCGGAAACGTTGTCGAGAACTCCATCTCGTGGAGTTTTTTTGTGGGAAGCTATCGTTTGTTTGCTTGTGGTCTTGTTTTTGAGCGTCGTATGTTAATAAAAGGAAAAATATTATTTTTTCTCCTCATTTGGAATTAGAGCCCATATTCCAAAACTTTTTTAATAAGTCCTTATTATAGTTGTGTAATGTTCTTATCATTCCAGATTCGAAGAACTTATTTGCGTTTTAAGTGTCATTTCTTTCACCAAACACAATTGGATGAGAGCTATTAATTTCATGGCCGTTGTTTTTACAGTGGAATAATTCATATTTTCTTTTTTAATGACCGCAACGTGTTCATTCATTCGCACTTTTAGGCATCTTTTAGTTTCTCCTATGTAGAGAAATGCAGTACAGTTGTTTTGGCATCTTATTCCATAAATGACATTCTGCTTATTTAAATTAATATGATTTTTCTCCATATGTTTTTTTTTTTGAAGTATCCTATGGTGTTTTGTTTTGTTTTTTTTTTTGTTTACACGCGATTCCTATGCCGACTCTTCCAAGAGCAGTTTTTAATTTTTTAATCATGGTTTCATCGTATATCATGTAATTGTTTCATCGTATGCCATATTTCGTAACTTTTATAGATTTGGGTTGTAATATATTGTTGCTGCCTATTGTCGGATATCTTCTGCCATTTCTTGGGTATTGTGCTATTCTTAGAAACCTGTGAATGTATTTTTTAACTTCATTTCTGGAAAGCCATTACAATGGAACCTCTCTATTCGTACACAATCCGTTCCAGGAGGCAGTTCGAATGGCGATTTGTACGAATGGCGAATCATTTTTTCACATAAGATATAATGTAAATGGGATTAATTTGTTCCATACCCACAGATGATTGCTTATCTAGACCTTCGTAATAATATTTTAAGCATAAAATACATATAAACTATGAAAACGATATGGTTGATTTCGCCTTGCCATACTGAGTTGCCAGGTCAGAGACACGAGTTCCACTTTCAAACTTCGCAACGAGTTCTTTTTTCAATTCAATTGTCCTTCTCACTGCTTTCCTTTTAGGCTTGATTGAATCAGTAATCTGTTTTTGGACCCATGGCTGCACTATTTTTAATAAAAATAATAAAAAATAACAATAAAATATCACAAAGTTTCACGAAGCTTGCGTGGATGATGCGTAGCGTTAGCACGAGACTGAGCTGAAACGACCGCGTGGTGCGGCCAGTAATGAGGTCACGCTGTCCGAATCCCGAGCAAACGTACGAATGGCGAGTTGAATTTTACTTGAAAAAGTTGGACGAATAACGAGTTGTACGAGTAGAGAGGCGGACGAATGGCGGGGTTCCACTGTATTTAAATAAATGTGTTTTATTTGCATGATTTCTTGGTGGAGAAGCTTATTGTTGGAGCACACATGAACTGCTCTGTCAATGTCCATGAGAATTTCGCTTGTAAACATCCGGCACCACGCTGAACTGATTTATGGTAATGTATGCATTTGTGGGTTTTCGAAATACCGTGGTGTCAAAGTCTTTTTCATGTTTAATTATAAAAACATTCAAATAAGCTATATCCCCTTTTTTCTCCTCTGCCATTGTGTATTGTATGTTGCTGTTAATTCTATTGAAATCCTTTAATATCGTTTCTATGTAATTATCATTTACGATCAGGAATGAATCACCAACGTATCTACATAGGTAATGTATATTATTGATGACACTCAATAGAAAAGGCTTGGTATTCTAAGATCGCCATAACGTACTCTGCTAGTATTGTGGATGATAATAGTCCCAAGAAGGCAACTAAATTTGGGATGTAAGTTTTTTTTTTAAATAAAAGTGAAAATTTGCAAACGAAACAATAAATTAATCAGCTGCATCAACTCTTGTAAATTAAAATAGCATCTTTCTTCAGTAATATTGCCGTCATTATTTACTGCATGTTGTACTGCTTGCCCGATCAGTATCGGTGTTAGTGAGGTATACAGATTAATGACATTAAGGATATCATCATAGTGTTGGCTGGGGGGAGGGGAATCTTGCGTCTATTAATGGTTCTGGTTATTATCCAAAGAAAGGGAACGATCATAGCGTAGCCAGTGACGACATAACTATATTCGGGCAAACCAAAGAACGACTGTGGCCACCAGATGTCGCAATAGTAGAATTTGAATCGATTGTATATGTCAGTGTTTATGGCGGCAAAGTGCTTGGCTTCTGATTGGCGATTGTGAATAGTTTCTCTATACAAACTTCAGTCCTGGAATGATTAAGAGATCGTTGTTGTAGTTCAAGGTCAGAGTCATTCTTTCGCTAGGAGGACTTTAAAACAGAGATTATCGTTTATAGATGAACCCACATTCCATCGACTCCACAACTTTTTTCTCTATCGTATCCTTTTTTTAACTATTCTTTGTTATTATTTATAAAACAATCTATTTCTATTTCATCTAAAATTACATCGTAATTGGTTAAATAATGAAAGTTCTTTATATTACAATAACCATCCACTGGCGCACTCTAACGGAAGAGTTTAGAATCAGTATTTATGTCAGCTGCTTCTATCAAAACAAGACAATCTTACAGCATCTCGAAATTGAGTTCTACACAACGTCATTCAACTAAATAAAAAGAAAAGGTCGTAGATCCTGAGGGAGGGAAAGGTCCTACATCCTAGAAAAGGGATTTTTTTTTTAATT
>JAFIDM010003189.1:1749772-1770856 GCA_023159025.1 Thereuonema tuberculata | reverse complement strand
AATTAAAAAAAAAATCCCTTTTCTAGGATGTAGGACCTTTCCCTCCCCAGGATCTATGGCCTTTTCTTTTTGTTTAGTTGAATGATGTTGTGTAGAACTCAATTTCGAGATGCTGTAAACAAGATTGTCTTGTTTTGATAGAAGCAACTGACATAAATAGTGATTCTAAGCTCTTCCGTTAGACTGCGCCAGTGGACGGTTGTTATAATATAAAGAATTTTCATTATTTAACCAATTAGAATGTAATTTTAGATGAAATAGAAATAGATTCTTTTATAAATAATAACAAAGAATAGTTAAAAAAAAGGATACGATAGAGAAAAAAAGTTGTGGATCGATGGAATGTGGGTTCATCTATAAACGATAACCTCTGTTTTAGTTATGACGTCACTGGCTACGCTTTGATCATTCCTTTCTTTGGATAATAACCAGAATCATTAATAGATGCAAGATTCCCTCCCCCAGCCAACACTATGATGATATCCTTAATGTCATTAATCTGAATACCTCACTAACACCGATACTGATCGGGGAAGTAGTACAACATGCAGTAAATAATGATGGCAATATTACTGAAGGAAGATGCTATTTTAATTTACAAGAGTTGATGCAGCTTAGTAATTTATTTTTTCGTTTGCAAATTTTCACTTTTAATAAAAAGAAAAACTTACATCCCAAATTTAGTTGCCTTCTTGGGACTATTATCATCCACAATACTAGCAGAGTACGTTATGGCGATCATAGAATATCAAGCCTTTTCTATTGAGTGTCATTAATAATATACATTACCTATGTAGATATGTTGATGATTCATTCCTGATCGTAAATGATATAAAAACGATATTAAAGGATTTCAATAGCGTTAACAGCAACATACAATACACAATGGAAGAGGAGAACAAAGGGGATATAGCTTTTTGGGAGTTTTTTTATAATTAAACATGAAAAAGGCTTTGATACCACGGTATTTCGAAAACCTACAAATGCACGCATTACCATAAATCATTTCAGCGCGGTGCCGGATGCAAGAAATCATGCAAATAAAACATATTTATTTAAAAAATAAGGGCTTTCCAGAAATGAAGTTAAACAAATACATTCACAGGTTTGTAAGAATAACACAATAAACAAGAAATGGCGGAAGATATCCGACAGTAGGCAGCAACAACACGTTACAATCCAAATCTACAAAAATTACGAAATATGGCATACTATGAAACCATCGTATAAAAAATTAAAATCTGCTCTTGGAAGAGTCGGCATAGGAATCGCGTGTAAACCAAACAATAGGATAATTACTAAGCAAAAACAAAAAAAAAAAAAAACATGCGAGAAAATCATATTAATTTAAATTTTAGCAGAATGTCATTTATGGAATAAGATGCCAAAACAACTGTACAGCATGTCTCTACATAGGAGAAACTAAAAGATGCCTAAAGTGCGAATGAATGAACACGCTGCGGTCATTAAAAAAGAAAATATGAATTATTCCACTGCAAAAACACCGGCCATGAAATTAATAGCTCTAATCTAATTGTGTTTGATGAAAGAAATGACACTTAAAACCAAATAAGTTCTTCGAATCTGGAATGATAAGAACATTACACAGCTATTAAAAAGGACTTATTAAAAAGGTTTTGGAATATGGGCTCTAATTCTAAGTGAGGAGAAAAAAAAATATTTTTCCTTTTATTAACATACGACGCTCAAAAACAAGACCACAAGCAAACAAACGATAGCTTCCCACAAAAAAGATGGAGTTCTCGACAACGTTTCCGGAGAATAAAGGCAAGGACGAATCCCGATGGGAGGACGAAGCCGATGGAAATCTACTACCCAGTTGACAAGGGGTCGTAAAAGCACGAGAACTTGAAACTGTTGTGAGTTTTAATGTGTTTTATATATTTTTAAACTGTAAATAGTGCAAGTATGGTTGGCCGTATCTATGAGTTTGCTAATCTTCGGAACTCGTTCGTTCCAATAGATATTGAAGGAAAGATAATTTAAATATCTTTACCGTATCCTATAATTCAGCAGATGAATTAAACACCTGTAGAAACATAGTCTCTCACTTCTGTCTGCGTAGCCGTGAAGAAACTCGATTGTCTCCACAAATTTGGAATGTCGTCTTTATCAGTCAGATGCAATTCAGAAATTCCTCAAACTGAATTTTCTGCTTCGAAGAATTCACTTCACTGGAAATTCTAATGTAAAGAAACATAGATTATTTTCCCGTAACTGTGAATTTGAATTCGATCCATTCTCTTTGGTATCGGTCCAAAACTTCATAGACTTAGAATTTCTGATATGCCTGCAATTCAAATCGTTCTTTTCTGAATAGTTTCTGGAGCAAATACATGCACTTCAGCTACATCACATATCATCTTGGGGACTCCAAAACCACACACAATCAAAAAAAAAACGAATGACCTTGTCATTCAGCCGACAATCCCAAAAACGCACTATCAGGCCAAATGAGAGGGGAGTCCAGCCGGAACATTGGTCCGGGGCCCGAGAGCTACAGAGGGGCGCGTGACAGAAGGACCATTGAAAAAAAGGACCGTTTTGCAAGTCTAAGGCCCAAGTGTTAAGGTGACTAACCGTTTTTTTTTTGGTTGAACAGTTAGGGTTAGAGGTTTTTGTTTTGGTTGAACAGATAGGTTTATACCCCTGAAACCCCCTGATAACATTTTTTTTCTTCAAATTATTTGCGTCCTCCTTTTCATTTTAGAAAAAATGGTCACCTTAGAAATGTGTTTTGTACCGCCTTAAAAGATTTCTCTTGGAGGCCCTGCGTATTATACATAATTGCATACACTATGTGGCCGAATATATTGTTTCAATAAACCTATTACGTCTTTGTTAACCTCAAACAAAGACGCTGCTATAGTATTCTGTGTTAATATTATCGTAATAAAATGAAGGCAGGATATTTAACGGATCTCTTGATCACAGGTATTAATATTTCTTTATAAATTTACATGTGATGCACACATACTCTTCTTACAAAATGAAGAAATGCATTTTCAAATGTCTTTCGAAAAAAATAAAAAAAACATCCGAACGGTGAACAGAGGGGATGGGTTTCTAAAATAAAGTAGGTGTCCGCCGAAATTGTCAAACATAGAAACAAGTGGGACAAACACGGTAAAGCATGAGCACTTGTCGGCCGACCAGCATACAGTGTGTAATTTAGTCCATCTAGAAGGGAAAAAAAATCCAATTTTGAACTTGGCCAGAAGTTCTAGCTTGTTTTATATTTCGATAGAAGATTTCTACTGCTCGTGGAAACGGAATTAGTTTCTCTAATTATCGCCAGAGGTAGCAGTAGCACGCATCAAAACATGTTGAGACTTGAATATGCTCTATCCATCAGCTCTGACTCTGTCGTCTCAGTAAAGCGAGTTAGTTTAACTGTATGTATCCCAAGCCATATTTAAAACGTTACTTAACGTGAAAGTGTAATTCCTCGGTTTTCCAAGTTACTAGTGCCTGTAGTATTACAAAAGGTGCTTTCATCGGTCTGTAGAAGTCACTTAAAAGGTGATTAATTTGTATTCAACGGAGACATTGCATTAGTGTTTTGGAGTTTTCATTGCAGAGTTTCACCGAGTTTCGCTTTGTGTCTATGAATTATTACAGCTAGATCTATTGGTCATCATAATCTTGAAAGAAGTTTTGCGAATATTTGCGAACTAATTTGTTTTTTCATTGTGTACATCTTCAATTTTCCGGAGGAAACTTTTTGAGACATGGGTTGAAAATCCTAAAGAGTCGAAGTTAGACGCTGTGACTGTTTATGTTTTGCAAGAACTGGGAAATAGGGCGAATTCCTAAACTGCAGTAAAGTGTAAAATTTATTCTTTTTCCATAAAAAGACACAAAACGATATACTTCTTCATCCAATAACTTCAATATTTCTGTATTTTTATCAAAAACCCTCTTCGGGAAAAATTACATAAAACAAGAAGAGAAACTATCGTTCTCCTTCTTCATAGAAGAAAAGGTTTCTGGGAAGAAGAAAGAACTTCTTTTCATTAGAAGTTTTAGTTAATATTTATGCGGTAAAGTGCTTAAAAACTCAAATGAAAACTTTCTGCCTGAAAGTTAGTAGCAAATGGGAAAAAAAATAGTAAGATAGCGAGAGCTGTTTCTTGAATACAATTCATGGCAAGCAAGAGATTCTGAAAATAAAGAAAAGGTTTCTGGGAAGAAGAAAGAAGTTCAGAAGAGGTTCAGATGTGAGTTAGGCCTTTCAATTGATATGTCTAACAGCAAGGTGCCAATACAAACGACGGCGACTCTGCCCGCAATTTTTTTAAAAATCCTGATAACTGGAATGAACATGGACTTGATTAAGAGTTTAGGAGTTATTCTCGAATATATAAATTGTGACCAGAAAATTAATTTAGCTAAATTTGAAAAATTCACTAAAGAAACCCAGGACCTACATCTCCAACTCTACAACTGGTATCCTATGCCTGTAGGCCTCCATACAATTTTATTTCAGGGACAGACATTATTGTAAAATGTATTCTATCTATTGGGTAATATTCGAAAGAGGCTCTTGAAGCCAGGAATCAACACAATAAGCAGTGTAGAGAACTGTTCACAAGGAAGACTTCCAGAATAGACACGAATACAGAATTGCATCAGACCTCTAAATAGCAAGTTTACAGGCGTCTTTTTTTTATTGCAATATAATTTAATAAATATTATAAAATATATATATAATATCTTTTATATCTATATCTTTTTTAGTTGCAAATAGAATTTTCTCCACTTAGATTGTCAGAAGAATGCACTGTGCAGCTCCACTACGACTTTTGTCTCCACTTCATCTGAATGGACAGCAATTACAAAATTATTATCACAATATTGAGATTATCTTTGGAAAAGAAATAAAGTTTAGACTGAATTATGTTAAATTCTACCCGTCAGAATTTATCTTTAGATATACCATGCACACGAATGTATTGTTTCAACAAACCTAATATGTAAATGTAAAATAAAAATAAAAACTCACACAATACTTCATAAAGAACCGAATTTTCGGCGATTTATTTATCCTCCAATCGCCTTCTTCATAGGTTTAATAAATATTAAAAAGAACGAAGATTACAATAAAGTTAAAATAATATGAAAACATTACAACATGTGTGCTACAGGAAAACAATTCAATACAGTCAAAAACACATATCAATAATAAAATTAATAAGTATTAACACATTCATTATTTGTAACCATAAAATATCTTAATACTATTAATAACAATAATACAATGAATCATTTTGTTAGAAAATTCTTTAATTTAGTGAATTTTTGTTTTTTATATTTTAATCTTTCTTTTTTCAAAAAACAAGCTTTTGACATGGTTACAATCAGTTAGGATGAACTGATTATTTTATTTCATATTATTTTAACTTTATTGTAATCTTCGTTCTTTTTAATATTTATTAAACCTATAAAGAAGGCGATTGGAGGGTAAATAAATCGCCGAAAATTCGGTTCTTTATGAAGTATTGTGTGAGTTTTTACTTTTATTTTACATTTACCTAATATGGAAAGGTTTACGTCGCTAAGATCATATTATGATAAACCTAATACGCCTTTGTTAACGTCAGAGAAAGGCATTGCTGTAGTATCTGTGCTAAGGTTATCATAATAAAATGGAGGCAGGATATTTAACGGATCTCTATAGAGTATCTGCAAGCTTATACTCCAGAGAGTATTTAAAAACAAGATTTTTTTAAAATTTCATCGATTGAAATTTTGCGATCGCAGACCGCTCGCTAGTAAAGAATTGAAGAATTAGTTTTAACAAATCTAAGAAATTCAAAAATAAAATATCTCAGAATGGATCTTGCTCAATTTCTATTAGAAATTAACAGTTGTAAATTTTTTCATATTTTAAAGGCTTCAATAATAATTATCAAATTCAAAACTCGTCCCGTTCGTCGGGCTGCGGGAGCCTGACCTCCCGCGATCCCATGGCCTATCGAAGGGAGCAACTTTAACAAAACTTTAAAAAAATATTTTTCTCTATTTGTTCAGGAAGTAGAAACAGACGCAATATGATTGAATATCCTTCGAAACTTCTTCAAAACATTTTCTAACGTATTTTGATGCTTAGAATTACTATCTTTCAGTGTAAAGATTGTTTCCTATCGAAGGATGATCTTTCTTATTACACTAATAGCTTTCTGATGGTCTTCAGTGCAGTTGAATGGTTTGCAGATAAAAAGTCGACGATTCCGGAAACACTGAGTAACGATGAATTCTTTTCATAATTAGCTCCTTAACATTGTATTGTCTTGGAAGGAAAATACCTGAAGATTGCAAATGATGAAAAATAAAAATAAAGAACAAATTGTATTTGATTCAATTTTTTTAATTAACTTTTCCTATTTTAAATGAAGCTCAAATTGTTATTATAAATTCACGATTAAATTCATTGATATTATGAAGAGGCAAAATAAAATATTAAGAATTTGTTTGTATTAATATAATAGCAAAACAGTTATTTTTACCTGGAAATTAGTAATTGACATTTCACAAAAACATTTCTTACTATTGTTATTAGAAAATACAGTAGGAACAACATTCTGGAAATTAATTAATACATATTATTTTGTATTGAAATAAAACAAAGCAATAAAGAAGAAATCATAAGCTGTTAGCAGTGTCGTGTAAATTAAATGGTTGGTAACAAATGTATTTGTTATTAGTTTATGTAGAGATATCGTAGTACTGTTCGTTTTCGTTTACGAGAGGCTTCAACGCTTTTGCGCATGCGTCAGGTCTCCTTGGATTTCATGAAAATAGGGTTGAGGAAAAATAAAGAGAGGATATTTACTTTTTATCAGTGTTAGTTTACTAGTAGCTGCGTTCTATTTGCGCTTTTCGGGAAAGAATTAGGGAAAGAATAAATACTATTGCAAAAATAACAGATACTAAAAGAAAAACAGGTCTTATGAAAGTGCCCATCTCAGCGTATCACCCCTTTGGGGAGTAGAATCGTCTGTGTTGTCGTATCTCTCGCTTTTCAAAACGAATAGTAGTAAGTATTTAAAATCGGCCTCATGCAGAAGCATAAATGGATCAAAGCAATTTCTTTTGCATGGAACAAAACTAAGTTTTGAACAATTACTGAAACAAGCAAAGTGCCATTTTGAACTTAACCAATGTTGATGTAATGGACCACTTGAGGATAGGCGGGGCTTCGTAGTTTAAAAATTTCCCACCAGGCTACTGCTTGGCTTGTGGGATAAACAAACCCATGTGCTTTGCTTTAACCCGTGTAGATATAGAGGAAATATTATATTAAAGAAGAATATTCCAAGCGTTTTTACCGAATTATTACAATAAGGAACTGCACATAACTGAACCATTCCGTCTTGAAATATCAAAAATCGACGATTTGTTGAGTAATTCAACTAAGTTGATGTTTTATCCATGTTAATATTAATATTAATATTAAGTTGATGTTTGTTTATCCCATAAGATCTCGCATCATGTGCTTACACATCATACGTGACGTCGATAGGGGCGTAAACCTCAAGTGCTCCATAGCTTTTTTTTTATTTTACTTACGATCACAATTGAAAGTAGGTAGAGTCCAATTGAAACGACCATTGGTATTTCGAATACACTTCACCCGAGGATTTCCTTCCAGATAATAGCCAATCCGGCATTTGTATGTAACAATGGCTCCCAATGGCAATTCTACATCATCTATATGAACGTTGTCTGGATAGGCATTGTTTACTTGTGGCACTGGTGGGCAGTAATCTAATGACAAAAAGCAACAACAAAGTTTAAAATTTCGGAAATTCCAAACAATTTTTTTTAAAAGATAATTTAAATACTAATGTTTATAAAAGAAATACAGTGTTACCTCCGAATAACGGACAGTCACGGGACCGGAAGTTTCGTCCGTTGTTGGGAGGTGTCCGCTAGTGGGGAGGACTATCTTTTTTTATTTTTTAGCTTATAGCATGTCATTTAATGAAAAATTACGTACAATCTTAATTAAATTTCTACAATTACCATAGTGATATGAGAGAATTTGCAACAATTGCAAATTATTTACCGTTGTTCTTACTTAAAATAATGACAAAATTATTTACATTATACAGAAAATTAATTTCTAGCCATCCATTTGATGCCTTAAACGGGTCCAATCCTAACTGACTGACTTCTTTGGCTTTTTCTTGAAGCAAAACATCGCTTATAGTACGGTGACCAACCATCCTCCTTTAGGGAGGACAGTCCTCCTTTTTGATATGTGAAGTTCAAAACCTTTTTTTTTGGTTGAACAGATTTAACATTTTTTTTCTTCAATTTATTTGCGTCCTCCTTTTCATTTTAGAAAAAATGATCACCTTACTTATAGGATATTCTTTGCACGAGCAGAGCGGAACCATTTTATCACCACTTCGTCGATTTTTCTTGTTTCAGTTTTACGAAACTTCAAAATTTTCGAATTTTCGTTTGAATTCACCATCTACATTTTTCTAATCTCATCTTTGTCCTTTAAAAGTTCACTTATCTGAATTTTTTCAACTTTAAGACGTTCAGCAAGACAACGCTCACTCAGCTTTTTTTTTTCAGCAACTTCAAGATCATCAATTTTCTCTTCCTTTCTGATGCCATTTTAATTCGCACTAAATTTAATCAACACCTTTATAGGATAGCTTTATAAGGTATTGACATTTACAAGGCAACTGCAGTGAAAAGAAGGACATCAGATTCCTGCATTGAATTATGGGACACAGATACAATGTATCAAGGTTTGGGGGGGGGGGACACCGATGTAAATATAACCATGATGTGTTTGTCAAAATGTTAATCGAAAAAAAAAAAAAAATTTTTACAGTTAAAATAACTGTCCGCTATTCAGAGTGTCCGCTATTCGGAGTGGATAACATGGAATGTCCTATTGTAAGGGACTGGGACTCGCAATAATGTCCGCTAATTAGAGGTGTCCGCTATTCAGGGTGTCCGTTAAAGGAGGTAACACTGTACTATTAATAGAAAGAAATATTTTTTAATATACAATAAAGAAACGGAAAAAAAATGAAGCACATTAGTTTACTCAAAACATAAATATACAGTAAAACCTCGTTAAGTCGTCACCCGGATAAGTCGTCACTCCGCTTAAGTCGTCGTTTTCCTTTGGCCCCGACAAGGTCTCGTAGACAATAATGTAAAATAACCCTCTTTTACTCGTCACCAAATTTAATTCTACTCCGGATAACTCGTCACTCTCAAAAATGGCGAAAAGCATCTTTATTCTCAATTTTGCCTGCTATCTTTTCAGCCCCGCCCCTTCACTCTAAGAAAGCCTAGCCTTTACGGGGAATTTTCAAGTGGGAAATTCACTTGGGAAATTACACACTTCTCGCTGCGATTCTTGTCAAGAGCAGACGTTTTTCTTGCCCGCTACTGAATGTAATTTTATTTCGTAGCGGGTAAGCCCCGAAAATTTAAAAGCGATCGAAATTGTTTTCTTTCTCCAAATGTAACTGCACTTCTTCAGCCTTTAGATCAAGGGATAATTCTTGACTTTAAACGAAACTACAAAAAAATGCTTGTAAAGGACATGATGAAAGCCTTGAATAGGAACGAAAAGCTAGAAGTTTCGGTTTTAATTACGATTAACTATGTGCACAAAAGTTGGAGTTCCATTTCATTACAAAGTGTTTCGAATTGTTACCAGTAATCAGCACCTTCATCAATCAACACTGTTGGATTATTTTAATGGCAGTAAAAGAAAATAAAATGTGGTAAGTATAAAATGTGTGGTTTTTTTTTTTATTTTCCACTCATTGCATGTATTGATTTCTGAAAATCTTGTTTTTCTCACCGAATCCTATAGCATTTCATAAAAATATTGTATTTCAGTGGGTTTTTTTGGTTTTTTTTTTTTTTTTTTTTTTTTACAAAAATGCCCACTCCGCTTAAGTCGTCAAAAATTTTCGGTCCCTTGAGTGACGACTTAACGAGGTTTTACTGTATTAAATAAATAAATATATTAATTAAAAAAAAGCCCATTCTTACTGCTTTCAAATAAAGACTAATTTAATTTTTTATTTTATACATTTGCAGATGAAACTAGTAGCCTTTTAATATAGTTTTAAATTGAATAACTCTTTAGTCTTCGTGTTTAATGTTTTAATGATTTGTATTTATTTGTTTATTTAGTTATTTTTTTTCATTGATGAAGACTGTTTTTATTTCAATAATACTCTTGTTGAAATACTGTATTTTAAACTTGCAAAACATAAAATACTAAAGTCTTAGTTAACAAATTAATTTTCCTAAAACATTTCCCTCAAAAGTAAAAGCAACAAACAATGTACTTCAGCAAATATTAGGATCGTTTTGATGGTAAAATGTAATAAATGTTTCAATAACAAATAAAAAACAAACAATAAAAAACTTGCCAAAAGGATAATTGGCGAGAAAATTCATGTGCACGTTACACTCTATGAATTTTTTTAGTGCGCAATAAAAAAATCAGATTGCGCAAGTAAATATTAATAAAGAATGAGACCAAGTTGTTTACTAAATGACATCCTAGTACAGCTGTTGTGGCGATTTTTTATTGTTTATTTTAGCTTTTCAGGCTCCAAATTGATTCCGATGATAAATATTTCATCTATCAATGACCCGACACTTTTAGTAATTTGTTACTTGGCAAAATACATAAAGTGGCAAAAGTATAAGACATCTTTAATGATTATTTCTAAACATATCTCTTCCAGGCTTTATTTTTAAATATTAAAAATATAGGAAAAATAATTTATGTATGATAATATATATATATATTAAAGTGACCAACCGTCCTCCTTTAGGGAGGACAGTCCTCATTTTTGAAGTCCTGACAGTTCTGAAGTATTCTTATCTTATAGACACACACACACACGCACACACACTGACACAAATAACTAATAGAACTCAGTTCACTACCTGCATCACAGAAACGAAAGATCAAGGCACAGAAAACAGGGAACCATTTAACAGCTTCCATCTTCGTCTCAAACTATCATTACAAACTATTCACTGATTAGGAAATTGGAGAAATGCCAGCAAACGAAATCTTCAAAAGTTTTTTTTCGTTCCAATAAAGAACTTTGATTTGCCCCAATGAATCTGTTTTTTTTTTTATTTCTCTTTCTTTGCAAATCAGTTCTAATTATGTTTAAAAATATTTATGAAGTTTCTTTCGTGGCCAAAAGTTACTTTGAATCTCGATATATAATTTAAATTAAATTCCCCCGCACCTTAAAATTAAAATAAAATATTATATATAATAAAATAATTTATAATTTTAAGATTCCCAGCATCTATCAAATGTATTACGGAGGGTTCTTTACAATCTATGGTAACGATTTGGATTCGGGACTATTTCCCAGAAATTCCCTTTCTCCACCAATGATCATGCTGTATTTGATGGCCATGAGATACTGCTATCGCTCTGCAGCGCAGTTTCCATTGCAGGAGACTACTGCGAAGAACGGGAAGACTTTTACGTTGCCACTCCTGCTGACAACATTTCCAGAGTCCATCCAATGAACGAGGACGTCGTCTTCCCAAGGCTCGTTTTAATAGTCCAAATGCGCAAAAATCCATGGGCGATGCATCTGGAGACTTCACTGGTATCTCGGTAAACGGTATAGCCTGGATTCCGGTTTGCTGTTCCATTCGTGTCAGAAAATTCTGGGTCGATTTGAACGTATGGCTGGACGCCTTGTCTTGGTGGAGATGGACCTTGGAAACGTCGTTTCCGTAAAGAGCAGGTAGTTCCTGTATATAAATTGGTGTCAGTACGTGATCCTGATAGTACGCAGAATTCACCTTTACATTTTGAGCCACCCTCCGTATCTGTAGCTTGCCTTGATAGGAATAACCCGCAACGATCATGAATCCCTTCGAAAAAGTTTCACGACATTCTCTGTACCAATTTGGAAACGAATTGGCTCCCACTGGGCGATAGAAAATCGCCCTTGGTTTATTGCAATCGGACAGATAAACATATGCTTCGTCTAATGTGGCCACATACTTCCATTTATCCCCAGCGAGATGTCGTTCATACAGTTTTCTGCAATTTGTCTTATGTTCTGAAATGTGCTTTGATAAGAGCTTGTGAACCTTGCTTTTATATCTCTTTTGAAGTCCCAAATCTTTATGGATAATCTTGTTTACGGTACGAAGAGATGTTCCTACCTTCGCACCAATGGTCCTTTGGGTCGCTGGATTGTTCCCCGTCACCATTTTCTTGACTTTCTGAATGACAGTCTTTGTTCGACTTATAGGTGTCCTTGGATTTGCTTGCTTTTCAGTCCCGGAAATCTGTCCTGTACGGGCCAAACCAACACCAGCCAACACATTATGAACTCCTTTCTTCGAAATGGTGAAACCTCTTTATCTACATGCCGTAATTATTGCGGAATAACTAAATTTCGCGTCGGAAAGGGCTGCAACGTATCCTTCCCAAAACTGTGACACATTCGGCGGCATTTCTCCGAACAAACTAACCCGCACCCCTCCACAGTAATCTTTAAGTACTCACCTGTACGTTTGCATAAATTTGCATACCTACCGTGATTGGTTGCGTCGTCACGCGCCATGCAAATCGTTACCATAGATTGTAAACAACCCTCTGTAATAATTGAGATCTTGTGCTCACAATTTAACTTCTTGAGGAAAGCTATTTCGAGCTAATTGGTATTCATCAGCTAGGAGCAGTCAACTGCGTTTACGGAATGAAGGCAAGAGAATTGGAAAGTCAAAAGGAAAGTGAGACTCCAGAGACTAAAGAGCAAAAAAATTGTACTGTTCTGAAAGTAACATCGCTCTCCTTATGTATGTATTCTTCATATTCAAATTCTAAACAAATCTATATGAAAAGAAATTTTTAATTAAAAAAATAATCTTTTTTTTTTAATCTTTTATGAGAAAATCTGCAAAATAAACTTAGCCTACGAATGTAAAGAATGAATCCGATAACTATTTATTTCCACTGTAAGTGTCCTAAGGCTGAGAAGCCCAAAACCGTCTTTATTTTTTTTTCCCATTTTCTGCCATCTTGGACTTAGGCTTATTTTTCTGCAATGCGAAGAGCAAAAATTAATATTTTGAAAAAAAAAAGGTTCTTGTATGGTGTCTGTGAAGATAAAATTCTGTTCTTCATTGCCTTAAAGAAGAGATTCTGACTTATATATTGAGCATAAGTAACATTCACTGCTTGACCAGCTTCATTTTCGAAAAAATATGGTCCAATGATGCCAAAAGTATGGTCAAGCAGTGAATGTTACTGGTGCTCGATATCGCGACATGATAACACAGTTCTTTCTGCCTAAATTGCATGCTATTGATGTGGATGACATGTGATTTCAACAAGACGGTGCCACATGCCATACAGCCCGTGAAATAATTCAATTACTGCATGAGACATTTCCTGGCCGTGTACTCTCTCGTTTCGAGAATTAGCCCCTAGATAATTGGCTTCTAGATAGTGTGATTTAACACCATTGGATTTCTTTTTATGGGGTTATTTGAAGTCAAAGGTCTATGCCAACAAGCCCACAAGCACGCGTGCATTGAAGGAGGGAATTCAACGCTGCATCAACGAAATTCAGCCACATTTATGCAAAATGGTCATGGAAAATTTCGACCAAAGAGTGTGTATGTGCCAGCAAAGTCGTGGAGGCCATTTGCCCTATGTGTTATTCCATACATAACCCTATCATGTGTACTTTACGATTCAATAAAAAAAATAACACTTTGAAAAGAAAGAAAAAACAGTGTTTTTTATTTAATTCAAATCTTGCGTTAATTTTGGGACACCCTATATAACACAAGGAACTAAGATTTTAATTTAACCATCCGAAGGAGCACAATTTGTTATTTTTAAAAGGGCTGAAATAAGATAACAGAATTCACCTACAGGCTGGTAATTTTTTGGATAGTGATAGATACAGCGCTTCAATACCATTGTTATTTTAATTTTTGTTGCTGTTTACTTTTGTGTACGATGTTTCCTGTATATGTATTCTTCTGTCACCCATGCAGATACAACATCTCTTCATAATCCCTGTTTTTATTTGTTCCTTTCTTTTCTTTATTGCTACGGTTTATTTTGGAATTTTTGTTTATTTGTTTCTCGTAATATTCGATTCCGCCGTTTTCTTTATTATTTTTCTTTTTTTGTATGCGTTTCTTTCTTGTTTTATTGAATCCGTTCGTCTTTAACCCTACCTTGGGTTAATAATTCAATCTCTTCTTCTATCATTTTGTGTTCCCGTGTGAATTTCTGTATTGTCATTTTCCCACGCTTAAATCTCCGTTGTTCCTTCTTTTAAGTATTATCTTAATTTTTATGTTTCCGATCATTTTATTGGTTTATTTACATCACCTGGGTTCGCGTCCTTTTCCATTAAAAACCAGCCATTTTGAAAAGTTAAGATAGTGACACAGATGTCGAGCTGCTATTTAGCTCTGTTGTTTAGTCTAAGATGTAATTAGTTATATAAACTTGTAATAATCCTGTGCTACGGCCCGTCACCTGGTCTTTAGACTATGGATTAGCCGAAATTTTATGATTCCTCTCAAAAAATCCCGATTTATTTTGGTGTTGTTCTCGGGGTGGATGAGATAATTCGAAATATTTCTTCTTTCCAGAAAAACAGAGTGTTTCTAAAGAAGCATAAACGTATCTGAAGGTACTTCCCGTGCCAAAAAACAAACAAACTGCATATGTAAGTACCCACACCACCCAGAGTGGCGAAGAAGTCGCCCGCTGCCTAAGCCTTTGTGTCCGAAGGAAGACAGCCTAGCGCCTCCCCTGATGTGCCAGTCATCGGCGAAGAAATCTCACCTTGGCCAAAACATCGTCTGCCAACGAAGCCGTCTTCGTACAATGTGTTAGTGAGTCGTTTCGGTGGAGAACTCCGTCACCATTGAGGATAATGGAAATTATTCTACGGATAAACTCCGATCTAGTGCTTCGAAAACTTGGGATCCCAAGCTACGTTGCTAGGCAACAACGAAATTGTAAATAAGATATCTAAATTGTTTGTTAGCAAACGATCCTTGACTTACGCCCCCCCCCCCCCCCTTCTCCATGAGAGAGAGAGACTCTTTGACCACAAAAACAAATTCAGAAAAGTCAACTAGAGAACTATTTTTAAATTAATAATTTTGTGTATTTTATATAGAATTTAACCCTTAAATCGTTGTATTTATTTTAGTGAAAACTTAGATGTATTTATTTTTTTTTGGATTCTATAAACTTGTAACCTGTTTTCTGTGCGTATTTTTTTGTTAACCTTATTTAATTTCATTATCTTTCTCAGTTGTTCTTTTTTTTATTATTTGTCTTATCATGACAAATTGGTAGCAGATTACTTTAATTTTTTTAGTTATTAATTTGTTCATTTAGGAAACAATCTTATATTTTTTTTCTCCTCGTGACAAAATTGATAGTAGAGCGTTTTTTTTTTTCTTTTTAATTGTTTCTTTTTTAATGTTTCAATTTGATACCATCCATCAACTTTCTCCGACGTTTCACGACATTACAGTAACTTCATGCACATCCACTACATTAGACAGCAATTAAGACGTATTGAGAAGAGGAAAACAAAGAAGGAATTACATCGTAATTAAAAAAAAAAAGCATTAATAATTCTTTTTTTTTTTTTTTATTGGAGAGACGGATAGATCACTGGAGATGAGATTAAAAGAACACAAAAGATCTATAAAGAGGGTTGATCTTATATATTCAACAGTGACCATTACACATAAGCATGAGCTTAGCATTCAAAGTCCTATAATTTTAGCGGAAACTTATAATGGTTTTATCAGAAAAAGCAGAATCTCTGCTCATTCTGAAGTGTTACAACCAGTGGCGTAACCAGAGGGGGCGGTGGGTGCGGTCCGCACCGGGCGGCACATATTTTGGGGCGGCATTTTTTATATTTAGTTTTTGTTGTAAAAAAAACGACTTGTTCACTTCAGAAGTTTAGTATAATAAGTTTACTATTCATAAGTTTACTATTACTTCGTAATTCATAATTTCTACGAATTATGAATTACTATATGATTTCGTATATTTTTCCTCATATTACGCTTATCCAATTGAAGAAATGTTTAAATAATTTAAATTCGTCTATTTTACTGAAAATTATTAAGATTTACGACAAGAATATGAAAATATTCAAATTTCTCCATTAACCCTTTATTTCCCAGCGTCATTAGCTTTAGAAATGAATAGTGTAGTTAACATTTTTGCATGTGGAAAGCCATGTAAAATGGTTTTAACAAATGGTGGAAACTTAATCCCAAAATAAGTCAACACGAGTTGAGCCCATTGCACATTCGATCGTTTTCCCAATGGAAGGAATTAGAATTAAGACTTGGACATGGCGCAACTTTTGATAAACTACAACAATAGAATATTGATAAGAAAAATCAAAAAATGGAAGGAAATTCTTACAAGAATAGTTGATATAATTAGATTCTTAGCAAAACAAAATTTGGCGTTTCGAGGTGATCGTGAAAGTGTTCATCAGGAAGACATCAATTCAATGGAAAATAGAGGAAATTTTCTAGAGCTTGTTGACTTGTTGGGTAAGTAGTATGTACTGAACATGTAGTAAAAATTAAGATGGGTAATAAATATAGTATCTCCTATTTGTCGCCGAAGATTCAGAATGAATTCGTAGAGCTATTGGGAGGCGCAGTGAGAAAAACAATTATAAAATACTTTTGTATGATATTTGACAGCACTCCAATTATTTCCCACAAAGATCAAACCAGTCAAATTATTAGATATGTAGTTATTGATGGCAGCGAAGTTAAAGTTGTAGAATCGTTTATTGACTTTGTAGAAACTAAAGGAAGAACTGCTGAGGAAATCACAAATATGATTTTAACGAAATTAGAAAATGACGGTTTAGATATTAAAAATTGCAGAGGACAGGCTTACGATAATGCTGCCGTCATGGCAGGAAAGCACAGCGGTGTTCAAACTCGCATGAAACTAATAAATCCAAATGCAGAATTTGTAGCATGTACAAATCATTCTATAAACCTGGCATGTTTACACGCTGCTTCTACTGCTATCGATTCCTTAACATTTTTTGGAACTATCGAGCAGTTGTTTTCATTTTCTTCTTCTTCCACTCGTCGATGGGATGTTTTTAGTTTCTGTTACTGGTCAAGGTGTTAAATGCAGTGTAGAAACTCGCTGGAGCGCTAGAGCAGAAGCAGTAACTACAGTAAAAAAGCATTTTTTTACATTTTAAGCTCCTTGGAAAAATTGACATCTGAAGATGAAAATAGTAAAACGAGATCAGATGCTGGAATATTACTCAATTCAATACAATCCTTTTTCTTTTCTGTTATTTCAATTTATGGGAACCCATCCTTTTGGAAGTTAATGACGCGCAAAAATACCTGCAAATAAAAGGGTTATGTTCATCAATGCCATATAAATGTTCATCAATGCCATATAAAACTAAATTCTTTGCAAACCCATTTCATGGAACAAAGAGATGCGCTAATACAAAACGCAGTTATAGCAGCCAAAACAATTTGTGAAGAGTTGGAGATATCGACTGAACGTCGAGTTAGAAGGAGAAAAAATATGAGTAGGGGAAATTCACGAGACTGGGGCTATCCTTAGAACAAAAAGTATGAAGAGAAATGTTTTTATCTATGGATAGAATTATAAAGGAAATAAAAGAACGCTTTGATCAGTTGCATGTCCTTCGTGTATAATACCATGTAATCTACTAAATGAAGAATTGAATGTCAAATAAATGACTTTATTGACATTGATAAAGAACAGTTCCAAATTGAAAGAAAAAGGATCCAGGTTTTTATGGCTGTACCTGCACTATAAGAAGAGGCAAAACGTTGGAAAAACTGGGGGGGGGGGGGGGAAGGCCCTATTGATATACTCAAATTTATTCAACAGTATAGACTGGAAAATTCTGGACCCAACATTGTAATTTTGCCAAGAATTTTTTTTAACAATTATTGCAATCAGTATCGCTAGTTGCGAAAGGAGTTTCTCCAAATTGAAGTTGATAAAAAATTATCTTCGTTCCACAATGAGTGATTTAAGACTGCAAAATCTTGCAATATTGTCCACAGAACAAGAAATTACAAATATTATAAATTTTGAGAGCATTATATACGACTTTTCTACTATGAAAGTTAGAAGAGTAAATATATAAATATGTTTACATACACATTTGTGTACAATTTGTTTGTTTATCCAAAAGAAATGAAATTATTTATGTATAAATATAAAATAAAAAATTTTTAATGGTAATTTTTTTTGTAAATTAGGTAATCTATATGTTTTGTAATTTAAATATGGCATCCAACGGTAAAAAGTTACAACCTATAGTTTGTCTCAATTACAATTATTTATTTATGTTTATTAATTTGTAAAAACCACCATTTCATGACTTAGAAAGGGCGGCAAATTGGAGACCGCCCCGGGCGGCAAAAGTTCTAGTTACGCCACTGGTTACAACGATCGATTGAGAAAGTCCCGTACAGTAAAACTTAACAAAGAAGAAGAATCCCTGTGAAAAAGAGGATAAGAATAATGAGCCTTTTTCAAGATTCTTAGGACTCGTTGTCTAAGAAAGGGGAAAAAAACAACAACATTGTTTTGTGTTTTTGTTTGGTTTATTTTTATTTTTCCTATTAGATGCGGTCCATTTCCAGATGCCTCCTGGTTCATATTCCAAAGGATGGATTTACCATGGCTTTATGGTCACTTACACACATTCCATTGGAGTCCGCATATGCGTGTGACGTGTAGTTGGGACACATCATGCACATATTAAAATAAACTTTTTCTTTTTTAAAAATATTAATTATTAATTAAAAAATTAATTAAATAAAAAAAATAAATATTAAAAAATATTTAGAAAATATAAATACAACGATCGATTTCGGTTATCACTTGTAACCTTTTTCACGTGTACAAAAACAATGAAAGGCTTCAGTTATATAATAAAATTAAAAGATACAAAAATATGCAAATTAAAAGAACGACATGTGAGACAATGAGGATCCAGTCAGCATCTGATACTCATGAACATCACCGGCATCTCTTGAATGCAATCTGTTTTTGTCGTTTTTAAAGTTTTTGTATATGGGAAGAAGTTTACAAGTGGTAACCGAAATCGATTGTATCTATTTTTTTATATACAGTTTTATTTTAATATGAGTAGTTATTTCCCTTTTAGGCTTCTGGTAAGGATCAGGAACCTTATAAGCTGACTTTGTCCGTATCATTAAAATATCTTTAAATTATCATTAGCAACAATCGCAACAATCGCAACAATCACATTTATAACTTCAACAAGTATCATTAAGACAAGTATCATTAAATTATCATTAGCAACAATCACAATAATCGCAAGAATTGTGCCTTTTATATTCGCAACAATAAAAATTTATAAAATAGCTCAGCAGCAATCACAATAATCGCAACAATTGCGCTTTTTGCATTGCAGCAGTCATAGTTATAATAATTAGGAAATTAAAGTAATAATTCAACATAAATTCAACAAGTTCTGGAAGCTGTTATGGTTTATTTTGAGATAGCATTATTATATTTTCTAAATTCATGTTGACTGTTTTAAATGCCAATCTTCATCATGGAATATTCAGCGCAAGGGAGCTCTAGGCAGGAAATCCAAAGATTATTCAATCAATTCACCTCGTTTCATAGAAAATTAGCAGCCACTAAAGCGGCTCTCATTTACAATGCACAATGCCGTAGGATGGACTTGATACCACCGGCCTTACAAATCCGAACCAGCGAAAACTCTCCCGCTATCCAGAGACATTTATGTTCCATCAGAAAAAGAATTCTTCGCATTAGGATTACTAGAACACATAAGAAAAAGACTTGGATAATCCGTCAAATTAGGTAGCTTTCCAGTGAACTCCAAAGCAAAGCACCTCCCTGGATTTTCGTCAATATGCTTAAGCGAGCTGCGCAAGTACATTTTCAAACCTTTCAAATAATAGCAGATAGACATGTAGCAAAACTTACTAACTTAACACTCAAGAAATGGTCTTTTCACCCACCCACTAAGGACAATTTTGTTAATATTAGCCCATTTGAACTCACGATAGAACAAAAAATTATTTTGAACAAGGGATTGAAATTAATTTTCAATCCAAACCCACTTATCATGAAATAATTTCTCCTATTGAGCGGGCTTTATTGGACACTAATAAAGGCAATAAAAATTCCGCAGATAATTTCACACGTATGGCCATTGGCAACATTATCAAAAAATCCTTGGACACTTTTCAACAGCCGATACTCAACCCCCTTGAGAGGAATGGACTTCATCAACTACGTTCCAATCCGGATCTTATGGTGATTCCAGCCGTTAAGGGAGGGGGATTGGTAGTTCTTAGTAAAACACAGTACAACGAAATGGCCAAAAGCTTTTTTGAAAATACTCCGGGATTAAAGATATTTTCTGATGAATCCGACACTGTTTTAAATTATAATAGGAAGATTATTCGTGATTTGGCCAATAAAAATTGCATTTCGGAAATGACAGCCAAGAAAATGAGGGACAGAGCGCTACGCATTCCCGGAATAAAATTCCTTCCCAAAACGCATAAGGATCCTAACGACCAAGGAATTTTTCCGGTTAGACCCATTGTGAATTGCCACAACTCTGCCATAAAAATGCTTTCTACCCTAATATACAACAAATTTTCTGAGGTTCCAAAAATTTCTCAGCATGCGGTCCAAAACAATACAACTTTTGTGAAAAAGCTTCGCAATTTGAATATTCAGGCTAACTTTTCTTTTTTCTCTTTGGATGTGGAAGCATTATTTACTTCCATCTCCGTTGATCTGGCTATTCAAGCTTTACTACACTTGCAAACTAAAACAGCTTTTAATTTTCTTTCATTACAGATACAAAATGAGATCATCCCCATGGTTGAAGCCCTCTTCAAAATTCAATTCTTTTCTTTTAATCACGTGTTTTACAAACAGAATGCCGGTCTTTTTATGGGCCT
>JAFIDM010003189.1:1674185-1723912 GCA_023159025.1 Thereuonema tuberculata | reverse complement strand
TAAGCTGACAATGACTTAACTGTCTGATTGTCGAAACTGTCGTGTCCTGCCCTAAGTAATTTTTTTATTATTTTTATCCACATTTTTAACATTACTTTATTGGATGAGGTATTTTTGTGTGATTCTCTTTTTTTTTTTAAATTTTTAATATTAATCGTTATTAATATAAATTATATGATATTATTATCTACAGAAATTATGTGTAATTAAGAAAAACAAACAGTAAAAAATTATGAAAATAATGCAACCAAAGCATTGTCTAAGGATTTGTGACATCGTGTGTGTGGAGATTCCATTATTGTCAATATTAGCTTCCCATTGCTACGTCTATCGGATTGAGAATCCTCTCCCAACAGTCAGTCATGAGACACTTGACATTGCTGAATCTAGGAATTTCATTTTTTTTATATTTTTTTTTTTATTTTTAAATGAGATCCATCAGATTTTAATTATCGGATTAAAGAGGTGTATGAAAGATAAATGGGGTTTATATACAGGGTGATTCACGATGATATGCAGAAACTTCGGGAGTTCATTCTACATGTAAAAGTAAAGAAAAAAAGTTACATAAACATAGGCCCGGAAATGCTTCGGTATCGAGTTAAGGCTAGCGGAAGATTTCTCCCATAATATAGTATGCACATGGACGTTACCTCAGTTGTTAGCTCTCACAATAAATCAAAACAATGCAATTCACATTATTGTTGAACAGCTGTTATTGTGTTGCCAACTTTTTTTGTAGGTTCCACGTGGGATAAGCTTCAAACCACTGGAAGATACAGTTCTGCGACATGTTTCATTCGATTTCTCAGGTCAACAACAATAAGAAACCACTGATTTCGCCCCTTAATTTACCTTCCCAGACTTCCAGCAAGTCTTCATTTCACCCAGGGTACTATATTATGAGCGAAATCTTTCGCTAGCCGTAACTCGATACCGAAGCATTTCCGGATCTATGTTTATATAACTTTGTTTGTTTACTTTTACATGTAGAATGAGTTCCCGATGTTTTTGCATATCTTCGTGAATCATCCTGTATAAAAATAAAAAAGACAATAAAGAAACTTGAAGTGAAGATTGTCTCGTTTCTCACTGAAATGACCAGATTTTAATGAACAATTGCAGCTGAAGATTCTAATATACGTATATATTAATACCTGGACCATTATGGAAGTCATGGCAACTATTTTTTATCTGCCAAAAATGCGGCAACACTGCAATTCTAGAATATACGTTTGAAAGCCAATTTGATGTTCTTCTGATTGTCACCAGTAATGTGGTCTGGGTCAATGGAGAAACGTCATGAGAGCAAGTGAAAAATACGCATTTGGAAATCATCGTTTAATAAGACAATGCAGTGTATCCAAGGAAGAAAAAGGAACACAGGAATGCTCAATACACATTATTAACACCCCTCGAAGTAATCTCCAAGATTGGCCACCGTACAGATCTTTCACAGGTGAGAGTTTGGGACGGCCGTTTCGTCCTTTTTGTGCACTCGTCAGCCAAACCCACTCACCAGATGAACCAAACCCATTCAGATAGTGGAAAAGTGATAAGAAAAACCACTCCCATACCCGGCTGTGGTCCCCTCCGAAAGAAAACACATTTAAAAAAGAAACCGCATATTGTTTTTAATATTTATTGGCCAAGTGACACATTTCTTACAGTTTATAATAAAATTTCAAAAATTCCATTTCTCAACTCTTGAGAACAACATGACGTGTTGCTTGTCTGAGTTCATCGTGACGTTCCTTTATGCTCGCAAATGCATTCATTATATGAACAACAGTTCGTCTCATGTATTCACTCTACGTCTGTAAACTTCACTCTTCATCCAAAGTCTGGAGATCTTAGCGCCGTGCGGAGGAAGAGAAGGAAAACAACGGCCAGCAGGAGCAGTGACAATTGAACGCCAAATTTCAATTATCTCGGAAACCATTCGGAATAGGACATAGGAACTTTTTTTGCTTAAAATGGCCGATAGTATCAACTCCCAAAATATTGATCTTTATTCCTGGGACATACACTATACACTCTTTGACAAAACAAATCGACCGAGAATCCAAAATTAGTCCAGTAATCTGGACGAAACATGTCGTTCCCTTTTTAATGTGTTAAATGTTTTTTTACTCTTTTATTTGTGTGTTGGCTTTTGTGTTTAATTTAATTAATTTTACACACGTTAAATTTCTTCTAAAGAACTTATCCAATTTAGACAAAATTTGGTACGTTTAATGTACATAATACAGAAAACGAAATGATTAGAATTTCAGAACAACTGGATGTTTTATCGGACAGAAAGAGCTACATAAAGTAAGCAAGTCAGTACAGCGTTGGTCCACCTCTGGCCTGAATACAAACTGTTACCGGACTTGGAGTTGATTGATACAGTAGGCGGATGGTGTTCTGCGAGATTTCTTGCCAAACGACCTCCAATTGGCGGGCTAATTCGTCGACATTCTGAAATGGTCGCAGGCGACGTCCCATCACATTCCAAATGTGATTAATAGGATAGGATCTGGCAATGGGAGGTTCTCAAACATCCTGCCTCACAGTCCTGATTACTACCTTGTCGGCATCCACTTCAGAAGTGATGCAGATGTGCAGAATGTCTTCGTGCCCAGCAGGACGACTATTATTAAACCGACATAGACAAATTAATTTCAGGTTGGGATCAAGTGCATTATTCTCAATGAAAATTGTGTATAAGTAGTCGTTAGAGCCGTTTCATATGCTTTTTATTTGTGTAATGATAAAAAATTTTCATGAATTTTCATGAATTGTTTTTATTCAATTACATTTTATTCAATTACTTTTTGATCGTTCCTCGTATTTTCAAAAGATGATCTACAGACCTGAAATGAATAGAATATAGAAATTATTCGAAAAAGATAACAGTAATTTATGATAAATACGGTATGAAGAAGAACCAAATAAATGAGTATCTTAACGTATACAAACCACTGGATTCAAAATAATGTAAAAAATATAAAACTTGGAAGAATTAACTGCTTTTTAATAATAACCGACTTCCATTGCTTTAACAATTGCTTTTCAGTTCCATTCTACGCCTTTAATCAGTATTTTTAAGTAATTAATATTAGTTCCAAAAATAAAACAATCTATTTTAAATTTACAACTAGGCTACCCCCCGTGTACAGATTGATCTCTTCTACAGTCTGTGTCTCTCTCTCTCTCTCTCTGCCTGATGTCGTTCAGCGTCTAACCTCTGTCTCTCTTGTGTCTGTTCCATTGTCTTCTTAGCTCTTGACCGTTAGGCTTCATTCTTTCGATCCAAATCTGTCTGTTGTGATTTTTTCAATCGTTTCCTCTCAATATCTTTCAAGGTCTCAATATCTTTCTGGTGCTACGAAGCCGACGGAATGGAGACCAGTTCTACTCTTCTTTCTCCTGCCTTCCTCTTTCTCTCATTGTCCATTTCGATACTATTTGATGAATTAGTAGATATTTAAAACGAGGGTAAGTATGAGATAATCCAAGAAGATCGATTCCAATGATTTTTTACTTTTTATTATTTGTTTGTTTTATCTTTTCCTCATTGTATTGTACTCATCCCATTGCTTGTGACTCCGTCTTTCCCTTTCAGCTAATGGAATCTACCATGCGCTGATTGACTGTCAAAGTATGAGATAATCCAAGAAAAATCGATTCGAATGAAAGCGGTTAATGCAACATTTTGAAGTTCAACAATGGTCATTTTGAATTTGTCGACTTCCTCGCAACAATGAAAAATGAAAAACCGTTTTCCATTGTTGCACTAATATTGCGATACTAAAGGTTGTATGTTCGATTCCCATTACGAACGTTTCATTGTAGTAATTTTTTTCACAGGAAATTAACAATTGCGCCAGACAGACAGACAGACAGAGAAATAAAAGATTTTAGTAATTTTTACAATCACGTAATTGTCAAGTTATTTTATCTGATGATTGCTTACAGTTGTAAGAAACCATTTGAGTTGCATTTTTTTGATAATTTACACTGACTCAGTTATTTGTCTAAGTTATTTCTGTTTTTAATTAATTCTTTCTCTACCATTTCTGATTTTTCTGTTTCTGTTTTATTTAACGTATCAAGTTCGAAAAAATCCTTGGAAAAAAATAAAAAGCATTTTACCAGATCCCCCAATATTGTTTCACATTGAAATTTTAAAACTGTTCCAAGTTTCATGAAAATCAGAGAAGACTGTGATAGAATGAGCTGTCGATGGATCTGTTTATGTTATTCTGTGTATTTTACAGTAGTGTAATTTCTATTTTTGATCAGCTATACAGAAGCGTTGTCTTTAGCTGAGGCTTCTGCTCGGAACCGGGGTCTCATTAATGGACTGGGAGCTGGACTGCTGTGGTTTTTCACCTACACCATCTTTGCTTTTGGCTTCTGGTTCGGTTCCTCTCTGGTGCTACGAAGCCGACGGAATGGAGACCAGTTCTACACTCCAGGCATTATATTTAACGTAAGAGACTGTTTTTAGTCAAATAAGAAATTATTTTTGCTGTTTTATTTTTTTCAATATTGCTTTATGATATTAATGCTTCAGTGGATTATTTGTAACACAATTTGAACATAGAAATACCTCAGTTAGTCACTAATAATAAAAAAACAAGTAATTATTCTAATGAAAAACGAAATTTCAGTTATTAGTAAAACAATATAAGTAATGATGACCAAATATCCAACAAAAACACAAAAATGAAACCTTAAAAATATTTACACCCTGTAAAGAAAGTATAAACTCACCCATATATTTCAAATAACTTTTCATTACATGATTTGTTTACTTCAATTCTTTTCCTTAGTCTATTTAAAAGAAATTAATTCATGTACCATTTAAATGCCTCAAACATTTTGAGTAGTTTTTAAATTAAAAAATAAAATCAATTTTCAACTGCAAAGAAAATATAAACTCACTAAGAAATGTTTTGATTTGGACATCTGCAAAGTGATTGGAATATCCCAAATTTGCATAAAGATAACTAAAAGGGGCTAAAGTGTGTAATTCACTCATTTTCATAGTAACATATGCCACTACTTTATCATGCCTTGTGGAAATTCATTAATTGACAAAGAAATACGAAAAACGCATTTTATTCTTGGTCAAAAAAAAGTCAACAAGGCAAATAGCCTCAGAATTAAATCGTTCACAGACTGTTATTGAAAATGTCATCAAAAAAGGTGATAGTTATGGAACCACAAAAAGACTAGTTAGACCTCCAAAACTCACACTTCGGGACCACCGGAGAATTCAAGATCTTGCTGCGTCTAATGAGATGTCCACCCGTGAAATTGCTCGTGTGTTGCCAAAGACTGTATCTCACCAAACTGTATGGAAAAGCTTAACGTCAAATTATCACATGAAGTTAGTAAAACTGAAAGCTAAACCCAAACTCACTGCCACTCATCGTTCTAGCCGACTTGACTGGGCTAAGAAAACAATGAAGTGGCATCAAAGATAGAACGAAATATTTTTTTCTGATGAAAATTGTTTGTGTTTTGACGGCCTTGACGGATATTCCACATACTGGAATATACACACTCCGTCGAAGATAAGATTAAGCAGACAACAAGGTAAGGGTAGAGTGATGGTGTGGGCAGCATTTGGGACAGGAGGTAAGGCAGATACAGTGTTTGTGGAAGGCGAGATGGACTCTAAGAAATATCAGAACCTTATGTACAACTATTTAATACCATTTGGACCCCTTCTAAGAGGGCCAAATTGGCAATATCAACAAGACAATGCTTATATACATGCCTCAAAATCCACCAAAACGTGGTTTAAAAAAGGAAAATTGATGTCATTCCATGGCCCTCCCGTTCACCTGACCTAAACCCAATTGAAAACGTGTGGGGTTGGATGGCAAACATTGTACATGGCCGAAACAAACAGTATCATCACTTGAACGATCTGAAGGTTGCAATTTGGAATGCTTGGGACCAGATAAAGATGTCCGATTTGAAAAAATTAATTGGGACAATGCTCGACAGAATGATAGAAATTATAGAGAAGAAAGGAGGACCAACACATTATTAATTTCAATAATTTTCGAAATATTATGTTTTGAGTTTGTTTTCTTTACAGTTGAAAAGTGATTTTTATTTTTTAATTTAAAAATGTTTGAGATGTTTAAATGGTAGATGAATTTATTGCTGTTAAATAGACTATGAAAAAAAGGGAAGTAAACAAATCCTGTAATAAAAAATTATTTGAAATACTTGGGTGAGTTTATACTTTCTTTACAGGGTGTAATAGACCGGTTTGTAGTGATAAAGCTAGGGGTTGGCTTCAATGAAACCGGCCTATTAAATATTTTTAAAGTTTTATTTTTGTATGTTTGTTGGAAGCAAATCGACATCTCGCTTAGCGTCCAGAAACGTTTATTCGAAAGATTACGATAATGTTAAATTCACGCTGAAATCTGGATGTCCTTTGTTTGCATCCACGGCTTTTTCCACCACCTTTTCTTCACCGGAGATTTTGTTTTCCTTTTTCTTTATCTCTGCTTGGACTGAGTTCAAAATTAATAGGAAAACTAAAACTGCAAAAGCAACTTCTTTGTCGCTCTCGAAACGGCATTTTGAATCGCCATCTCAACGAGAGCAGAACCATATTTGCCACTTTATGTGTGAAGCGATGCCATGTTCGTGGAGGTGTAAACTGGCAATTTGCCTACCGTGTTTTGGGAACATTTTTGAGAGCCTGTAAAGCAGTCTTTAAAGAAACGAAAACGGGTGTTTTCAGGGTTCCAACAGCTTTAGCTCAGAGTAATTTAATATAACAATTTTCTAAATATCAGTCCGAAAAAAATTGCCTGTAAAAGAACAAAGTAATTATTATCTGTCAAAATTAAATGGAAATATTCACCATGCCTTGATGGAAAATAAATATTGATAAAAATAAAAAATATATGAAAGAAACTCTGGGAAGGTTGTAATTTGAATTTTTGTTTTTTGTTTCGAAACTTATGTTAATGTTTGCTTTTATTTTATAGGTATTTTACAATATAATGTTTGGTGCTATCTATTTGGGTCAGGCGCTTCCTTATTTTGAAGTCGTCACCAATGCAAGAGTTTCTGCAAGAAAGATAGCAGCAATATTGGACAGAGTAAGATAAGAAGTAGACATTGTTTTCTTTTCTTTTTTTAAATTTATTCTCTAAGACTGACGTTGTTTTCTCAAATTTTCAGATATTTTTTTAGACTATATTGCATTTGGTGATCGTAATTAAAATACCCCAGGTAAACAGTATCTAGAGCGATATGCAAGAGTCCAAATACAAAGAAATTTGGTATGTGTGAGATTTCAGTAAATGCGACCGATATTTGCAAAAAAAAAAAAAAATATTAAAAGTCACAATACACCACTTGTGGCGCTGCAAGCAACGAAAACGCAGTTTCACTTGTGAAAGCGCAAGTGTTGAAGCCAAGTTGATGTGTTGGTACAAGTGGCAACTACTGTTAGATATCATTCATAATAGCTACGATTCCCAGAATCTTGTTGCAACGCTCATTGCTTGTGAAGCGATTTTTCACAATGGCAGTGCCACGGCTTTACTTCGGGATTCTCCCCATCGGAAGCAAATTACGTCGAGGATCATTACTCCACACGCTTTCCGGAGAATGATAACTTGATTCGAGGAAACTGGATGTCTAGGAGTTCAATCCTGTCGAGAGCACAAACCAAACAATCTCAATTCGTTGAAGATGTTACCACAGGTTTGAACACAAATTGTCTCATTATTTTTTTATTTAAAAAGATTACTTTAAAATATTCCTGTAAATTAAAAAGCAAAGATATTTCGATTGCTTGCTTTAATAAAAGTTTGTGGACACTGGCCCCTTAAGTTTGAGACACAGTCTGTCTACACAGACGTCGAAAACGTTTACCTCAATATTCATTAAAAATGAAGTTTCAAGAGAAAATTATTAGTTAAATTCCTTTAAAATATATCTCTGTTAATTCTGTGATCGTTAGCTTCTGGTTGTCTCGGCAGAACCCTCTTTAACTCATTGCTCTTCTGGATTTCTGAAATCCTGATGTCTGTTCCGATGGAACAGCAAATGAGCAGCTGGTCTCAAATCCATTAAGGGCTGGTGAACAATTGGGTCGCTGTTTTTATGTGAGACTGCTTGACAGTATTCGATCGCTCTGCCGTGCAACAAGAACCTTCTACATAATCTTATCTAATTAACAATCAATTTCTCTAGACTCAATTGTGCATTCGTCTCGATACAAATACTTATGCAGAATATCGGAAAAAAAACCCTTACTAACAGTGTTCTGACTCAAGACTTTGGAATCCAAGTTTAAAGCTACCGGAAAAAAAAACGTTTGATGGCATTAGTATCTCCGTTTAGTTCCTGCATCATTTCATTAATTTCAATTATTGTTTTTTTACGGTTTCAAAGCAAAATTGTATTAACACTTGTGCTGAATACCATTCAACATACATGTAAACATATTTATCAGTATGGATTTGCGCTCTGGCCTAATGATGTCACTTGTTAAAATTTAATAAGTGCTTCACTTCACTGCATTGTTTTCATTTGTTTACCTTTTATTTTGTTTATACACATCTCCATGTGCTGTCTCAGCACTTTTCACCTCCTTTTCCCAGATCGTCGCCAGGTGTCATTTATGTTTTCCTTAACCACGCCTCCTTCCCTTCCATTTATCCGAAGTGCCACGGGGATTCCTTACTCCCTGCATGCTTCCTGTCCCTTATTGGTCTATTCACCCTTTCTATGCTGATGTTTTCTCTTAAGACATCATTCCCCTCCGATATCCAATCAGCAATTTGGACGCCACTAATAGGGAGTTTTTAATTGCAAATATTTTTTCACTTTTTAATCAAGTGCGGTGACTAATGTAATTTTTATCTATAAACAGTTAGTTTATAGTTTATAGTGGGTTAGTTGGTTCTTCAGCACCGGGGTCCAGCAGTCAAAAGAGAAAACAATAAGTCCCTTTTTTTAGAGCAGGAAGAGTTAATTTTGAAGACTTGAAAGGGGGGAAGAACAAAATAACTGTGCTCATATTTTAAGTTCGTCTTAAATAATAATCTTATCAAATTTTAAGGAAATTCGTCCAGCCATTTTAGCGGTGGTGTTTATGAGGATTGAGAGAAATGGAGAAGAAAATAAACATTTCTAGATTTTCAAAACATCTCCAAATAAAAAAATATATATTTGGCGTTGGAGATGTTTTAAATATTATGATATGATAAGAAGAAACGTTGTAAGGGAGAAGTATGGACTAAAGTTATGTAAATTTCTACAATTTAATTTTGATCATGAGGAAACACGGTAGTAAATTTTATGGAGTTGAGCTTATTGTTTTGCCATTTTAGCAAAGAGCTGACGAGATCATTTGTGAGGGATAATAGGAAACCAAAAGAAATGGGCCTAGGCTTAAGTGGAAGCGTAAATAATCTAGTATCAAATTGTGGAAATGCGTCCAGACGTTTCAGCATAAATTCGCGTACAAACAAACAGAGAATAAACAAATGTTCCAATGAATTAGTACGAGTTGCCAGACTCAGTCAGTTATTTTTAGTACTAGTGTAAAAAGTTTTACTTTCCAATGGGGAGTGAATATACAATGCTGATATTTTAATAAATGAAATAACAGACAAACGAAGAAGGTTTGAATGGAATACAGAGACTCCAACAATTACTGAACAATTGATACAAATTCATCTTCTGTTTGCCTGTTTGTCATTTGTTGTAATAAAGAATCAAAATCGCCGCAGTCAAAATTGTAGTTTCTGTTTTATTAGCTGAATATTATCTTAATATGTATTGTGTGTGTGTGTTCTTCTATGTCCCTCGCTTGTTCAGATTGAGATTGTTAACAGAGAAATATAAACAATCGTGAAAAGAGAGAAGTGATTGAGATGTAGGCGGAATGAAAAGACAGTGAACCTGAGTAAGGTGTTCCACTGCAGGTTATGCAGACTCTTGGGAGCGCGGAAAGCGATTGTTGACCAACCGAACTAGGTGAGATGGATTGGTTAGCCCGGCGCCCTCTATAACCCCTGAGGAAGAAACCCGTACAGAGGGATAGGTGAACCTTAGCGCCCGTTGGAAGGAGAAACAACAGTGGAAAAATCCCCGACCCCGCCGAAATTCAATCCGGGCTCCTCCAAACCGCTGTTGAGGAGCAGATCAAGTGGACTTGCCAATTATGTGTGGGATTTAATGTGAACTTTATGTAAAAGTTGTTTAGTTTTATAAATTCTGCTTTAATATAGTTAATCTAAATTAGATTATGTACTTAAAGGACATTTCGAAGGACATTAGGATGCCAAGGGCACCAAGTCTTCCCATATTGGTGCGAAGTGTTACAAAAAAGGTGATATCTGTTTATACGAATATCACTAAATTACTCAACCAACCTGATATCCATTAGATTTTGATTACGCTGCTTACTTATAATTAAAATATGAGCATATATATTTTCATAACGGTGTCCTCGATCTCCCCCTCATTCTTCAATGCTGAAGATTAGGTATCAAAAGAAATGTGTCTACATCTGATTAAAAATAAGCTATATATCAATTGTAGGAAATGCTTTAATGTGATGTTGAAACAGACAAACATTGAAGAAACCTATTCAGTTGAATAGGTAGAATCCAACAGTTTTGATATAATTCGAAAGTTCCTAAATAATCCAAAATAAAATATTGATACAAATATAATTCGTAATAAAGGATCTATGGTTCTGTTTCGTTTATTTAGAACTTTCAATTTTGTAATTGTAATTGATTAAATCAGAATTGACAGACTTTGAAAGATAATAATATGATGTTTGATATTTTCAGGATAGGCCTATTGATAGCATTGGTGAACAAGGAATTCGACTTGAAGAATTCAAAGGTTGCCTTCGATTCGTACACGTGCAGTTCCATTATCCATCTCGAAATGATTTGCCGGTAAGTCTATTTAGTCGATAGGAATTAGTAGAATGTGATGGAAAACATTGGAATGAATCATTTAAAAAAAAATAAAAACAAAGAACAATTCGTAAACTCAAAAATATGAACTTATTTTTAGAAGTTAAATATAGAAGCCAGAAAACATAGTCAGTTTACTATAAAAAGAATCAGAAGGAATTCCTAAATAAATACGTTTTTTTTTTTGTTTTTTTTTTAACAAATCATGAGATTTTCTTCTGCAGCTCTGAACAATTTATTTGAAAAGATACTTTTGTTTTCTTCTGTCTTTTATTTTTGCTTCGATTTTCTTTAAAAGTCTCAAACATTTGAACAAACCAGGCATAGAAGAAGACCATGGAAAACAAAATAATAAAAAAAAGCTCTAACCATTGGATTCTGCAGCAGTGGGAACAAATAACGCTTCACCATCTGGTTCTCCAATTTACAAGTTGTGAATTTGGCGAACACCACGAGAACTCTATGTACCCGATTGCATTTTGTGAAAATTTTTGTGGAGGAGCCACAATGGTCTGAAACTGTATTTTTATGCTTTCTAAGGACATTTTATCGAGGGATTCCAACTTATGGTAGTAGTTCAGTAAGGGTCAATTCTTGTATCAACAGGACAATCTTTACAGGTATGATAGGTGTTGAAGAAAGTGTGTACTGACTTGCGAAGAACTCTAATCTCAATTCCTTTTCAATATCTTCGAGAACTCTAACTGACAGTCAGATCACAACGCCGGAAATTAGGGACCAAAATAAGAATGGAAGGCTAGTCCCTTTTGAAAACTAGCGATTAGCCTTCCCAGATGAATGTCACAACATCAGTGGGTGAATCAAATCCAGATTAATGGCTTTGATATAAATGAATCAATGCCTGATCAGATGGTAAATCTAACGGATTTGCCGATTGAATCTTTACACGGATAGTTCTACGTTGGCAAGACTTCTAAATCATAGGAGATTTTGCCAATAAACGCAGCCAGCAAAGATCGTGATGGTTGGAGGGAGGAAGAATCAGAGTGAAGAGAAATAAACTGAAGTAATCCAAAAGAAAAAAGTTCTTTTTAATATCCTACCTCATTCACCCTCCTGCTCTTTGTGTAGGAATTGAATAGGAATAAAAATAGTCTAGTCAAATTAGCTCAAAAAATAGGCTAATCTAGAACTAATTCCAATACAATTTCTGTGAGTAGACTCTTAATGAAAATTTTCCTTAGAAAACGATGGTGAAAAGTCTCTCACTCTACAATGACGCGTTAATCCAATATGGCGGATTTTTCAAAATGGCTGTCCATTATTTCAGATAGAGAGTATAACTGTTTATTTTCCCATGTGTGGTATCATTTTATGTTTTTGGGACGGGAAAGTCAAAAATACCATCAAAAATTGTTTCTAATGACAATAATATCAAATAATCGGGAGTAATACAATAAACATCGATAATTATATTTAAATATGCCAAACACAGTTTTGACATAATTTTTACATACAGCACTTAATATGACACTGACAATTGATAATTGTTAAAGAAATAAATTCAAACAGCACTCGTAAGTACAAGAATAGTATATCATTTCGATCATCGTCCACGTCCATTTCCATGGAATTGTAACAGCTTATTCCTCGACAATTATTCCTCGTGCACGCATCTGTGCACACTACTCCCTGTCTTTTGCATTCACATTGCAGAGTTGTACATTGACTCTTGATACAGTCACATTTCACAAATTTTAATAAATGATCTGGTGCTGGTGTTTGACCCATTCTTATGGGAGTCAAACTTCCATCTTTCAGTTCAAATCCCCACTGTAATGGATCCATATGAATACCTATCCACTGCTGTACCTGATGATATACTCTGAAAGAATGAAATTTGCCTCTGTAGGAGGCAAATATATTGGTTTCACATGTATTGTTGATTTTGTTGCCTTTGAAGTGAAAGTTCGAAGTCTCATATCATGCAGTGTGCTGTCTCCTGTTCGACCATATAACGATATAATGGCATGAAGACCAGCATTTTCAATTTCTTTTGTTGATTTTTGTGAAGTTTGGAATACAGCAGCACTTTCGTTGAAGCTGTCTGATTTTCTTAACAACTTTATCGAGTCACTTTTTCGTAATCCAAATGGTTTGGAGGTGGTATCACATCCTAATACGGCGTGAGCAAATAAGATGAGAGAGCAGACGTTATCACCTAAAGCTTTTGCTATTTTCCTAATATCATACACAGTTATGATTTCTTACGTTCTGGGCAAAGGAAAATATCATATACGTTTTCTTGATAATGATGAAGGAGTAGTATAAGAAGATCGGTGTCCTCGCCAACAATGGCTATAGGATGAATTTTGGCCTACTTTACAGCCTCCATAACGAAGAAAACTTATCTCCATATCCGTCGACTACTATTACTGCCTGACCATACTTTGTTAGCACATATCTCTCATAAACACAAAGCAGCTCATGAAATGTTCGATACTGACTCCAAGGAAAGCGATGTAGTAAACAACCACCATCAATGATGAAATGCATATCTTTGGGCATGTTAACAACGCCTGGTATTTGCTCTTTAATATTCCCAGATTCCCTCCTAAGTCCATGCCTATCGAATAAACTAGCTAGGTATGAGCAAAGCTCATAACGAAACCCCTCCTGCAAATCCACGCCACTAGTCTGAGCACAAAGCAACAGGCGCTGAAACAACAAATAATAATTTAACAGATTGACCTGATTTCATTGGCTTCACCTGTTTGCTTTTTCTGAAAAGAACTCAGAGACTCTTTTGTCCGTCATTTGGTTTTTATCAGTAACAAGAGCTAATAATTAGAGCCTTAATGAATCAGGAACATAGCTTACATCATAGTCAACACTACTATGTTTTCAATGGATGGATATGTTTATGGTTCTACAGAGATGTCTTTAATATCATTTCTTATTATTTCAGCAGCTGCCATAAGGAGATTGGTTCGATGTTCTTCTACATCTTCATGACTGTTACTGTGGTACTCTTGCAACACATGCGTAGCTGCACTTTTAAAAATAGTTTTTTCCTCCGTGTATTTAGCTACTTGAAGAAAAATTTCGTGGCGAACTGAGTCCTCTGGTCGACCTGAAGATATTGGAGGGTTATCAGTGAACTGCCCTGTAATGAATTTTCCAGTATAAAAATTGACGGATGCATCTACAGTATGTAAATCAGACACATCTTGGATACGTCTCTTAACTTTGTCTGCCCATTCATCATTGCGTTGTTGCCTTTTTTTAAAACTGACTATTTAAATTCTACTGTTCGTGCATTAACTCAACCATTTTTTTTTCCTCTTTCTGAAGTATGAACTTACCACAGAAAAAACATTTTTTTCTAAAAATCAAACGGGATTTCACATGACCGTAGAACACGAGAAGTTGTGGAACCTGATTCTTTCTCCTGGAACGGAGTTTTCAAGTTAAGAAAACGTGCTCTACGTTTCTTGTGAACTTTCTGCCCAACACAAACGTGAAACTGAGATATTTTTCTCTCCTTGCATGTTTTTGAATTTCAGTCACTTCTCTTTCAGTGAGTACAGATACATCGTCATCTTCTTGAAACACCACATCACAAATGAAACACTTTTCTACGTCCATTTTCACTATATCTCACCTGCAAAAACCTGTAACACTTGAAAAACATTTTTGATTAACAAAAAAACAAACAATAACAAAAAAGATTACAAAACAAAATTACAAACAATAAAAACATTTTTATATAAAACGTTAATTGTAATATTTACGTTCACACTTCGTCATAAAAGTCGATAAGAAAATTATATACAAACTTTGTCTATAATTAAGACATATTCCGCGATTATTTGATATTATTGTTATCAGAAACAATTTTTGATGGTATTTTTAAGTTTCCCGTCCCAAAAAACATAAAATGATGCCACACATGGGCATATAAACAGTTATACTCTCTCTCTTAAATAATGGACAGCCATTTTGAAAAATCCGCCATATTGGATTAACGCGTCATCGTAGAGTGCGAAATTTAGTATTCAAGAGATTTTGAAAGTTTTTTTTTATAAGACAGGATGTAAGTCATGATAAATTTAAAAAAAAAGAAAGTTCATTTTAAAAATTACAGTGCTAGCCTTTTTTTTTTTTGAAATTTGGAAGGATTTTAACATACACATCATTGTATTATTATAAAGAAAAAAATATAGCTTTGTTTGCATGTGTAATTTTTGAAGACGCATTTTTGTTTTTAGATCGGGACATTTTGACTCAATTTCATCAATCGTCGACTAATTTTTCCAGTTTTCTCCATTTATTTTCAGTTAACGTTCACTGCATTATTTGATGCTGCCATAATTGATTCGAAATTAACTGAAAATAAAAAGGTTCTGACTCGAATCCCTACGTTGGTAACCACCAGAAGGATTGACGTTTGTAAAACGATTTATTTGTAAATGAACGTTCCGATAATTTTGGATTCATGTTTTTGAAAAGCGTCTTCAATTCAATCTTATTTTTAGTTGAAAATATTGTTTTTAAAGTTGTCCTCAACGAAGACAAAACTTCATCTGCCAAAACTTCGAAAGATAATTAAAAATGTTAAAATTCAGTTAAGTTCAGCATTAACTGGGTTGGTTTTTTTTTCAGAAGAAGACATAACTTTTGCAATGTTATTCTACTATTTGTTATTAGATTTAAATAACTTACGAAGGAACTCAACAAATACCAATGTCAGGTATCATATTTATTGTTGGAGTTCTTTCGTATTCTCTGAATTTTCAGTCATTTACACCATTTCGATTTTGATTATTATTTTAATAAGTTTATTTGTTTTAATACCTTATCTCTTAGTTTGTATCCTTATCAAACTTATTTAAATTACAATAATGTTGTCTAACCCATTTTTTTAAATAAAGATTTATTCTATTTGATTTAAAAATATTGAATCAAGAAAAAAAATCTACATTTTTATTTTTATTTTTGTATATTCGATTAATTTTATTTTTTGTGAAACACATTACTTTTAATTGTTCAGAATATTTTGTAAGCTGGGAAATTTGGAATTCATTTTTCCTTTAAAGATAATTCCGTTATTCGAACTCCATTAAATAACGGACGATATTCGTTTTTAAATGGAGTTATTCCCCTCTACTTACTATGGATAAGCAAAATTGATATTAAACAAAATTAGTTATATTCCTTTATTTTTAAGAGTCATGACAGTTTTCGTTTGAAGGAGAATAAGTTTTAAATGAAATTTTTTTAGATGCGTTAATTTATATACAGTGAAAACTATAATTGATAAAATTAACAATTAAATATTATTAATAACAATATTATTAGAATATTTTTTTAATTTTTGTTTTAGCTTCATAAGAAGGATTCATTTCACTGAGAGCCAATTTATTTTCTGTGATTCAGATTCTCCATGATTTTAATCTTACAATCAATGCGGGAGAGACTGTGGCTCTGGTGGGTCCCAGTGGAGGAGGCAAATCGACTGTCTTCCAGTTATTGCTGCGGTTTTATGATCCAGTGAAAGGATTGGTAAGTTTGAATTCTCAAAGGGAATCCTTATTAAAATTAAGGAAAAAATTCTGGGTTTGTCATTTGAACTGGGATGAATGGGAAGTAAACAGGAAATAGAAAATTCGGGAATAAATATATAATATATAAACATATAATCATTATAAACAAAATACTTGTACTACAAATTCTCCATCATTACTATATTTCGCAGGAAAAATTCTTATCCTGCTTCTTCAGGCTTAAATACAGTAAAACGTAGAATATTACAACAAACAGAAAAGCAGGCAAAGTTATAAATAACATAAGTACGGCAAAGATTACAATGTTTACAATTGAAGATGGTCGTGGACGATAATTAAGAGATTTCATGTAGGCTATAATTGTTAATGGATTACAACATTAATAGATATCAATCATTGAAAGATTTCATGATTTTTACAATTTTCCTTAAATTTTTCTAACAAAAATGGGCTAATTTTAATACCTTTTTGTTTATTGAAGCAATTAAAGCGATTAGTGACACACATTAATAATGACATTATTAATGACAGAAAATTCGGGACTTTCACATTCTATCAAAAGAGCAAAACGGGATGAGCTACAGAATACAATCTACAAGAACCGGATGTGCTCATCTTTAGCTAAGTTGAACTTGTTCAATGACAGTTCTGAAAAATCGTTTTGCAATAGAAGTAGTCATAAATCTAAAGACTGTGTGGATAATATTCAAGCAATTTGTTAATAGAAAATATTTCCATATCCAGTTTCGTGTTCTTCTACTGATATAAAAGGAGTGCATTTGTGGTGGTTGTTTTTGCTTTTTCGATATAACACGATAACAGGATAAAGCAGAGCGGTCCCTACCGGGTCAACTGAATTAAATTTTATTTTAAATCGTCAGACGTCAGTGTTAACGTCGTTTTTAAGAAGATTCTCATAATTGCTAAAAGAAAAGCGATTAAATTAATCTGTATGGAGCTCACTGGATTTTGCTACATGATGTGAATTCTATTTGTATGATCTCATCAGTCGGACATATTTGACTTCAATTGTAAGCTACTTCAGCAACAATCATAGGTAGATTAACAAATAGATTCAAGTTTCTTCATTTCTTTTGTTGTTACTCTCAAAAAATCTCAAAGATTGGCTTGGTCGATTGTGTCCTAACTAGCTCCTATTACTAATTACAATTCGTTTTAGGCGTATGTACCACAGTGGTTGTTCTCTTGGAAAATCGGATTGTCTGTCTTGTATTCGTCTTTCAAATCATGCATAAAAGACAAAACCTGTTTACTACATAAAAGCTTTGTTCAGATAGAAGATTTTCTTTCCTTCTCCCCCTTTCTTGGAATACAGAAAAAAAATTCGACTCGTCTAAATTGATAACGATTTTTTTTCTGTATTTATCGAATGATCATAATGAATATGTATTATAACTGTCTGTATTACTTGTTCTTGCAGCGAGGATGTTTTACGCCTAAACTAAACAGGCTTCTTACAAAGTAATCTGCTCTGTGGTTAACTTTGTAGTTTTCTTTTCGTTATAATATGACGTGGTATTATTTTTTGAATTGATATCGACTTGGAATTATTGGATACTAGCAAAAATACCAGAGCTTCCGAGTGTTACAAAAAAGTGTTGTCCTCATATGGATGACGCAGACCTTGTAATTGTGTGATCATTTTGATACTTTTCCAGTTGGTAAACAAAAGGCAGGCAGTTACAAATTATGTTATTTACCTGCTATCGTCGCTTCGCTCTGGAAGCCTTGCATACGTAGCTTTCTTTCTTCAAAAAAAAAACCGCAAATTACAGCAAGCAAACTAAAAACTGAAACTAAAAAAACCACTCATTTCAAATTTCATGTTTGCAACTTAAGCTGTTTCGGAGATACGCATACCCTTGAAGAAAATTTGCCTCTCCCGTTTACACCCCTTAGGATCCGAATATCGAAAATTTGTCGAATGCTTTAGATTTTGACAAAGAACACTCATATTAAATTTCTTGTTTGCAACTAAAGAGGTTTCAGAGATATGCGTATCCTTCGAGAATGTTTGCCCCCTTAGTCCGGATCCGGGTTTTCGTTGTTCATGCACTATGCTGGTATGCATGTGAACCTCCATACCAAATTTGCTTAAAATTCGTTGAGAAATGACGGCATTTAATACCAGAGGTATTGAATTTGATAGGGCTAAAAAATATGCTGTGAAAGAAATAGTCGAATGAGGTATGTATTTCAAAACAAGCAGTCCTACAAGTAGAGGATTAAATCCAATTTCATTGTGAATTCCTACGGTCAAACTTCAGTGCTTTTAGGAAAGATTTTCAGAAGACATTACCTATATAATAAGTGCGAGTGTTTGTTTGTTTTTCAAGACAAACAAACAAACACTCGCACTTATTATATAGGTAATGTCTTCTGAAAATCTTTCCTAAAAGCACTGAAGTTTGACCGTAGGAATTCACAATGAAATTGGATTTAATCCTCTACTTGTAGGACTGCTTGTTTTGAAATACATACCTCATTCGACTATTTCTTTCACAGCATATTTTTTAGCTCTATCAAATTCAATACCTCTGGTATTAAGTTACATCAACCGACTCATGGTTCCCGGCAGAAATAACATATACCATCTCACCAGTACAAATGATACCGGTTAGGTTACATGCATACTTTTAAAAAGTATGGAACAACTCGGTTTATCTTTGATGTTACCATCTCTGTGGACACGTAAATTTTCCTGTCAAATTTTTCTGTTTGGCCTTTATGAAGTCTCAAAGATGAGTAGACAAAATGAGAGCAAGAACTTTCTGAAAACAGGGAACCATTATCCTTATTGCTTTCAAGTACTTCCTTGAAATTTCTAATTCATTAATACTTGTTAAAGCTGCCAACATCAGACCAAGTCTAGACAATTTAAATAAATTCTTAATTTAATATTCAGTAGTATGCTAATAAGATATGAGTTTCATTATAATTCTACATGTACTGTCTCTACTTTAATGCAATAATTTTTTGTTTAAAATTAATTATCTCAAAATAATCAGATCAAAATAATAATAACGGACTTTTCAAAAGATTTTTCTCTGCCTAATGAAGGTTATCCATTTGTAGCAGCTTCAGTCATTCAACTTCATACCAAATACTTTGCAGTAGTTATTGATGATTACTCTCTGAATCTTCGCTTTAAGTAATCCATTGTTACAGCTTACAATAAACTTCGTTTCAAACAACTCTAAACAAAGAAATTGAGTGGCGTAAAACTAGAGGTCGTGCAACCTGGAAATTATGAAGGAATTCATACAATTCAAAGATGTTGTGACCCCATCGTGTATGTGATGTAGTCCACATGTTGAAAATCATATCTGCGTTAAATGTGAAGTACCTGGCAGCCAAACACACATCCATTTCGGTGATAGTTTTTTTTTTTTTATTCAATGAAGAATAATTCTTAAGAATAACAAAATCCCTCTTTATCTTTAACCACCAAAGTTCATTCCTTCAACGCAGACATTGTTAAAATAAAACTAAGATTAGTAAATCTTGTAAGAGAAAAAAACATAAGAAAGTATAGGATTAGCCGTAATAGGATTAATAATTTCCTTATTAAAATTTTTAATTGCATTCGAAAAAAAGTTGCAAATCTCCCAAAACACTAGAACAGCGTTTCCCAACCGGTGGGTCGCGACCCACTAGTGGGTCGCGGAAGGTTTACAGGTGGGTCGCGACTTGATTTTACAACTATCAGAAACCATCGAATAAACCATCAGAAAAGATCAGAAAAATCGAAAATCGATCATATATAACGAAGGGATACGATACAAATATGGTTTTATTCTATATTCTTCTATTCCTATATATGTGGAGGTATTCCAATAAGGAAAGGTGGGTCGCCAGCTGAAAAAGGTTGGGAACCTCTGCACTAGAACATTCATTAATTTGATTACATCCTGACGCTACACGTTCCAAAAAAGTCAAAAACTAATTCATAAACTCCCCAAAGTAAATAAGCAAATCCTACGGAAAGATAACGGTGAGCCAATTGGAATGAGGCGCTTGACCACTGCTGTCTTGAGGGGTGGGATTCAATCCCCGGCGAAGGTCGTGGATTCTTCCACGCTGAATTCTCCTCCAGACAGGTCCTAGGGTCTACTCAGTCCTCTGTAGAAAGGGTAGCGGAGATACAGGCAGGCGACCATTACAGGCTGATCATCCTACTTTAGGTCAGACAAATAATAGGAGTTTTACTCTTCTATAGGCCATCGTAGGAAACCTACACAAAGATAAGCTTTTGAATCGACTGAGTTCCCGCCACATTTTCTGAACAATGCTAGAAATGTCTTATCACTGAAGCATATGTTAATCTTCTGAGATATGATTTATTAATGTCTTATGTTGAAGACACTGCGAATGCTTGTTCTTTAGTTTGTGAAGAAAAAAACCCCTTTGGTCTATTAAGATGTCGTTGATGTCTTATCGGACCAAAGCAAACCATTAACTAGAACATATTTTTTGATGAATGACCTTTGAGCAATGCCAGATGTAGAAACTTGTTATGGGAAGAAATATCCTTTATTGTCGTCTCCAAAGTTTTTCAAATGTTGAATCGAAGCATCAACCTTTATTTCCTAGAAACATCCGCGGCCGGTAGAAAAAAAAAGTCGCCTGACATGGGCCAACCAAAAAAAAAAAAAAAGAAAATCGCAGATTATCCTGCAAAGATAATAGAAATGCTACTGCACTGATTAATAGAAAAAAATGAAAAAAATGAAATGAAAGAAATGAAGTAAATGAAAATTTTTACAATTGAAATGACGGGTAATTTTAACTAATTTGTTCTGGAGTCTTAATAACACTGTCAGTTACTTCACTAATAGAGTATTTTATAAAGCTATTAGCAGGAATAGAATATTTCTATTTTAGTTCTTCAAAAAGTTTTTAACAGTCGTTAAATAAGTTGTTCTCGTAAAATAGGTGGAAGACAGAGTGATTTTCATTATTAAAAAAATTCTATTGTTCTATCTCTAATATTATACAACTACCGATTTTCATACATGAACAGTCTTCCGGATTCGAGTTCTAAAGTTCTGGATTTAGTGAAAATGTGTACGTAACGACCCATACAATAGATACCTATCCCCTGTCATCCAATGCCAAATATCCTACAATTCACACTATATCTTTAATACACTCTATTCTGAACTCCACTTCAGACCCTGTCCCTGATCCTCTGTCTTTCTTCCCCCTGCATTCATCCCTCTCATCATTTCTTATTCGCATTTCCCATCCTTTTCCTTCATCCTTCCTTTATCTGATATGCTTTTCCGTACTCCGATACTGCATTCCACTTTTATTCCCAACTTTTACCTTTATCTTCCCAACCTCTTGTCTTAACTCCCGCCACTTCACAATTACTCAAATATTTATCAAATTCTTAATGTATATTCCTACATCCGATTCCATCTTTATTCCTCTATTCTATTCCTACTCAAGTCTTATAATTAACCAGTATCCATATATTAATCTTTACCCTACATTCATATTTCTCCTTTACTTCACATAACCCTAACCATCACACTCGGTATTTACACTACCATGTCTCCCGTTACAAACACATCTCTCTTGAGCGCACTAGAAAGGGAGATGTGTTTGTAACCTCATTCCTTAAACCAGGGGTCCCAAACTCAAATTATCCGGGGGCCGCAAGGGATAGAGTCTGGGTGAGACTGGGCCGCATCAAATCTCGTGTGTGTAATCAGGGCTAATCTTATTTTTTTGGAAGAAAGTGATTCCTTAATACATGATGGGAATAAAAGCGTTGGAAAATCGTGGATTCGTTTTGCAATTTTTCAGAAATTGACACATTTAATTTTATTTAATTTAAAACTAAAACGTGTTCAAACAGAAGGCAGGAGCAGGCAATATTTATGAATTATGATAAGGAAGATGCTATTGTAGGGGTAAGGAGAATAAATTTTGATTTTTTTTTATCGTAGAAAGGGCCTTTTTATTATAGATATGAGAATGGGAAAAATGCGCAGGCCGCATTACCACTAACTTTGCTATTAGATAGCGGGCTGCAAAATATCGTTTCAAGTGGCCCGCGAGCCGCGAGTTTGAGACCCCTGCATTAAACCATCTTACAATACAGTAAACAGCGTATACGAGTTGAGACTTAGCCACGCCTATGTCACGTGGTAGGCGACGATTTCAAGAAGTCATTTGAGGGGTCAGGTGATAGTTTTCCATTTTCAGGGGAAATGCACAGATTTTGTTTCTTGGTTATAACAGAGGAATTGATGATATAAAATACGATATTATATATCTATTTTTCTTACATATAATAATAACAATGTTATATTTTAACTGTAACGATGTACAAAACTGATTTGCTGTTTAAGAACTGTTATATTTATACTGTTTCTTATTTATTTAAATTATGGAAAATCGTAATTATATATAAATTATATTAATTAATGTAAGTAAGAAATATATATACACTTCATGGTAATAATGTTTTATTTAACAATTAACTGCTGACAGTTAAAAAAAAAAGCAAAACTTTTTTGCAAAAAGCAAAACTAAAAACAATCCCGTAAAGTTCCTCAGAACATTTACAAATATCCAAACTAAGAACATTGGCACTTGTACTAAAAGATTAAAAATAGAATTAGATAGGCTAAAGGGTCCAACCATTAATGATGAGAACACGTTCTAATATAGATCATGCTGCATCGGGTGTGGCGCAGGATAAAGTCACCCGCGTTCGGGGGTTAGGCAGAGGTCTCCGTTCGAAAAATATACTACAGTCTCCCGCAGGTGGTGGTGGAGAAAGTGGCACCCCATCCTGTAGTATGGCTACCACAATGCCCGGGCAACACCATCCAGCCCGAACAGTCGGAAGTGTTTCGTCTGTGTCAGAGCAGGCGACCACCAAGACTGGGAAACCACGCCAGCGCATCCGATGGTCACCACAGATGAACCAGGATCTTATGCGCGACTTCTTCACTGTTACAAAGTTAGGTACTCAACTAACAGGATACAGACAGGCACTACACCAAGCTTTCACCACACGCTATCCATCGTTAGGGCTTAGCGAACAGCGGGTAGCGGATCAGCGACGTTCAATTGTAGTAAACAATCTTATTCTCCCATGCATACTTGCACAAATTAAAGAAGAAGTCGCTGAATCCAACCACAGGACACCAAACCACACCCCACCAGAAGACACCATTATGGAAAACACAGAAACAATCTCTACCCCTCAGTACACATGCCACAACAATACAACTATTGAAATATTACGTGCAGCTCATGATCATTTCTACACTGCACTTGCACAATACACAGGCACAGACCCCACACTCAGGCCGCCACTCCCCAAAGTACACACATCAAAACAACTCGCCACAGTCATATACCATCTCAACACACACTATCCCACAACACCTTGACAACATCCAAACATTAGAAGACATACATACAACACTCTACTGTGCTGCACAGGGAACCATTCGGGCACTTGGAATCAAACAACACAACATACCTCCCACTGCACGGACACAAGAATACATCCCCCCTTGGAGACGTCGCCTTGAGGGCCGCATCAGCGACCTTAGAGGAGACATAGCCAGGCTCACACAATACTGTGCAGGAAACAAAACAAAGAAACTTATGTCCCAGGTTAGAAAGATATTCAAGTACATAAATACTCGCCCTTCACATTCAAATCATCATAACCAGGTTCAGGAACATCTCGACACACTAAAACAAAAACTCAGTGCACTTGCAAAAAGATTACAGAGATACAAACAGTGCACTCTGCGCAAACAACAGAACAACACTTTCCAATATAATGAGAAAAAATTCTACAGATCCCTTACATCTTCCTCTACTGCAACTAACACAAACACTCCCAACAGCGAGGCTTTACATGAATACTGGTCGTCTCTGTGGTCAAACCCTATCCCCCACAATGATAAAGCACCATGGATAACAGAGGAACAGCAACTCACTGAACACTTACCCTGCATGTCCTTCCATGAGATTACTCTCGCAGACATACAGACAGCACTAAAACATGCACACAACTGGAAGGCTCCTGGTGCAGACGGAGTCCAGAACTTCTGGATCAAGAGGTTCACGTCCCTGCATGGAAAACTAGCGCTTACACTCACTGACATAATCCAACACCCAGAACATATGCCTCGTTTCCTCACACAGGGTGTCACATACCTACAGAGCAAGAACACTGAAACAGCGCAACCTGCAAACTACCGCCCAATCACTTGCCTCCCCACACTTTACAAACTCCTCACCTCCTGCCTCGCAGACAAGATCTACACACACATCGAGACATATAACATTCTTTCCGAACAGCAGAAGGGCTGTCGCAGGAATTCCCAGGGTTGTCAGGAGCAACTCCTTATTGACTCTGTAATCCTGCGCCAGGCACGCGCGAAGAATAGGAGCTTACATATCGCATACATCGATTACAAGAAGGCATTTGATTCTGTCCCTCATTCCTGGCTCCTACACACTCTTCATATCTACAAAATACACCCCAAGATCACGGCATTCTTAGCTGCCACGATGAAGAGTTGGAACACAACATTACACCTACGCACCTCTAACACATCCATCACTACAGATCCCATTCCCATAAGGAGAGGTATTTTCCAGGGAGACTCCTTGAGTCCTCTTTGGTTCTGCCTCGCCTTGAATCCACTGAGCCATATACTAGATAACACAAAACACGGTTATAGGCTTACCACAGGCACTGTGACACCATATAAAATCACACACTTACTCTACATGGATGACATTAAACTCTATGCCACAAACAATGCACAACTTACTAATTTACTACAAGCCACCACACAGTTCACCAAAGACATTGGGATGGAATTTGGAATTGACAAATGCCGCAAGTTACACATAATACGTGGGAAGACTTCGAATTTGGAGGGTTTTGAATTGGACCATGGTTTGGCCATCCAATCCATGGAAGAGGGAAAGACCTACAAGTACCTGGGCTTCCAGCAAGCGCGCGTCATTGACAACGCAAACATCAAAAATGCACTGAAGAACACATACCTTGCTCGAGTTCACAAAATCCTCAAAACACAACTCAACGCCAGAAATAAAATTAAAGCTATCAACACTTTTGCCGTTCCCACACTAACATATTCGTTCGGCATAATTCCATGGACAAACACCGAACTCGAAGCACTACAACGCGCAACACGCACTACATTCACGAAACACAACATGCACCACCCCAAGTCCGCTACGGAAAGGATGACTCATCAACCTCATCACCCTACACGAAAAACAAGTACATACACTTAGGGAACATTTCCACCAAAGAGCAGAAGACTCCTCACTTCACTCAGCCATTGTCAAGGCTGACACAAACCTCACACCCCTGAACCTCGAAAACTCTTCTCCAATACTCACCACCCCTGACACCCACACTCAGCAGCTGCGTGAATCATGGGCTCGTAAGGAACTCCATGGCAGACATCATCACGAACTCAGCCAGCCTCATGTCGACATGGAAGCGTCGAACAGATGGCTGACGAGTGGTGAGCTGTTTGGGGAGACCGAAGGGTTCATGATCGCAATACAGGACCAAGTCATCTCCACACGCAACTACAAGAAACACATTCTACACGATGCAAACACACATGACGACAAATGCAGGAAATGCCACACTACGCATGAGACGATCGACCACGTAATATCAGGCTGTCCCCTTCTCTCTCAAACAGACTACCTCCACCGACACAATCAGGTAGCATCGATCGTTCATCAACAACTAGCACACAAACATTCACTTATTAAGAGCACGGTCCCGTACTACAAGTACTTACCACAAAGCGTATTAGAATCACCCTCATATAAACTATACTGGGACCGCCCCATTCACACAGACAAAACCATACATCACAACAGACCAGACATCACACTTGTTGATAAGGTCAACAAACAGACCTATCTAATTGATATTGCAGTGCCTATCAGCAAGAACATGCAGAAAACTCACGCAGACAAGATCAGTAAATACACTGATCTAGCACACGAGCTCCAGAAGCAGTGGAGGCAGGATCGAGTACGTGTTGTACCCATCGTTCTGTCTGCCACTGGTCTGGTGCCTCACACATTGCACCACAGTCTCAGCACACTAGGACTTCACAAAAACACTTATGCACAACTGCAGAAGGCTGTGGTACTCAACACTACACGGAAATTTATGGACACAAGCACACATCCCTAATCATTCTTGCACACATCTTTACACTTGGCAGTATGTGCTTTGGTCCTTGACCCGCCATATTGTTTTTGCTGGGGAAACCCAAGGTTTGAAACATACAAACATAATAATAATAATAATAACCCATCCTGCCCATCTCAACTGCGAAAAAAATGATAAGAAAGCCTCTAATATCTGGCTGCAGTATGGTGAGTTGTTTCCGGAGACTTGTGGCTTCATGATTGCCATTCAGGATAGGATCATCGCAACAAGAAATTACCGCAAATGCATCCTTAAAGAACAAAATGTAACTGATCGATGCAGACAATGCGGAGAATCAAAAGAGACAATAGAACATGTTCTTGGAGCATGTAGCACTCTGGCTGGGACCGACTACACAGTAAGGCACAACAATGTGGCAAAGATACTGTATCTTGAGCTTGCCTATGGCAGAGGTCTCATTCAGGGTAGAACACCTTACTACAAGTACCAACCAGAGGCTATCCTTGATGGCATCCAACACAAGAACTACTGGGATATGGAAATTCGCACTGATAAGAAGATTGAAGCAAATCGACCTGATATCATCCTCGTAGATAAGGAGAGAAAAGAGGCCACACTGTTTGATATAGCTGTGCCACTGAACCACAACCTTCATAAAGTATATGCCAGCAAGATTAATAAATACACAGAGTTGGCCATTGAAATAAAGCAGATGTGGAAACTCAGAGCAGTTCACATTAGACCAATAGTTATATCGGCGACTGGAATTTTCCCAGTAAACACAATCAGACAACTGGAATTTCTAGAAGCAAGACATGTAGCAAAGGAAATGCAGAAATCTGTAATCCTAGACTCGTGTCACATTGTCCGAAGATTCCTTAGTTTGGAATAACTTGGGTGCACTTGACAACTGTCCATGCATTCATTGATATTCATTAGAATTAAATGAGAAAAGAGAAAATAATAATAATAACTGCATGAATTACAACTGCAAGTTTTGATATAATGGAAATGAAAACAAAACTAAAATAATATTGTTTGTAATAATAATAGTCAATCAAAACACCTAAATAAAATTGTTAGAATAATAAAGCGATTAATAAAGTTTTAACATTTTAGTGCTTCAGAATTATATTTTTCCCAATTAATTCGACTGAATAATTTATATTTTATATAGTTTTCCAATCTTAGACCATTATTATTAATTTTAATGATTTGAAAGATTTTTAACCAAGTGTATCTAGTTATTTTTTCATTATTTTGATTTTTTTTCCCTATTGACAATATAAATGTTATTCATAATTATTTTATAAATAATTTTATTCTTTAATAGTAAATATTTTAAAAAATTTTCCTAATCTTGTTTTTTTTTTTTCCCAAATTTTTCTTTTACAACCCTCACCCCTATTGTGAAATGAATTCTTCGTTTGAAGAGGCGTGGCTAAGTCTCAACTCGTGGTGGACACACTTTACCTACCACACCTACATCATTGTACTCTGCCCTCAGAAAACCCCTTACCCACATTCCATAAAACATTTAATTTAACATAGAGATTTAATGAGAATTTTTTTTATACATTTAATGAGAGTTTTGATGTGCAGTGATATCACTCAATGCTATTCTGATGTTTTGTGGAAATGGAATTCTCACTGATGATGAAGTCTATCAGCTAAGGATTGCTCTGCTTTTCACCTGCCTAAAGCATTTTCTTGTTTGTATTTTTTTCGTTTCTTGTTTCTTTTTCAGAGCTTAAACAAATAGTAATTTAAAGTTGTAAATGAACGCAGTGGAGGAGGGTAAGATTTCTTACACAACCGCTTATGTATACGTGTTATTACTACGTCAGTATTCGGTTTCACGGAAGCTGAGGTTAAAATATGATAGCTGGTTGAATTTACGAGTGTAATTAGCCGAATATGACCTAATATCTTCTTTTAATTCTCGAGAATTTTGCGGAAATTATCAGTCAACATTTATTTCAAAATATCGTCTGCAACTAAGAATGGCGAAGTTTATTCCTTACGTCAAATTCTCCAAAACTAAATTTCTCAGTAACATGTGCGAGCTCTTTATTATAAGTTGTTACAAATTTCATGAATATTTGTTTATTTACGAAATATAGCAAACAATTTGATTATTTCTCTTATTTTTACTCTTAATGATTCAGTTCTAAATTAATTCATTAATAAAAATGATAACATTGAGTCAAAAACCGAAAAAAAAGATTGACAATAAAATAGTTTTATAATTTATAAAAAGCAACAACTCTCATTTATAATGAAAAATAATGAATAAGCATTATCTTTAAAAATTATGACTACAATGTATAAATTTTCAATTTAGAAATAAGAAAATAATCATGTCTAATTAGAAGATAAGTGTTTTTAAGATATTTTGAGCATCCGTCAATTCTTTCGTTAGATTCTTATGGATGACTATGATGTTCGTGATCTCAATGTCAGTTGGTATCGGAGAAAGATTGGGATCGTTGCCCAGGAGCCCGTTCTTTTCAGTGGCACGATAGACGAGAATATTCGTTGTGGAAGAAAGGATTCTTCTCCAGAAGAGGTGGAGACAGCTGCAAAGCAAGCCAATATCCACAAGTTCATTACCAGTCTTCCTATGGTAAAATTAGTAGTTAATAATTTTGAAGATTTGATAAACTCACTTTACTTGGCAATGACAATAATCCTATAATTGACAATAAGAAAAGATATTTTGTTTGTTGTTGATTAGCTTCTTATAACTAAACTTTTACGGAATAAGCTTTTTCTGTCCATCCTACTGAGTATTTGTGGTTTATACAATGAATTTCAGCATAACATGGGGATATCAGATGAAGTTGAAGTAAGGAATATGCTCTGCTCAGTTCTGCAGGTAAATGTCAAGATGACTCAACCTGAAAGAACAACTAAAGCAGTCCTGAGATATTGTTTGCCTCTTCTCCTTTGTTACTACGACCGTTGTGTTTTAATTAACTAACTTATTAATTACATTTTTAGCGACCGATTTTGAAGCTATTGTGATAGCGACGAAACTCGCTAGCTATTGCGTTTGTTCTGTCCGTCCATCCGTGTCTGTCCACCCTAACAACTCCCCAACGGAAGGTCGGATCGACAAACGGATTTCACCATCGTGTTCAGAGGTCCAAACGTCGTAGGCATGAGGTATTTTGAGAGCCCAACGCCCCACATGTTCGAGGTATTTGGAATTGTTATCATTGTACCCCCGTATATCTCCCGGACCATAGATCGGATCGATAAACGGTCTTCACCATCGTGTTGAGAGGCCCAAACACAAGAATTTAGGGGCCAGCGACCCCCCTCCCCCGATATATTTCGATATATTTGGTGCTGTTTTGATTGGATTTCCGCTATTAGCTAAAATGTTAGAAATGCAACTATCTCATTTTAGTTGTCAGCTGTAGCTTAATGCATGACGTCTTGGATTCATACTGAAGGTTGTCCGCACATTCCTCTTAATCTTTTTTTCTGAATATTCACGTCGTTTTTTTTTTCTTATTTTCCTTTTTTTATTTTTTTTATGTTAATATACTTCCTTTTTTTATTATTATTTTTATTCTTTTATTATTATTATGAATCGCCCTTAAATTTACGCTTTAGCGCAAAATTATATTCACTTGTCAAAAATAGCGAGATAGGATGGATTTTATTTGTTGAAGCTGTTAGGGAAAGTTGTCAAAGCATAACATCAAACGAAATTCTCAACAATCTACAACAAGACATGGAAACAGGACTTCGATGCAAGGAGAATGCAAAAAGTTTCTTTTGTTTTCTTTTGGTAATGATTTTCATTTCACCAATCAACCACTTGATTTAGACCTCTTCTGTTATATTAGACTGATTTGTTATAATTTACTTGTTTACTTACAGTGTATTTGGGTTTATTCTTAATCATCATCTGCATAAATTTGAAATCAGTTATCAGGTTTTTCAAACCAACGACATATTTTTCTTTCTCTACATATCTAAATAGACACTTTCATTTCTTCTATCCTTGATTTCATACCAGTATTCGTTCCGCTCTCAGAAAGTCATTGCCACTGTTCAACATCTTACAACCCTCTATTCGCCTGATAAGGTCTTACCATCTTAAATGTTTCTTTTATCTTTTTTTGTTCAGTGTATTTTATTCTTCTCTTAATGTTGGTCGTATTTTTTGGAATGCCATTTCCCGATCCATTGAGTTCTGTTGACCTGCATTCACTTCTTATCTCCGTGCAGTTGATTAAGGAATCAACAATTTGGTTCTGTAGACAAACTATTTTCTAATACTTTGTTGTTAACAAATAATTATTAATTATATTCAGAAATTAATTAATTAGTAATTATTTTCAGAATTTAAGTATTCAAGGAATCATTTTCTTTTAAAATTGATTCTAAATACAGTAAATTCCCGATTATCCGCGGACCTCTCCGGTTCCCATTTTTTTTTACTGTACAATAAATTACGGAATTAACAAAGTTTTTAAAACTAGAATAAGGTAAACAATAAAAGAGGCAGATTTAGCGACGTCCAATTAGGGAGTTTTCGTGTTTCGACACGAAAAAACAGTCAATTAACCGATTTTTTTTGTTAAAAAGTAAGAAATTAAAGTAAATTAGAATAAAGTAATTGTTTATAATGTATGTACTTCCACTTTAATATAAATAAAACAAGTTAAAAGCATTTTTGTGTTGATTTTCGTCCTTTTTCGTCCTATTTCGGATTATCCGCGGAATTCGCTTATCCGCGATTGCCGTGCCACCCAACTCTGCGGATAATCGGGAGTCATATTAGAGATGGTTTTTAACATTCTTATTAACTCTTCTTATTTATTTTTTTCAAATACTTTTATTCAGTGAGAACTCGGATTAACGTTTTGTTTTGCGACTAAAACACATTTTTGGTTTGAATGATTTCAACAGGGCGGAGTTTTTGTTTTAAATTTTATGAGGAATTATAAAGAGTTGAAAATTTTTATTTCTTCTAACTAGATAATGAACATGGCATTAGCTTTATTTTAAGGATTTGTTTTACCGTATAAATACCGTATCAATAAAATACATTTGTTTTGTTGTTAATTTAGTTGCCGTTTTAAAATAGTAAAGAAGTGATTGTTGTGGATTCAGTAATAAGTCAAATACTGTAATTCAAAATTGCTTTATTCCATAATTTTTCTTACTAAGAACTGACTTTGTAATTCCATTCTGAATTCTTTGTTTAGGGATATGATACCTATCTTGGTGGTGGAATTGTAAGTTCACTGAGTGGAGGACAGAAACAGCGCATTGCCATTGCACGAGCCATTCTCAAAAACCCTAGGATTCTGTTGTTAGACGAAGCAACATCAGCACTGGATTCGGAGAATGAGAGGCTGGTACAGGAGGCACTGGATAGCGCCAGAATCAATCGCACCACCGTAGTCATTGCGCATCGACTTTCCACCATCAGAAATGCACATAAGATTGTTGTGATTGTGGATGGAAGAATCGTTGAAGAAGGAACTCACGAGGAACTGATGGACGAAATGGGAACCTACTACGATCTAGTCAGTGCCCAGGTAGGTAGACTAACATAAGTAAACTCTGTAACACCAAATCTCGCAGTTTACAAATGGATCCAATTTTAGGACCTCTACTATTTAATTTATATATAAACTCTACAAATAATTGTACGAGTACGGGAGTACGGGATAGCGCCGAATTTCATCGGTACATTGAAGGACAAACCAACGTAAGTGAAGCTGTTTTCCATTCACTAAACATGCTTGATGATTTTGCTAACCTTAAGGGACTGAATTCTACAAAACAATCAGACATTGCACAATTTTTTGAAAAACTACAATTTCCTGTATTGAATATAATATGTACTGTAGCTTATGTAATATAAATCTTATTTTGTTTACATACATATAGTGTTTAAGTCTTTCAAACCATGATCTTTCTGAATAAATATTTACTTATTGACAGAATATTCTTTTCAAGCATTCAGTGGACCTCAAATTAAAGTTAAAAGATGTTACTTGTTTAATTCGAAGTCTTGGATAATTCGAAGTTTTATAGTTGTCCCTTCAGCTTCGAATTATCAAGTTGCACTGTATTTAAATTTATTTTTTAGTTTTTAAGTATTTAAATACATTTTCAGCTTTTAAATATTTAAATTTATTAAAAATAAAATAAAATAGATATGTAAATAAATAAAAATAATAGATGATAGTTATCAAATCAAACTCAAAACTTCCTAAAATATAAGGATTTAATCATAAGATAACTTAAATGATTATAAATCAACAAATCCTATCTAGAAGGATTCAAATACCGTAAACCGGGGTGACTTTGTGACTAGTGGGGTGACTTTGGACGCGTGGTCAATTTTTCTTATTTATAATCTCGCGCCTAGAACCTAGGGAGAAGCAGGCAATGGGCACCGCCATGAGTTGGTGTCATGTGTGCTGGCACCTAACAGTCGACTGTCAAACTCTTTGCGCCTCGATCCGGTGAGCCAGAAGCATTGTTGCCAAGGACCACTTTTGAAGTATTGTTGTGTTTACCGTCAACTTTGATTTGCACAGCGAAATACAGAAGAGGATATCGTTTAATAGGTAATTATTATTAAACAATAATATATTATGTACAATATAGTGTAAAATGATGTTAATTGGACGAGTTTTGTATAAGTTATTAACCATTATGTAAAAAATCAAAGATTTGCAGGCTGACTTTGTGACAGCGATTGTTTTACTGTGTTTTAACCTATATATTTTGTCTTGCAGTGTACATAACGATATTTTAAAATGCCGAGGACTCAAGTTTAGACTTGTACGAAGAGTTTTCAGATGATGAGATTCCTATCCGAGCTTCACCCACTCCGCCCACGGAAACGGAATAAGATCAAGGAGATCACATAGTTGCCAACTTTGAAGGAGAGCTTTCCTGAGGAAAGGTGATACAGAAGAGACTGACTGGACGGTGTAATTGTCAGCGCAATGGAAAAAGAGTGGAAACAATTGGAAGGAATCTACAGAATAGCTACATAAGTTAGTTCTTCTCAAGAACAAAGTTCAGTGTGAAAATTCAAAGAACTGAAACCCGGCTCAATTTTATATCAAAAAGTTTTGTTTCGTATTGATCCTCCCAAAATAATTAATAATAGAGGACCTTTTAAAGTTGTTCAATTAGACTAATTTAAGATATAAAAATTCAGACTGATTTGCTTAAGAAGTAGAAAAATGTATTCATATTTCACGCTACATCCAGTTTGCTTTTCCCAACCTAAATGTATAATTTACGCTGTTTAAATCTTTTAAGCCTTTCATTTAAAACAGTAAAAATGGTTTTAAATACACAGTATGTGGTTTGAGTTTGTGATATTTCTTTCTCCCATGCATTTCTAACTCAAAAAGAGCTTGTCACAAAGTCACCCCCAGCTAGGGGGTGAGTTTGTGACAACTTTTTACACTAATTATTAAAAAACGATTGAGGCAACGAGATTTATATATATACAGTTTTGTAGAGGAAGGATGGGGTAACCCAAATCACCGTCTATAAAGTGGGAGTAACGAAAAAGATTAATATAATAGCTTGGAAACCTCAAATTCTGTCACAAAGTCACCCCGGTTTACGGTAAGTAAATAAAATTATGAAAAATAAAAATATTTTTAACTTTATATTTTTTTATTTGAAATTTAAATTTACTCTCAAATTGTAAAATATATTTATTTATAACTAATTGGAAAAGTATTATTTACAAATTCTCTAATAAGATAATTTAAATTATGCAAAAAGTCTTTAAATTTAGAATTAATTTCAAGATATCTTTTGAGTTCTAGTATAAAAATATTTTTAAATAAACTAGGCCATCTCCCGTGAACACGCGCTTGCTTTTCTACATCACATAGAATTTGGTTAAGTAAGAATATTATATTTAAAATTTGCAACGTTTCGGCAATTATAGTTCTGATTGTCATTTTCGAATTACAAATAAATAGACGGATCGGAAATAAATAAACAATCTTGAAATTCAAAAAAAAAAGGTTGAATACATTCATTATTGATGGGGGAAGGGGAAGGAAACATAAGTCAAAAAACAATATAAAGTGTGTTGTGATCCCCGTGGACAAATGGATAAGACGTCTGACATCGGATCAGAAGGTTGCAGGTTCGATTCCCGTCGCGGTCGTTTCATTGTGAAAGTTATTTCTATTTCCATTCTCAAAGGAAATTGCGCCAGACAGACATAGAAATAAAAGATTTCAAGTAATATAGATTTAAACTAACATTACTGGAAAATTTATGAAATCTATTAATTTTAAATTGAAATAAAAATGTCTTATTAAATAATTTAATATATGGAATTTCATGATCAAAATATATTGGTAAATCTAAAAAAAACAACAAATTTAGAATTATTATTATTAGTTTTTTTTTTGTAAATAATATTTTTTTAAAATTTTGTCCTCTATATATTCAATTGTCCAATCAGTATTAAAAATAATGAGGTCATCTATATATCTAAAAAATTTAAATTGGAAAGGGGTATCAATACAAAATTGATGTTCATAAGCTAATAAAAATCAATTAGCAAGATTGCTACTGTAATTTACCCTCATTCCAATTCCTTTAATTTGAGAATACATTTTATCATCAAATTCAATATAATTATTATGTAAGTTAAATTTAAGAAAATTAAGAAATTTATTAATAGAGATACTAAATAACTTTTTAATATTAAATTCAGAAACTAAGAATTCAATTTGATATATCGGAAGCGCAGTGGTGCCTCAAAGGATAAACCAAACAATAAAAAACTCACCAATGAACCATTAGTGAGAAAATTCATGTGCCATCAATGTACAGGCCGCAATGAATTAGTTTATCCTTTGAGGCACCACTGCGCTTCCGATATATCATTCTAACCAGCCTCAGCGCGAGACCTTATTTACATTGACTACTCCTGGCTGATGATCGCCAACGAGCGTGAAACAGCTGTTCCAGGATGTCACTTGTAAATAATTGGGTCTCATCCATTGTTATTAAGAATTCAATTTGTTCACTTAAAGAATCGAAAGGTATATTCGTATATTCGTAAATAAGTTTTCAAAATCTGCTGTAATTTTATTAAAATTTTTAGTATTGTTTACATATTTAATAACATTATGATTATTAATAAGCCAATAAAATCAGGATTAATTTTATTTCTAATTATTTCATGTAATTTATTGAGAAAAATTTAGAAAATAATTTTGAATTGTTTTAAAATAGAATTAGTGATACTACACATCATTCTAAATTTAACCACTTTATGCATTTTTGGGTTTAAAAAGAGATGATTTAAATTTCTATTAACTTTAATTCTTTTATATTTAATTGTTTTAAATTGATTTTTAAATTAAAAAAAAAAACATTTATCTAAATTATTTAAAACAGAATCTTTGGATTTATTAATCTTTAAAAAAATTAATTGATCATGAAGGAACTGTTTAATCTATATTACCGAAATCTTTTATTTCTCTGTCTGTCCGGCGCAATTGTTAATTATTAGTTTTCCGTTGCTGAGAAAGCAGATTATAAATTTTTTTTTTCGCCTTGCATGGGATTCGAACCGAGGACCTTCGTTCTCGCAGTCAGGAACGCTAACTATTGGACTATTACTGGTCCCCCAATATTCAATCTTACTTTTATTCTATTTGTTCGCGCGCTATCAGAATATGAGTCCATTCAAAAAGGAATAAAATATCACTTTTTGCCTTAACAGCTTGGAATCAATTCTTGGAATCAAATTGACATCCATTTTCTTCTAAACATTTTGTAACGAGGCATTTTCACCCATCTGAGCATGATAGTATTTGTTATTATAGCTTCAAATTCTGCTATGTTATCCTTTAACGTCTGTAGAGTAAAGTCGCCTAATTTGGGGAGGTTCCTCAATTTGGGGAGGTCATGTGTTCTGTCAAGTAGGTGGTGCCATCATGCGATGAATATTGGAACTAGAGGAGAGGCACGTGAGTGACCTTGGAAGCCCACGTTTTCAATAGAGCGCCATTGTATTGTGTTGCTACAAGCAGGAAAGCATTGTTCACGTTCCTGAAGGTTTTATTCGTTGTTAGAAAGCTGGAAATATATTATAAGAGGTGAGTACATGTTTCAATAATTATATACCGTTTTAGGATTGCAATGACATAAATAGTTTCGTTGTTCACGAACTTCGCAGTGCACTAATGGAACACGTTGTGGTAGCAGGTGCCTCAATTTGGGGAAGTCTGGGAGTCCTAATATGGGGCTCCTCAAATTGGGATCCGAAATTATTCGTTGTAACTTTTAAGTTCGTATATATATATGTTTAATCACATTTGCTTTCTATAAAATTAACTTTCGATAAATCCTACTTATATATCTGTAAACATGTTTTCATTTTGTATGCTGAATGGCATACCAAAGAAAGTACAAGTATTTTAATAGAAACAGAGAAAGAGTCCCTAACAATAGTCTACGTTTCTTTTGCAGATGGCACCTAGAAAACGTCGGGACCCCAAACAAATGAAGGCTGCCATTTTAGCTATAAAGCATCTCGCATCTTCGGTGTTCCTCAAACAACATTGGAACGCTATGTTAAAGACAACAAATGCCCAGATGAATCTATGGACACCAAAATAAGAAGGAAACCTACTTTTCCTTGAGAACTGGAAAAGGACTTGAAGAATTACTGCATCCAAATGGAACAGCGATTCTATGGTCTATTAAGAAAAGATGTCCGACTTGCCTATCAGCTTGCTGTAAAAAAATAACATTGAAAACCCATTTTCGAAAGACTAACTGCATGCTGGTAAAAAATAGTTATGCAACTTCCTAAAAAGGAATCCCGAACTGTCTGTTAAGTCTCCCCAAGGAATTTCATTCTTCAGGGCCAAGGGTTTCACAGCAGAAACTATTAGCAAGTTTTTGGACATTTATGAGCCGGCCTTAGCTTCAATCAAGAGCAACCCAGCCAGATTGTTTAACTGTGACGAAACTGGAATCACAGTTGTGCAGCACAATAAAATTGTTGCATTGAAGGGGAAAAAGCAAATCACTTCTCTACAGGCTGCGGAAACGGATGCACTCATTATTGTAGTGACCTGCATGAACCCTTCGGGACACTTCGTACCGCCTCTGATGATTTTCCCACGGAAGAATATGAAGATGGCATTAATGGATGGTGCTTCTCTAGGTTCCATTTATGCATGCCATCCGTCAGGAAGGATTCAAACAGACATTCTACACAGTGGTTTCGCCACTTCTTGCTCCATGTGAAACCAACGAAAGATGATCCTGCGGTTCTAGTCGTGGAGTGACACTTCACCCATGTCCGAAATATTGACGTGATTAATTTGGCCAGGGATGACCAAGTCTCCATTTTGCCGCCTCGTAGCACCATAAAATGCAGCCATTGGACGTTTCGTTTATGGGGCCACTTAAGACATTTTACGCTCAGGAGATTAGAGCTGGATGAAGTGCCATGTTGGTCGTGTTGTAACTATGTAGCAAGTAAGCGATATTTTTTATAAAGTTTACGTACAGGCAGCAACAGCAGAAATAGCAGCAAACGGTTTCTGGAAAGCAGGTCTGTTCCCATGCAACCGTCACAATTTCCGACCCCACGAATTTGCTGTTGTAGAAGAACTGGCTGATTCTCCTGAGAATAGTCCATCTGCAATTGAGGATCCACAAGAAGGAACTTCGTCGGGATCTCACAAAAATGCCGTTCCCGAAACACTGGAATCTGAAGAAAGTGCTGTTTCTCAAACTCCAAGATCCAGATTTGTCATGGCAACTGATATCAGCCCTCTTCCAACATTTAGAAGCCAAATAGGTTCCAGACGATCCCGCACTGGTTCTGCTCAGCTGATCACTGGGTCTCCTTATAAGCATCAGTTAGTGGACTCAATACAAAGGGTGGTAACACTGAAGCAAGTTGGGAATGCAGGACGTGGAAAGCGGGGAGCATCAAACCAGGCACCTGGACGTGGCAAACCTACTGGCAAGAAACGGAGGTTCATTGAAGTTTCATCGGAGTCCAAAACTGATGAAATTGACATATCTGATGAAAGCGAAGATAGCGACGACAGTGAAGATGCGGAGTGCAGGGCTCTTCTCAGACGACCACAATGGAGAGAATTGGATTCGGTGCTCCAAATGCATGAACGGTGCACATATAGGAAGTGCTGACTCTACAAGCAAGAGATATGTTTGTGATAGGTGTCATTAAAGGTGCTACAGGTGCCAAATATCTGATTACTTGGTTTATATACAATGGTCATAAGACCTCTCCACATTAGGAACACATTTTCAAGAGAGACAATTTTGCAACATTGTTTGTTTTGCAGTATACCGGTATCTAATGTAAATGTATAACAAGAGCAGAAATTGAACATGCATCGTGTTAAATAAAGTATATTTAGTGTTTCTGCTAACATTCATGGTTTTCATTTTCTTCTATAACCTACTTAAAAAAAATCCCCAATTAGATGACTTTCCTCTACTCTTCTAGGACGGTTAACACAAACAACTTATTTGAAATGTTCTCGAGATCTGGATTTAATTAGTTCACGTCGTCCAATCCATTTCTCTCGAAATGTTTCTTGTAGAAATTTGTGAACAGCCGCTGCAGAATGTGGCAGAGCCCCATCCTGCTGAAACCACATACCACTCCGATGGCGTAATGGTATTTCATACAATTGAAGTGTAAGGAAATTTGCCAACATATGCAGATGTGACTTACCAGTCACAGTATCGGGAAAAAGGTTTGAACTAATTACTGTATCCCCAACATAGCAGCCCTTATTATAATTCTTGGCTTGAATGCATTCTTCCTCCACCCAATGTGGAGTGTATTAGTCCGACACAGACATGTCTGTAGACTTCACCGTTTAGGTAAAAAATTGCTTCATCACTGAACATTATATGTTTTTCCATCTGATTATGCTGCATAGATCATTCACAATGCTCTAGACAACGATCTCATCACTATGTAATTCCTGAACTAACTGAATCTTATAAGGATGCAAGTCATGTTTAGTGAAGTCAACAGACGTAATACATCAGAAGACTAATACTAATCCATATTAGGTGGAGGAAAGACGAATACAACTCAATCCACGAATGCAATTTATAGCATGGTCTGTTAAGTTGGAGATACAGTAATTGGTCCATACATTCTTCCAACATTGTGACTGGTGAGTTATATCTGTATATGTTGACAAACTTCCTTATTCTTCCTTTGTAAGAAATACCATCGGAGAGGTATGTGGTTTCAGCAGGATGAGGCTCCGCCCCATTTTGCAGCGGCTGCTCATTAATTACTAATTGAGAAATGGAGTGGATGACGTTGACCAACTAAATGGCCACCAGATCTACATATCTTAGCTTTAGATTTACTTCCTGTGGGGGCACCTCAAATCATTTGTTTATGTTAATCGTCATAGAAGATCGTCATACCAAAGGGTCAAATGCAATATTTAGCATATCTTAATTTTTCTTCAGGTGTTTCACACGAGTGGGATCCTAAACAAGCAGAATTAAATGGAAGAGATTTTTATCTAGTATTAAAATCGGTAAATAATGACTGGTTCGCTTCGGAGCATTGTAATTGTAAGACATATCTAAAATTGCTTCACTCTTTCCGTAATTGAGCTTCAAAAAACATTTGAAATATCATTATAAGTTCACATGTTACACGAAAAAAGTTAAATTTCTTAAATTGGAAAAAAAAGCTCGTACTTCTGAATATTAGGAGAAAGTAGTTGTAGAATATAGTGTATGTAAGTAACTCGTTACGGATTATTAAAACAAATAATAGCTTGAGTAGAAAAATTGTTACTTTATTTCTAACAGTTTACAACTGTGATTACAATTAGTTAAAAAACAAAACAAAACAATAAAACGCCCAATATCTTATAAAAGCTGTAACCATTTCTTTCACGGTACTATTCAAATTCCGGTAATTCACTTTTATTGTAATTGCAAAATTTTATGATCACCATAATTTTAACGGTGAAAGGTTGACAGCCAAAATTGACAACCACTAACAAGCGTTTCTTCAATGGTCGTCTTATTCTAATGTAGGGCTGGTCACTTAATAGAAAAGCCTTGAAATAAATAGATGCTCTTTTGTAATACGTATGTATCCATTTTAATTTCTTAATATATTTAAAACAGGTTCTACATCATCCATGTCCCGGTTTTAATGGAGATTCACTTTGTTCGCTCTGTTTTCAGCCAAATCTGTATGTGTTTGTGAAGGCCTTTATTTAGAATACGATAACTCGAAAAAATAATTAACTGATCTACACCAAACTTCAAATATTCTTATATCCATGTGGTACTACTTTGAGATATTTAGATCCATTGTATATGCAATTTATAAGGACAAAACACTGAAATAGAAATAATGTATTAATTATTGATTTGCATTATTTTTTATTAATTATTTCTGAATAATTTCAAACTTCGTAGTTAACGAGTTTATTCTTATTGGCCTGTTTTGATTTTGCTACTTGTAACGCATTTTGATAGTATTTTACCCCGTAGTTTGATTTAAAAGGCCTACGTCCTTATTAAATAACTCAAAGAATACTAAAGTACTTTATATGACATTTCGCATTTCAAAATTTTATATACAGAGTTATTGTATATTTCCACTTTTGCAATAGCTTTTTTTACTTATCTTTAGCAATAATTGGGAATCGAGGAACGTTTTTTAGAAAGCTAAGTAGGTCACAGTATTTTTCGACACGAAAATTTTCACGACATCTGGAGAATCTGGAGTCAAGTCATCTAAGAATGAAAGTCTCTTCCATTGAATATAGAAAAATAACAGTTTCACGGAGGCACAGAATTTCTTTAAATAGAAGTTCAGTTAATCTAGAAAAAAGGAAAATAAGGTAGAATAATATTAAAGAAAACCAGAGTATTTGTTTCCTAAATTAATTTTGTTTTCTCTCACTCTGAATTTTAGTCCTTTCCCTTGAAGATGCAGTTATCACGTAAGTAACTGTTTCCAAAATGGAATTTTTTTTTTTTTTTTTAATGTTCCTCAGTCCTATTAGGTGTGCTTATACTAAATGCACATCTGTAGTATAGGTCTGATGAATTGATATTAAGTATCCTAATTAAATTACAAGCATTAACATAAGTTTAAATTGATTCATAAAAGATTATTAAAATGATTAAGAATAAGAAAAATATTAAGAAATAAACATAAAATTAAAGGAATATATAATTTATGAGAATAAGAAATTATAAGCTATTTAATTAACACTAGTCTTATATTCATTTAAATAATTATGGTAGTAAAATGTTAGAAATAATCGTGCTCGCGCACTAACTGTTTATATTAAAGTCAAGTTTCACTAATAACATTTATAATTTAATCTTATTATCAATAACATCGGAAATTAGTTTTCTTTTATTTCCTTAATTTTTGGAGACTCGTAATCTTCTCATTTAATTTGTTTAAATAATTTATATATGACTATTTAATCGATATCCATAGTTGTTCTTAATTTTATTATTGTTCAGAGTACACAGCCAGTTGTTTCGAGTTTTTTTTCTTCTTTACTTCTATTTCTTTCATTTTTTATAACAAAGAAATTTTTTATTATTACTTTATAGATAAATTTTTCTTCTATTGTTAGTATTTTAAATCTTTTTCTAATACTATTTTTTTCCTCTTTGCCTTTATTTTTGAAATTGACAAAAACTTTGTCTAATATTTTAAATAATATTCTATTAATATTTTCAATTTGCTTCTTATTTATGAAGATCCAGCAATTTAGACCATAGTTTAGAATTGAATCTATCAAGGATTTAAAAACAATTAACTTTTGTTTGAATGGAATTAAATCTTTCAAGTTATGGAATAGATACGTTAATGTATTTAATTTTTTGATGACATATTGATAATGTTCATTCCAAGAAAATTTCTCATCAATAAAGATTCCTAAATATTTTTGCTACGTTATATATTCAATTTTTTCAAAATTGCATTGATAATTATTTATCGGGCAGATATTGTCAATATTTTTGCATGTAATATTATGTAACATATGGTAAGGTTTTTTATGAATAATTTTATTTTTATTTTTCATTATCATGATCTTAGTTTTTTTAATATTTATAGTCATATGATTATTTATTGCCCATTTATTTACATAGTTTAAATCTATTTGTAATTTATTATACGCATTTAATTGTTCAATATCTTCCGCAAAGATAAGGACATCATCAGCATAAATAAAAATATTTGAGAGGTTCACGCAATTATTTAAAGAATCCATATAAATATTAAATAGTAAAGGCCCCAAGTTAGAACCCTGTGGGACCCTTGACTTCACATTGTATAATTTGCTTATATAATTATTTATTTTTATTTTAATTTTTCTATTTTTCAGATAATTTTTTTAATAGTTCATTAATTTTTACCCTTATGCCCATTTTATTTAATTTATTTAACAACAGACCATGATCTAAAAATTGTTCTTTTAAATAAATCTTTTCAAACATGACCAATTTTTCTTTCAAAGCAATTTATAAAAAAATGAATGAAGCCACTCCAAATCAACAAAATAGAAATAGATTAGAAAGTCTGTAAACAAAGTAAAAGAGATACTACAGTTGTAACTTTATGTGCACTGATCATGTTAAGAATACAGAAATGAAGCCGATGCACCTGCTTAATTTTTAAATAGGTTATTAATACAAAACGACTATAGTTTCCAATGCATAAAGATTCATCTTTCAAGTCTTGAAGATGAATGCTCCCTTTATGCATTGGAAACTATAGTCGTTTTTGTATTAAATAACCTATTTAAAAATTAAGCAGGTGCATCGGCTTCATTTTTATATTCTTAAAGTAAAAGAAATATCAGTGAAAATTGTTTGAACCTAAATAAGGTAATGGGTAAACTATTTTTCCTGAAATTCCCTACAACATTGCTGATCCAGATTAAAGCCATTTTACAACTAGAAATTTCTTTTTGACGTTCTTTTGTTGAAATTAACATTATTATTTTATAAGAACAACAAAGAAATGGTGGGTAGTTAAATCTCAATATATTTTCAATGTAGAATATGTGAAAGAAACTTATGACCAATTTACAGATATTTAGACAATGCTTTTATTGTGATGATTGGGATGGAGGAAAGCTCAGATGCTAGGTCTCAGATTGAATGTGTCTTAACATGCATCATTTTAAATACTGATATGAAGGGTTCAAAAATGGGGGACAGCACAAGAAGCCTTTCTCCCGTCACAAGGCCTCAAGATGACATTAGGATTATCCTGAAAATAAGAGAATTTTGACACGCTCTTAACCAGTTTCCCAACTTGTCTTAGTCACTAGTAAGAGAATTGTGAGATGAATAGATTTCATGAAACAGGTTTTTAAATGCCAGAAAATTAGTAGTCTTCTGAAAAGGATGCTGATGGAGTGATGTCGTCAAAGGTAAATTAACATGTAGGGCTAAAATAAAATCGAGATAAAATAATTTCTTTCCTGTAGTCTCAGTCTAGAGGAACTTTTAACTGGAATCAACGTGATTTTAAGATACAGTGCAACTTGGATAATTCGAACGTCTTTAATTCGAAGATTTCTCTTAGTCCCTTGAACTCCTTATTAAATCAATGTTAAAAAATCGTGGATAATTCGAAGTTCAACTTCCTTAATTCGAAGTTTTTTATAAAAATTTTCGAACCATAACGACTTTTCGGCGTTTCATCGTTAAGAAATTCGACACGTGACAACTGAAATCCCCTTCCCGCCACCGTTCGACATGTGACGTCATTCGACACGTGACGCTTCAGACACCATTCGAGCTTCCTGCTATCAGTGTCTCCATGTCTTTCAGTAAACTACGCGTGGACAAGAATTTAACGTTCGCTGAAAAGGTCGCCGTTATTCGCGAGGTGGAAAAGGGTGTGAAGAAGAAATGCCAATCCCTTCATCGTCGGAGGCGCTTTTTCATTTGGCGCATTTCGTCGGTACATTGTAGGACAAACCAACGTAAGTGAAGCTATTTTCTGTTCACTAAATATGCTTGATAATTTTGCTAACCTTAAGCGACTGAATTCTGCAAAACAATCAGACATTGCACAATTTTTTGAAAAACTACAATTTTCTGTATTGAATGTAATATGTACTGTAGCGTACGTAATATAAATCTTATTTTGTTTACATACATATATTATCGTCGCGGTGAGAGTTGAACCCGCAAACACATTATCATTGACTAATTTCTCCAGTATCAATGCCGAAAGCTCCGCAGAAAATATCAATCTCAATTATCAAAAATAGGAAATATCAAAAATCTCACATTCATCTTCTTGAAATCGACGAGCAACGTTAAGAATAATTTCCCTACTTGTTTTTTGAGACCTTTTCCTCGTCGAAATGTTGAATGTGAATCCAACGACCGCCATTTTGTTTTACATTTGAATGTGAGCGACAGGCCAGGAAAGATAAATCTATCATCTGCGTTGCATTCTGGGAGGATCATTTCTCGCTGCGAGGATTGTAGTGTTTAAGTCTTTCATACCATGATCTTTCTGAATAAATATTTACTTATTGACAGAATAATCTTTTCAAGCATTCAGTGGACCTGAAATTAAAGTTAAAGGATGTAACTTCTTTAATTCGAAGTCTTGGATAATTCGAAGTTTTGTAGTGGTCCCTTCAGCTTCGAATTATCCAAGTTGTACTGTATGAACCATCAAAATCAGATAAATCCGTTATTTTAGTTATACAAGTTTATTGATGTGAACCATCAAACATCTGATAAATCCATCACTTTAGTTGTAGAAGTTTATTGATGTGAACTATCATGCATCAGATAAATCCATCACTTTAGTTATAGAAGTTTATTGATGTGAACCGTGTACATCTTTAAAGGAAGCAACAATGAATGGAAAAATTAAAACATCAGATTCCTGAACAATGTGCAGTTCAATTCAACATATCCTGGGCAATTCAACATAGCTTAAGAGGCTCTTTTGGAGCAATCCTGGCGAGCACGCTCACCGCACTCTTCTCTGATTTATGAGAGTGGAATAGAATGCATAAAGCCACAGCTCCCGCAAAGCATAGGAGGACAGCTTGTATCATCGTTTGCTGGCCTGTATTTCAGCAAGAAAAAATTAAGCCAATATTAATGTGAATAATTACTATAATTACTTGCAGATGTTATTTCCACTTGTTCTTTATTTGATAGTATCTGATTAATTCATTGATTGAAAACCATTTCCTGGATTCCAAAAGACTAGCTCTTATTTTTTAAATTCCGGGACAACCACAATATAGAAAATATACAATGTTGCTTTTGTCTTTCAAAGTTATTCTCCTCTATAGTAACGAGTTGTCGTAAAACATTTCAGTATATAGTCCGTCAGACGATGAGACACAAATTTTGGACAGAAATCTGGATCTGCAGATCTTGTTTGTTAAGCGTGAAGTACGCTGAACGTAAGATTTCCTGTCGCTCCGCCAGTTGTATACAAGTCTGCTGCCGATTGTCCTGGATTGATACTCATACGGTCTCAAATCTTAGCTGGAGTCCTGAAGGTAGGTCTACCTAATCTCCCATCGCATCGTCCAGCAATGTTTCCTGTCCCTATGAAAACCGGTTATGCCATTCGAATATTTTACTGCCGCTCAAAATATCCACTTTTGAGTCTCTTTGAATGTTCTTAAAGATTTCGGCTGGGTGAGGAGATGCCCAGTCGTTGTCAAAATATGAGACCTAAAGTCAACTACTGACATGAAACACGAAAACACGAAAAAAAAAAACCCCAACAAACCTACAACAATGATTTTACAATCCACGAGTCTAACCTTAAAACTTGCGATTAACAGTCTGTTACTGTTAGGGATCGGATTGTACATCGTGATAAAACAGTTTAAAGATGTCCGAAATTTAAATCACCAGCCTCGTCAGTACGTTTCATGTAATGAGGATACTTATTTAACTGTAATTGGTCTGGAAGTTGCTTTTATTTCAGGAATTTGAATTCCTACTTTGACAAAAAAATTATTTTGTAGATACGAAAATATTAGCGTTCAAGACATCGTCAGTGAATGATCTTTTTTTTAGAAATATTCATTATGTGTGTTTGATTTTTTTAGAAAAGTGTAAGGTTTTACCTGGAGCTTATCTTTGCAGAATCCAGTCTAACGCTTGCACAACAGAGACCACCTCGAGCTTTTGATAGTTTTGATAGATTGGACAAAGAATATCAGAGAGAGGACGTTGAACAGATGTTGGTGATGCCACCCGCACTGCGAACTTTACCAATTCAATCGAAAGAGTCCAGATTATCATTAATGTTTCAAACAGAGGTAAGAAACAAAAGTTATTCAAAGGAACAGTGGAATTCCTCATTTCATTCATTTTTAAAACATCGGAATCCGTATCTAAATTTTTATAATTAAAATATTAATAATAATAACGATAATAATAATAATAAAAATAAATCTACTTGTTATAATCCTCATGTAATAAACATCATGCTGTCACCTATGTTCATTCGACAAATGCTTTCCCAGAATGACTAATAACCGAAAAAGATATATTGGAAAATTGGAGAATTTTTAACTACAGCAAGAATAAAAAAGTTTGAGCCAAGAAAACTAGTATTTATTGAAACAGCAAATAACAGAGAACCAAAAATATTATCCATAATTTTTTAATTACCGTATCAGCCACACAATAATAACCATTTCAAACTAATTATTTTTAATGTAGTTAAATGAGGAGGGATTTCGTGAATGATGTTTTGATGATATTTTAAATTGGACCCGAAATAGCTACGTCAAGCAGTTTTAGAATTAAACAAAGAAGGAAAATGTTCTATTGAAAGAACGTAACTTTCATGACTATGACTGCTCAGTCGAAAAACCCAGTGCAGCCCAAGATGGGATTCCCAAATTCTTCCAGAGGAGGCAGAAGCTGATCTTCATTTGATGAATCACTTTTAGATCAGATGAAGACTTATTCTTTTTTTTTCAAGATTTTAAAATACTATAAAGCATCACAAGCCTCCTAAGAATATAAAAGTACTAACCCCTCATGTAGAGCAATAAAAAAACAGCAATGATTAAAAAAAGTGGCGCTTATCAAAAAGCCTTCGGTTATTAACTTAGTGGGAAGTTGTGTTGAGACCAAATATTCAGTCTGAAAGCAACTCTTTAAAGAGCTAAGTTTTTATCTTTTGTCTAAATTAGTAATGGAGTGACATGTGTGTTTTTCCAGGATCATTTTTACTAGGTCGACGTCGTGGAATATTTATTGGACTCAAGCCACATAGATTTCTCACATCGAATGCCAACTGAACGATTAATGATCATTGAACTGAATTAAAATTATCCAGATTCTTGCTAAAACCATATTTACTTTTAATCTACTCTTTTTTTTATTATAGGTTATGATGCAACAGCGACAGGCTTATTGATTGTTCGTAATAAAAAAATTAGCATTTAATAATATGCAATAACATAAGTTAAATAATAGTCAATTAAAATTATATTTAAATAATTACATTTTAATAAACTGTCCTGAATGTTTTTCTGGTTTATTTTGGCGTCTTTCCTGTGTTTGCTTCACATCTGCATATAATCGACTTCGAAAGAGGAAAGATTGCAGGGGCCCGGGAGATGGATCACTCTATCTCGGATATTATGACGAAGTTCGGATTCATACGTTCAACAATTTGAAGGGTGATATGAGTTATATATATACACTCATGGTCAAAAAGAAAATAGCCCATGCAGAAGCAGCAGTCGACATGGAGTGACATGGCAAAGAAAATGATGAAACAAATAACTGATTACAGTATCAGAAAAAATGGCCGTTTATTGGGCAAAAGACTATAGATTAATTGTCCCTTTAGTACAGAGTCACACCGCCTCTAACATGGATACATATGGCAGTAGGGCTTGGTATGGATTCACAGCGCTATGCTGCAGAAGATCCTGCCATAGTTTTTGCAACTACCGTTCCAGATCGCTCTTATCTTTGATGGCCGATGCTGCCCTCGCAGATTGTCCCCACACATGTTCAATGGGCGACAAGTCTAAGAGACCTGGTGGGAAAAAGAAGGATATCGAAAGTACGAAGGCAGTCCATGGAAATCTGTGCTGGATCTTGGCTGGTGGTGTTGGAAAATGGTCCGCTGTAGCCACTCCATGAAGGGAAGCACGAGGCCTCAGAATCTTCTAAACGTATCGTTGCGCCGTCAGTGATGAGACCGAGAATCGTACGAGTCCTGGCGGTGTGTCGCTCAACAGAAGAAAGGGTTTGTGCGTTGCCCAGTCCTCTCCATACTCGTGTACAGTGGTTTTCTGTATATAGACAAAACCGGGAATCACGACTAAACACGTTTCGTTGCAAATCCGCAGCGGTCCTTACCATCTGCTCATTAAACCACTGCAAACGAAGCCGTCGGTGTTAACGGCAGACAGGGGAAGGGGCGCCGATAATGCAAGTCGCTTCGCAATTGTTCAGATAGACGCAGAGATTTCTAGTGATGACAGGACACCCTTAGATAGTTCGTGCCTGTTGGACCAGATAATCTCTTCTGGTAGTCTGCCTAGATCTTCCAGTACCTTCCTTGAGAATTTGTGTTCCCTCACATCTCCATTGCTGCCAAAACCTTCGTACAGTACACTCAAAACGGTCCAGGTGGCGCCCAATTCGACCAGGCTGCCTCCTGTAGTCCAACGATACTATCACTCAACCTCTTTTGTTAGTTGTTCAAAACTGGGTCAAATAAGTCGTCGAGACACAACAACCACACCACAACCACCCTGATTATAAAGCAAAGCAATTCACATGATGACAGCCATAGCGATACTAACGCCTCTGGTGATACATCTCACAGCTGGTAACTGCAATCAATACTACTTACTTACTTACTTTACGCGATCAGGCCCAGGGGACCGCGCGATGTAACAA
>JAFIDM010003189.1:1655384-1669185 GCA_023159025.1 Thereuonema tuberculata | reverse complement strand
CTATCCGCCACCTGCGACCCGTCCGTTAGCTGAGGCTCGCCGCGGAACTGCAATCAATAGCCTAACTAACTGTGACGCTTCCGTGTATTGAGTTTCATCGTTCCCGGATCATTCGTTCCGTGTGCGCGAATTTTTAGCAATCAATGTAATAATTCATGAAAGATGAATACTGAAATAGTTTTTATCTTAAATTTTTGGAAATACTTTAATATTTGTAATTATTTTTAACTCTTAATGTAATGACAAATCAAATTCAAAATTAATTTCTAAATGTAAAGTTGGTTTACCAGGATTATTCCCCATCCTTATTTACTTGGATTTAAAAATAATGGCACAAGTGTACAGTAAAAAAAAAAAAAGCCCTTTCTCTGACATTAGTGATCTTCTTGCGCGTTCGTGATATCTGGCCCGAACTTCTCCCTTAGGGGTCCAAACTGTATCACTTAATACTACCTTAACCCTTCGGTTATCTCCAATAAGTGATACTGACCTCTTTATTATTTGCAGTGTCTACCAGAAGCCTTAGAAATCTTGCTTCTCAATTAATACTAAGGCAATCTTTATATATAAAAATGAATGTATCTTTCTTTCTTTCTTTGTTTCTTTCTTTGTCCTTTATACACTCCAAGGCCCTTTGACCTATCTGGACCAAACTTTGCAGAATTACTCTTTAGGACCCTGCGGAAAAGATAGGCTACCTTAGAACCTGGAAACACCACCCCGAGGGGTTCAAAAGGAGTTAATTCCACACAAATATTGTTATGCAACAATTGGAGCTCGGCGACAATGACAACTATAACACCCCATAGTGTTGTGCAACAATTGGCACGAAACTATTGCTGTGCAACAATTGGACCTAAACTATGGTTGTGCATAATAGCGACATAATGAATAATAATGAATTTATTATAATAATAATAATAATAATAATAATAGATGAATTTTTACGAACTAGAAAAGGTCTGACGTGATAGGATTATGATGCTATAAAGTTCGAATCATCTCGAACTAGGGGTATAAACGGGACAGAGAAAGGGGAGGGAAAATCTTATATTTTCCGATCTCTATATTATTTTCATATCTATGAATGTCGAGTTACAAAATTCAAATAACATGGAAATAGGAGTGTACACTGGGAGGACGGTGAGTGGATGAGCAAACATGATTCAAAGATACTTCTACGAGGGATTCGGAATAGCTATAGATTTGTAATGAGATCAGACCTTTTGAGTTGTTGTTGTTTTTGTTCCGTTTTTATACCAACCGGGAAAGTTTCGAAATGATCTCGCAATTGCAATTTTCTTTATCATCCACATTTGGACATTTGTTTTTTGTAACCCGTGCGAAGAACGGGTCTTTCCGCTAGTATACTATAAACAGTATTGAAGATGGATGGACTAACATTGATATGGACAATTAAAATTACTTGATTAAAAATTTTAACGTGTGCGGAAATGACTAGTGAACATATAAAGAGCAACACACTTAAAATAATTGGATAAAAAGATAAAACTGTGACATGTTTCGATTAGCGTGCGTTAATTATCTTCGGACGGATTATAAGAAGGTCTGCCAATATATGAACACGAAAACGCAGTTTTTTTTAATTAATTAATTAATTATGCTTATTTACTGCGTTTTCGTGTTCTTTTAGCCGGATAAGTAGAGGTCTGTGGGTCTCCCCACAATAGATGCATTGACGTCCTTTACAAGGAATAGCATAAACGGAATTATTTTTAAATAAACGTGACGACAACTCCGAATCTGAAGAACCTCCAATGATAGTTTGCCAAAGTGTAACCTAAAGAATGTCAAAATTCTTCAATGTCAAAATTCCACCACTCCAATATCAAAATTCCTTAATATTCCTGGAAATCGTTCAGTATAATTCCGGAATGAATACATATGTGGCTAAAAGAACACGATAACGCAGTTAATAAGCGTAATTTTATCTATAATCCTGATGATCTTGTCTGTAAATTTCGCCTCAAGTTAAATTTCGACAATGTGCAAATCGTCGCCAGACAAAAAGACAACTACTTAAGAAGTTTATGGAATCATTTTTTATTTTTAAACATAAATCATACAACACCAGGGTCTCTGCAAAAGTATTTATTATTATGATTTTAAACCATTCACTAACATTTGAAAGTTTATTATAGTCATCATCTAACTATATAAAAAGACAGCACCTGGCTCACTCACTCATTCACTGAATGACTGACTGATCAACGCCCAGCCCAAACCTTTGGACCTAGAAAGCTGAAATTTTGCACAGAGGTTCCCTTTATGTTGTAGACAAGGAATAAGGCCGGATTTTGCGAAATTCCCACGGATTCGAGAATAACGAGGGTTTATTGTAGCTTTAAAGTTTTCTTATTTCCGAAAATATTTCAATAACTATAATTAGTAGAGACTTCAAATTTGGCATGTAAGTAGGTTATGATAATCACTAAAACCCTTTTCAGGATTTTTCGAAATTCAGTGTTTGGGTTAAATTCGGGAATAACGAGGGTTTATTTTCGCTTGAAAGTTTTCTTATTTCTGTAATTAGTTCCGTAACTATAATTAGTAGAGACTTCAAATTTGGCATTTAAGTAGGTAATTATAATCACTAAAACCCTTTTTTAGGATGTTTTGAAATTCCCACGGGATAGGATAAAAACTCTTGCTTAAGTTATAAAGTTGAAAGTTTGCTTCCGTTACTATTGTTAGGTTTTAGGATTTGTTATCGTGACAATGAGAACTACACAAATATTGTTATGCAACAATTGCAGCTAAAATATTGTTCTGCACAATAGAGCTACATATGTACTCGGTGGTGACAATGGGAATTATACAAATAGCTTTGTGCAACAATTGCAACTAAAATATTGTTGTGCATAATAGCAACAGGATTTTCGGGTTAGATATAGATTTGTAATGTTCAGATGATTTTTTACGAACTAGGAAAAGGTTTAAAGTGATAGTGTTATGACATTACAAAATTCAAATCCTGGAACAATGGATGTACACTGGGAAGATGGTGAGTGGATGGGCAAACATGGTTCAAAGATACTTTTACGAGGCTTTCGGGATAGATATAGATTTGTAATGAGATCAGACCTTTTGAGTTGTTGTTGTTTTTTTTTTTTGTTTTTTTTTTTATACCAATCAGGAAAGTTCCAAATGATCTCTCAATTGCAATTTCTTTATCATCCACATTAAGACATTTGTTTTTTGTAACCCGAGCGAAGAACGTGTCTTTTGCTAGTATTAGATAAAACTTAACTACTTTGGTAACTAAATTTATTATTAAAAAGACTCGTTTATACTCCGTTGGTTTATACTTATCATTGGAGTAGTTAAATGGGAAATAGCTAAATGCTCTTCCTCTATTTGGATTGTTTTTGAAACTAATAGAATTTAATTTTATCTTCCAGGAGACCACCTATGTCCGGAGTCCGCTGCTCAGAATCCTACAGCTGAGTGCACCTGAGTGGCCTTCAATTAGTGCCGGATGTTTGGCGTCAGCTATTTTAGGTCTCACGTGGCCCCTGGACTCTATTTTGGCTGCAGAAATACTTGGGGTAAGGATGAAACAGTTTTCTTAAATCGTTTATCCTTTGAACAGCTCAACTTTCATTAGTAGATATAAGAGTATAAGAATTGTTGTTTTAACTTTGTTTAAATCTTTGGACAAAAGAAATTTAAATTTCACAGATGTTTGTGAGATACAATTGTATTAGGCCATTAAATTCGGGTTTTTCAAATGAAAACGTTTGATAGACGCTAAATTCAGTCAAATTTTGTTTGAATAATAAACAAGTTGCCCGGGAGTGGTGAAGAAGTAGTGGTGAAAGATCACAACATAATTTGTGATATTTTATTTCCCATGGAAAATTCAAATTAAAAGAAAGAACTATTTCTAGAAAGTTCACTCTTTGGTTAATGATTAGAAATTACCAGGATTTATAATAATAATAATAATAAATTTAATATATATATTAAATATAATTAAATTTATAAGATATTATATATTAATATATTATTATTATTTGAGGCAGTGTTTGGGTTAAATCCACTGCTTGATTACACAGCTGAAGTTCATCGGAATATGATTAACTTATAACAAATAATTAATGCAAAACAAGAAAACTTAGTAACAGCGATTTTGCTCAAAAACTGATAAAAATATGTCAGTTTTACTTAAAGCATTTTACTTCATTGAAATAATTTTCTTCAGTGAAACGTCCGCAACAGGAATCGAACCAGCAATCTTCTCATCCGAAGTCGGATGCCTTATCCATTGGAATGCGGGCTACATTCAGATTATTTGTTAAATAATCATTTTTTCATTGTCCATCCAAACCATTATATTAAACAGAAATAATTATATATTAAACTCATGTCCATAAAAGGATCAAAGGGAATTGGGGGGGAAAAAAACTTGAAAAGTCACGTATCCAGGTTCTCTTTGTACAGTGACTCACGGTATATATACCTCTGGCGGACACGTGGTAGTCGATATAACCAAGAGTACATCATTGAACGAGATCATTTCGGAGGTACAAGTTTCCTGGTATGGATTGGCATTATGACGGTCTCTCGTACACCTCTCCGTGTTTTTGATAGAGGTACCGTAACTGGCCAGATATATCGGGATATGAGCATTCAACAAAACGTCCGTCTCTTCAGGGGTGCAATGGGTTTTCCTGCTTTCCTGTTTACGGACGATAATGAACGTCCCCATAGAGCGGACCTTGTCAATGAGTCCGGAAACAGAGGATATCTAGCGCGTAGACTAGCCAGCGAGGTCCCCCCATCTAAACCCTATTGAACATGCTTGAGATATGCTCGGAGATGCATTGCAGAACGGAATCATCATTCTCATTCCCTTCAAAAGCTGTGTATAGCATTGTTGCAAGAGTGATCTTTTATTCTTCATGAAGAGCTGGATAATCTCATCCGCAATTTGCCATATCGTTGTGCAGCATGCATGTCTGTCAAAGGACGCCATACTCCATAGTAACATTTCTGTAGAGCTTTTGCTTTTGTGCTAAGATGTGCCAATAACTGGTGACTTAATTTACTTTTTCCAATTTTAACAATTTATTTCAGCCATGATTGTTGGTTTCTTGTGTTTTATTATCGTTTATTATCCAAAATAAAACCGAAGTGGTTCACATTAATTATGTGTCTGAATTGCCGTGATCCTTAATTTATTAATTTGAGTGTATTTCCAGATCTGTCTGTCTGTGTTTAATGTAACACTTTTCCCCTATGTGTAATGGAGGAGAGCCCTGTAAATTTCACATGTATGACAGGGCAGATCTATCCGTGGGTGTCCGCATTCGCAATCGTGAGAGGTTTTTTGATCGAGGCTGTATTTTCTAATGGCCATCTGTATGTTGCATTGTGGCGTTCACAAAGCAGACAACGTCAAAGTACTATAAAAAAAAATATTCTTTTTTTATGGATACTGTGATGTCTGTTTTGCTAAATGATGCTAAAATTTTCACTCGCAGAAATTCTAATCAAGCCTTAAGTTATAATCAAGCCTTCTAATAACAAATTTATTTATCTTCTAGCAGTGCATTCATTTTAATTTGCTATCAGTCAAATATGTAATGGGGACAAGAAAGCGCTCAAGAATGGGTGTTTTGTTTGTTAAGCACTCCGCCACATGTGAATTGCTCTTCTTCAGTTCAAAGAATGTTAACAAAAAAGTCGGATTTCCATCTAGGATGTTCAAAATTGCAGCAATCAAAGCGTAGATGGTCATCTTTCGGTAGCGGTGCTTGCACCATTACTGGACAGTAAGGGTGAGCACCATGCTGCCGTAAATTTTGGTGACATATGCCACATACGAAACTAACTTCTCTCTTTACTGCTGTGTGGGTTGGCCAAGACGTAGATCACAATATCGACTGGGTTGGACATGCCTACCTATACCGCTGGGTTGTCTCCGTCGAGGACAAACTACAATAATGCCAGATTCTCTGAGCCTTTGAACACCACCAATGATGGTCGACGCAGTCGGAAGTGGAGCAGTAGGAAATCGTAAGGCATATTGCCGAGCAGCTTTCTTAAGAGTTTCTGCAAACTTTGCCGTATAGCAGTACCATCTCAGATTATTCTTCATTCGAATAACCTGCAGTATGATTATTTGTTTACAAGATACTACGTAGTCATCAACGGAATATTCGATAGTCTACGATTCTTTGTGGACTGCAAAGCAGGAGTTTTAAATGCATGAGTAGCGTCACGTCGCAGCCATCATTTGCATACGGTACACAAAGGTATGCAAATGATGCCTCGAGACGTCTACAGCCTTCTATTTGGGTTAGTCCACTCTGGTTCTTGAATTATGAGATGGTCCTAATTAACGCATTCTTATTCACAGCTCTCTGAAGCTGGAACTAAGTTGAAGTCTATTCGAATTAGGAAATAAACTTATTCGAGGCAAAGGGAGAAACATTCCGCGAAAAAAAAATAGTTCGAAATCTGCTAATAGAGTGAAACATGGCGCTATGTGAGGAATTGCATGACAAAGTATCTACAAATGAACTAAGACAAAGTTAAGATGAAATTTCAAATTTTATATTTGCTCTTTTCAAAAACTTGACGTAGAAACTGAAGTAATATGGATGACCCATAGAAACGTTTGGGAGACAAGTATACAGGAAAAAAAGTTCCTGCCTCGGCCGGGAATTGAACCTGGCTTTTCTAGCCCGGAATCCAAAGGACTGGAATAACGAGCCAAAATCATTATTACTTTAGAAGAGAATACAGATTTTGAAACAGACATTCTAGTAAATAAATTCGTTTTTATTGAGTTGGTAATTTTTAATAATGCGTTTTTATCTAAAAAATATATCAATTACACTTTAAGTTTTGAATTTCATACCAATTGATGTTTATAATAAGTTTTTCTATTTCAAAATAAATAAAGGAAACGAAAAACAGCACCTGAACAAAAAGAAGAAGAAAATTTCATTTCAGTTTGTCATTTGTTTTGAGAGCCAATAGGTACAAGTAGCTAATGATTAATATTCTTCTTTGATTTTGAAACTTAGTACACTTACTGTTGAAATGTTTCCTTGATGGTTAGAAAAAGGTAGTTCTTATTAATAATATCATTAAAAAAATCAGATCAGGGGAGTTTGGCTGGCTGAGGAGTCCTAATGAGGACGAAACGGTCCGTCCCAGTCTCTTCCCGATGACAACTCAGGGTGCGAATCCTAACTTTAGCTAAGTGCCGTGGTTTGATACCTAACTTATAATTATTCCGGCACGTTAAACTTCTTTTACGTTGAAGAAAGATTACAGTTGATGAAGAAATTTTCCTTATTATGTAGACTTAGCAATGGATGAAACACTTTTAAAGAAAGGAAAATCAGTTCTGTTTCTGCAGAATTGACATCTTTTCTCAATCAAGCAACTATAGCTAAAAAGGTAAGAACAATAAACAAACCATGAATAGGGTTAAAAAGATTAATTTATTTTCTTTTTACACAAGATTATGAAATCTTCAATAAAGATCTAGAAACGAAAACTAATAATATATTGTAGTGTGTGATTTGTAGTGAAATGAATTTAGACTGAACTGGTGAATGGTCAACTGGACTGGGCTCTGAGCTCTGGCTCTGGCTGTTTATTATTTGCGTCTGGGGTTTAAATAGGTTTATTTACAATGGTGCTGATTGGCTGGCGGGCTTTAAAAATGATTGGTACATTTAAATGATAACAGAAATTAACGGAAGGATTTAAATTTACAAAGGATTGTGGGAACCCGACCAGCCGTTGAGATTTAATAATGAACAAAAATAAGATTAATAGTTGACAGTTGAAATAATACAAGTGATTCTGAATAAGAAAAAGATAAAATACATAGGATAGATAGAAATAAATCGAACCATAAAAATCATTACAATTAATAATAAAACTCACTACAATTATCCCCCTCTCAAAATTTTTTCGTCCTCGAAAAATATATATACATATATACAAGAGTACATGAAACACAACAATATACGGCCAAAAGAAATAAAAATACTGAGCTGCGAAAAATATAATTATTTACAAGTATTTACAGGAACAACTATTTACATTAATACATCATGTGATGCTGTGGCGAAGGCACTGACAGAAAAAAAAAAAATTCTAATTGTTCGTGAGTTCACTAAAATGTTGACGATTTCACTAAAGTCAAAAGTAACGGTTTTAAACATGATCAGATTGACAGTTTGAGAGTACATTTCGGCAGTTCGAGAGTTCATTTGGCGGAAGTAGGCAGGTCTTTGCAGCGGTTCGAGGCTATATAATGGCTTCTAATGAAAAATATGGCGTCTGTCACATTGTCGGGTTAACGACGAACACGGAAGCAGCGAAGACGGGGATTCGAAGAGTCGGCTCGGCATTTTTTTGTCCATGGCTGGGGCTAGTTTCTCGGCTGTGGGTTCTGGACGATAGATTTCCGTAGGATTGCGTCAGATTGGAACACGAAAATGGCCGGCAGAAACTTCGTTTCTCCGTCGTTCGAGCTACGTTGTTGAGACGACGAGCGGCGGTTGTTGCATTCAGTGTTGGCGGTAGAAGTTGGAATGGCGATTTCGAAGGGCGGTTGGTGTTTTAGTCGGCAGCAGTTGAGTCGTTAAAGTGGGCGATGTACTCGAAGGATGCGGGCTCTCGTATCGGAGGGCGGCCAATGGGCTGACTCGTTCGATGGCCGTTGGCTTCTGCGTTTCGGCGGGGAGAACAATAAGGACGATGGGCGGCTGATTCCATGGGCAATCTAGCGGTGGTCCAAACGTTGCTGTTGGCTGGAAAGGCATCATCCATTCTCCGTAGTCCGTAGTTGGGCGGGCGTGGACAACGGCGGGAGACTCATTCTCGTTCAGGGAACATCACGGCTTAAGACGGTCCCGAGGCGGCTCGATGATGTTAGCTCCGAAGCAGCTAACTCGGGTTCCGAGGCGGCAAAACCGGGCTTCTCGGCGAGTTCGATGGAGCAAGCGGGTTTCGGCTACCAATTGTAGTGTGTGATTTGTAGTGAAATGAATTTAGACTGAACTGGTGAATGGTCAACTGGACTGGGCTCTGAGCTCTGGCTCTGGCTGTTTATTATTTGCGTCTGGGGTTTAAATAGGTTTATTTACAATGGTGCTGATTGGCTGGCGGGCTTTAAAAATGATTGGTACATTTAAATGATAACAGAAATAATACAAGTGATTCTGAATAAGAAAAAGATAAAATACATAGGATAGATAGAAATAAATCGAACCATAAAAATCATTACAATTAATAATAAAACTCACTACAATATTTTGGTTTTTATTTACTACTTTTGTTTAGGTTCCAGTTTTCTCACAATAAAAAGTTTCTTTATCATCTCTGCAATTAATGTAATTTTGCTTTATTTTATTTATTTACATTCCTTTTTTTAAGAATTCACTTTATTTATATTAATTACTTCCCATTAATTTTTAATTACTTTTATCACTGTATCAAGTTGCTGAAGAAGAACAAAAGTGATATGGAAGCAAATTACTAATAAATTATTTATTTACATAAATGACATAACCAAATTAACAAAAAAATAACCTAAAGGCACACGGTTATCTGGTGGAATTTATACGACACAGGCTGAAAGATGAGACAACTGTAAAATGACAAGTTCAATTATGTATGTAACTTCTGTTTCTGTTTAATTGTTAAACGTTTTCATTAATGCAAAATTTGGGGTGGATCAATGTGGATCTTTTTACTTGTAATATTTCGTAATATCTCGGGAATTTAGTGATTGTTCTGGAAGGTTTGATGATGACGCCACCGTATGATTTTTACTACCCCTACAAATGCTCCCAGTTTAATAGAGCAATCTCACTTGCAGAAACGATCACAAGATGCTTGACTGAACCAGTATTGAAAACAAAATAATGGAACCAACTAAAAGACTTTCAATAAAAACACTTTAGATCTTACTTGTAATAAAACCTCAGCTCGGAGTGTAAACTTTAAAGCCTCCAATCATTAAGAAATGGGGTAATTAGGCAGCTAAGTTTTCAATTTCAGTTTAGGCTGTCATATTCGGTGTCAGTAGGCTTCAGATGGTAAGTAATCGTTCAACTGAAAAGCAAGCAGTACCAACCTCTAAAGAAGATGGAGAGCAGGTGTTGGAATATCATGATAGAGGAGGAAATAACCTCTTTTTATCTTCTCTATTAGTACATTGTTTTCTCATTCTTTTATTTGATACACGGTTCCGTAATAAACCTTTCCTGGTGCAAACACAGACAGTTGTGAAGAAGGGCCTTAACTTTCTACAAACTGGAACGGAAATGTTGTTGTTGTTGGTTGGGGTTTAATGGAAAAAGCATTTGTGGCTAAGCTGCGCCAAGGAATGGAAATCATCGACAATTCCAATACATGAAAGTCACTAAAAAGCTAAAAATGTAAGTTTGTGTCGTCAGAGTGGTGATGCTGTAGGACCAAATTTTAGATTTCATATCCTCATAAAATTGTATCCGAGAGAAATATCTGAGAGAAATATGAGCTGTGAGAAAGTGAATATGAATGTTACTTACATTGTGTAACAGCATTTGGTAGAAGCACTTAAGGCTTCTGTGCCGCAAGAACTTGTACATTGTAGGAGTGGTGAAGGTGGATTTGAATGACTATAGAGAATGACTTATAAGAGGGACATGTAATTTGCCATCTGGCCAGACATGCAAGACTGCTTTAACTTAACAACATACGAAAAGGTCTTCGTTCCTGACTGCACTGCGATTCTTTTTCGAGCCTCTGGATGTGAGAGAATCCTTCATAGGGTAACTGTAGGAATGAAAGCACTTCATTGGTAACTTGCATACTTTTTTTCCATGAGCACAGGCGGGCTTTCAATTCAAGCTGCAGACGTTTGGACCTAATGGTAGCAGATGAAACTGCGCAGAGGATTAACATGAACGGACCAGCAGCATTACAATGAAGCTAACCAGGTTTGACGGAGGTTGGAAGTGTCCAAGAATTAAATGTGAAAATGTTGGATTGCAACTTCTTGATTGTCGCGACAGATGTTTATGTGTTTTACGGCATTCCCACTTTATCCCACTTTCATCATTGTTTCCTTTGTCTAAATCTAGTTCCACAATAACCTCCTTTAAATTCAAGATTCTCCAGTCAAATAGAACTACGTCACATAGTTTCTTTAGGTTCAGGATTTCCTCAGCTGCCGGAACAGTTGGGACTTCAAGCAATAAATCAGCTGATACGGAGGATTGAGTCAGATAAAATTGAACAAGATTGGGACCTCGTCTTATAGAGAAAGCTCCACTAATGATGCTGCTCGATGTGACGACCGCTATTAGGGAAAATCGCATGGCGTCAATGTGTCGATTGCAGGAGGCTTCTGGATAGTTAGTCCTCGGGATTGTTTTCCACACATCTAAATAGATTTTCCATAGGCGAGATGCACGTCGTGCAGTCTGACATTTTAGAAACTCGAAACCACAAAGTCCACTGGGGAGGCATCAGGTGATTTAACAGGTATACACGGAAAGGGAATGCATGAATCCCGATCTCGTAGTCTTTCGCTCGTAGTACTGGACTGAAGAAAGTGCAGTATGTCATGTCCAAATGAGTGTTCACCGATGGAGCATTGTTGCCATAAAGTTCTGGGACATAATTGCCATAGATTGATTCATCTACAGTCTCTTGGAAGCATTTACTATATCAATTGCAATTGGATGCCTTGTCTGCGTCGTTGGGTTCCTGTTTTGATCCTGATTGATGTTTTCGGCAGATTGTGTGGCTAATGGTACCCTTATGACCACAAATCTTTGTCACATCATTGTTTTGCAATCACGCTGTTGGACATCCTGACTTCGGAAAGGGCACAAATATATTCTTCCCAGAATGTCGTTATTTTCTCAGAAATTATTCAGTCTATTCAACATTTCATGTACCGCTGTTATCGCCTGCGTAATTATATATTGCATCGGTGCTCGCAATACATCGGTGCTCGCAATTGTATCACACGATGCATAGGGCGGTTCGATATCTATTCAATGTTATCAACCTCCACAGTATGATTTTTATCACACTACAAAGAGCTCCCATATTTGCGAGAAAAATTTACAATAAGATATAGCAAAGTTACTTAATATCTTTCAACCGGCAACGTTTCATCACTAAATATGACGCAATTCATTCATATTTTCTTAGATATTTACCTTCTATAAGATATATGTAATCCGAAGAAAATACAAATTTTTTTCTAATTTATATCTGTTTGTGCAAAAAATTGGAAAAAACATTCAGTCTTTACACAATACAAGTTTTGAAATATTATTTAGAAAGAAATAAGAAAGTTCACAAATAGAGAAAAGATTGACCTGATACTATAAAAGGTTGAATTAAAACAAACGTGAAATAAATTGTTTTCATTGAATCGGACACTTAGTAATTGGTTGACTGATATTTCTGAATTTGGATATTTCCTTTCATTCTTGTATTTGTCTTCTTTTTCTCTTGTTCCATTCGTCTTTGGTCAGTGTTAATTCCTAGGTAAAGTAGTGATGCAGGCAAATTAAAATAAGTGAAACCAAAAAATTAGATCAACTTTAGTAACAGCGAATAAGTATCTGCGGAAACATAGAAAAGAAAACAAATTCAAAAAATATTGTTTTGGATTCGTTTATTTCCCAAAATAATGAAAGGTCAGTTCAGTTGCATTAATTAAATACAATATTATTACTTGACCAATAGTTTCACAGCTGAAAATAATGTGAGACCAAATTGAAAAATCAACAAAAATCATTGAAAAGAATCTGATCCGATAATAAAAAAGCAATTGAAAATATAGTAAAAGAAATATTTGGTAAAAAGTAACTCGTTAACCATGGGATTAAGAATCTTGAATGTTGAACATTCTTATTTTTGATGATTTTTATATGAACAATATTCTAAGTCACAATTTTGCAAGCTATAAAAATTACTGCTTATTTTATGCCTCATTAAAAGTTTGAAATTATTGCTTTTCGAAACGCTTCTTACTGTAAGGCAGGAGTATAATTCGTAGTCAGAATTTTCTTTTTATAAATTTAGTGGTTGTGTTAAAGAATGCTGTTAAAACAGAACGATTCAGTTAAAGAAACTGTTTTGAAATGTACTATAAAAAATCAGATTTTATTGTTAAGATTTAATGGCGATCTTTGTAAAAAATTATTTATAGTCTTCTAATTGTACTGAATCAATCGCTAAGTATTTCAAAGCAACCATTAAATATCATTGCTATTGAAATTTTGTTACCTTCAAAATTCATTGAAAATCTGAAATTTTCGAAGTTGATTGAGTTATAAATGTTTTTATGAACTTAATTAAGAATGAAACACATCAAAAGAAATTAAGCTGAACGATGTATTATTAGAAAAGTATTTTTGATTTTCTTTTTACCATCTTTTAAACTATTTCAAAAAAAAATTTTTTCTATATTTTTAGGTGTTCAACAGCTTAGATGATATTTACGTAGAAAGACAAAGTAAGAGATTATCACTTCATTTCTTCCTTATAGCCATGAGCTCCAGTATTTCTGGTTTTTTTCAGGTGAGTAGTAGTTAGTTTCTTCAAGTCAAAGACAGAAGTTGAAAATCTTTCAAGAAAATCTTGCTTTTTTAAAACTTCTAGAAGCTGATACGGATGTGAAGGTGGAATTTTCTTGGCTTCCTCATAAACTAAAGAAAAGAAAAGAAAAAGAACAATATCTGTGGAAAACAAAAACCTTGGGCGTCAAGCGTTTCACCTCAATGGAATATGTCAATGG
>JAFIDM010003189.1:1596869-1655374 GCA_023159025.1 Thereuonema tuberculata | reverse complement strand
CATAAATAAAAGTAAATTGAAATAGATTGGAATAGTTTTGAAATTAAAGCTTATTTCTGTTCTTGGCATCACATTTGTTAATAATTTTTCCTTTAAGCAGCAGGAAAATTTGGAATTAAAAAAATGTGAATTTTTTTTATTTATTTTCCTATTATTATCGTTCATTAGATTAGAGGACCAAACACACCATATCATAAACAGAAAAAAACTTTATAAACTTAAACATAGTACATGTTTCGAGGGATTAACCTCATCATCAGATAATTATTTTATATGTAAAGTTCCCATATTTTTTTAGTAGATCTCTTCTCCTAATTCTTCTACTCTTAAATATTTCTAACATCATACCAAATTTAAATGTAAAGACTACATTTAATATGACAAAGCAAATTTTCGAAAAGATTACACGTCTTTTCTTTTTCAAGCCTAAAATATTTTCAACTTATTGTTATTTTAGGCTTGAAAAAGAAAAGAATTGTAATTTTTTCGAAAATTTGCTTTGTCATATTAAATGTAGTCTTTACATTTAAATTTGGTATGATGTTAGAGATAATTATTTTCCTATTTCCTTTTAAAAAAAAAATGTTTTAAAAAAGAGAAACCGAATACTAATGCATTGATACAAAAATCAGTTAGTGTGTGGTAAGATCTCATCGAAGCAATGACTTGGGGCGACACCAGATCCAGACAAAATATCAACAAGGAAGTTTCTTTGAAGACACTGCATCACCCAATCAGTAAACAAACAGACCTCCATTAATGCAAATTATAGACAGGTCTACATAAATACAGGGCTCACAAAATTTAGGGGATATTGCGAAATGAATATTATACACCCAAAAAACAGAGACATTTGAGTTTATTTATTAAAGAACATCATCACAGAAGCAAATGACACGAAAATGGAAGTTGCCTGAATATGCAAAAGAGGTGCAGAATCGATTTATCGGAATGTAACACATGGATTTATGATTCATCCATAAATTATGAATGACATTCAAATTGGGAGAGCTAATGAGAGGGTTATAAGCATATGACTTGTTCTGGTAAAAACATATGGTAATAAACCTAGGATGTTATTTATTATAATTAGAAAAAATAGGGAAATAAAAATTAATAGAGGGCTAGTAATAGATTTAGGTAATAGTAATTTAAACTCCTTTCTTAGGTAAGATAAGAATAATTTTCATAGAATGTTGAATCGAGAAGGAATTATTCATAGTTGTATAGAAATGACGGATAAACCTAAAATGGTTCTGATTCAATTTATACTAAGATTTATAATTGATGATTATAATTGATTATAATTTGACCCATAGGTCAATTACAGAAAATAGATTAACTATCATTTTCACTTAATTTGTTCTTTAATAATATTTAGGTAGATCTTCAGATTTATCAATTAAATAGAATCTATGAATCTATGAACCACATGTGACACATTCGCATGTCAAACATGAAAAATATGTCGCACATTGACTGCTTAGCAGGGTGTATGGTCACCTGAGACTGCTACAACACCATCGCAGCAATAAGGCATGGAGAGGATCAAATTTTCCATCAGTTACCGTGGGATTCGTGGTCACTTGCGCACCACGGCAACTTCCAGCTGAGGAAGTGTTATGGAAGGTGATTGGTGACTGCAACCGTCTTCCTAGTGCATCCCTAGTGTGTTCGATGGGATTAGGTCTGGAGAACGTGAAGGCTGAATTCAGCTTCTTGCAGCATGTTGTTCACGAGATGCGCACAGTGGGAGCGTGCAATATCGTCCATAAAAATAAAGTTTTTTTGCTTAGGTCTGCTCGAGCTTAGGGTACTATTCTATACTATAGGCTGGTAGATGGGGTAGAATTAGATAATAGATTTGCATCATTAATTGAGAATTTGTCAAATTTTGATTGTTCCAACAATTGTGTTTCTTTTGATGTATTGGCTTTGTGTTGATTATTATGCTCATTATTATTATTATGTGATATATCTGTTCCTATACTTTGTTTTTGTGTATCATGCTTATCCTTTGTTATCCACAGTTTTAAGTCGTTAGGCTTTCAAAGGAATTGCAAATAAATTCCGAAAATTCGTCTTTAAGGATTTCGTATTTATTTATTCTTTCGAGATGAGGAGGTAAGAGAGAATTTCTTAATAAATGTGATTTAATGACACAATGTTATTATCATTGTTTTGCTTATAAGTCATTATTTATTGTTGTAACGAATTTGTCATGAGAATCAAACTTGACAAAGATCAGCACGAGGCTAAATGACTTGTTAATTGAAATTGCTAAATTGAATTTTCTATGTTTTATTGACAGCCTTTTATGTTCGCCGTCAGTGGGAGTCATATTACTAGAAGGATCCGGACAAAAACATTCGCTTGTATCCTCAAACAGGTATTAGTGTAAAGATTCGTTATTTCATTTTCCTGGCCAAAAAATTTCTGATATTAAACGAAGAAGGAATCGAAGCCTTTAGCAATAAACACAAAATTTCTGAAAATATCAAAAAGCTTTGATTTTTTTATGAATCCAAGTCGTAGATCATTACTCAATCAATTAAAAAAAATGCTCCTTCACCAAAGTCTTAGGATTTCTGTGAATGTAGATTAGATGAAATCACTGTAATTTCTCTTTTCGAAATCCTGTTGCACAGCTGATAATCAGTAGAAGATAATCGTTATTCTTTTAGATAAACCTGAAGAGATTTGAGCTCTGGACTCCAACTGTAAAAGTGTCCTCTTTCTGTCTGATAAGAAAGTTTCTCTGTTGCATTTCTCCAATCGAAGTATCGCCAACAACTTCCTTGGTTACTTAACCTAGGTTGAGGAGGTCGAAGTAAATCCGTGTCCACTCTAATCACTAACTTATATTTACATGATGGCATTTGATGAGTCTTTTGTTATGATTCCAAAGACTTTGGAATGTACTTTCGATTGGAGTTAAAAACGATTTTTAAAAGAAATTACTTAAAAAAACGAGAACTTACTGAGCCATCATTAATCTTCGATAAACTTTTAATGAACTTCAAATGATTATTATGATTATTATGTAAAAGTTTCAAACTGGGGTTTCCCCAGGAAACACAACATGGCGAGTCAAGGACCAAAGCACATATTGCCAAGTGTAAGACTTGTGCAGGAATGATTAGGGATGTGTGGATGTGTCCATAAATTTCCTAACTATGCGTGTTGTGTTGAGTATCACAGCCTTCTGGAGTTGTGCATAAGTATTTTTGGGAAGTCCTAGTGTGCTGAGACTGTGGGGCAACGTGTGAGGCACCAGAACAGTGGCAGACAGAACGATGGGTACAACACATACTCGGTCCTGCCTCCACTGCTTCTGGAGCTCGTGTGCTAGATCTAATAACTGTATTATTATAATTATTATTCCTGGAATCACAAATCTGCATAATAATAGTATAACCTACAGATACTTGACCATTAGTTTAGTAAATTCTAATTTTCTTTAGTCCACCTGTTTTTGTCGTAGTTGGAAATCCAATAGTCCACTCTGTCATTGCCTTGGCATTTGATTCATTTTAAGTTATTTCAGAAGAAATGAATTTTACAAGAATTACATGATTTAAGTTTATGCAAAAATGTTTCTTATTTATTATGAATTCGGAACATTTTATCAGATTTCTTTTATTTATCCTACTTTCTACCTCCAAGTTCTGTGAATGTGAAAACGAGTACTGTCTCTTGAATTTAGTAATTTAGCAGCAAAGGGAGAATTTACTATTTGCAGTTTCCAAAAATTAATTTTTCTGTCTTTGAGGGAAATCTCATCTAAGACAGCTTTCTCAAGTTCATAACAAATTCATGACATGTATTCGCAAAAGCTAATGAACCTATTAACAAATTATATTTATTTAATTTATGAGAATACTTGTAAGACCTTTGTTGTAAATGCAGTCAATTTAATGACATTTTATTTTTCAATATAAATATTGCTTTTTTTTCTTAATTTCATGTTAGGACATTAGATTTTTGGTAATTAATTCCATGTCTGCATTGAGGTAGAACCATCCTTACTCAGCTCAATTATGTTTAAAAAAAGAAACAAAAAAAGTAAAAATTCTCATAATCTCACATTAGGGCTTAAATTTAAATAATTTCAGTCTTTACAAAAGAAAATCTTTATGTATTGTTTTCTTTTTCTTTTCTTTTTTTGTAATTCATATTTTTTTAAATACACGTAAGTATTCCAAACCGGATATTCCTTTACTGCAGTGGTTTATAAAGTGTGGGTCGCACAGTGGGACAGAAACCCCAAAAGAGTTGATATTAGTTCCAAAAATGAAAATGTAAAGACACAAAAAATTCATGCTATCATAATTTTTATAAAATTGTTTACTCAGGTCGCCACTCGAAACATGCTTTGACACGCTCCCTCTCGTCTCATTACAGTAAACATTATGATTAATAAATCATGTGTTTTTATTCGCAGCAAAAATTACATTTCTTTTTTTTTTTATGAAAACTTGTGGAGAAAACAAGAATACATTTTCCTTTCGAAATGGAATCAGATTTCTTATCAATTAGAATTTATTTTATTATCGTTGGTTAATGGACTGTAAAAATTATATGAATATGAGTCTTTTTAATAAATTTATCTACTTGAGAAGGAGAGCTGTTAAAGTCTCACGAAAGCTTACATAATGTATTTATTTTTAATTATGTATGCTTTTTAACAATTTTTAAGCTTGTCTGACTTTTTAGTTAATGAAATGTAACAGAATCAAGGCAAACGAAGACTTGTTCAGTCGTCTTTTGATCTCATCAGATCCTGTAATTACAAGTGACCCTCATCCGGAAAAACAGAAAATTAATTAGTTTTAGACTTGCTTTTGCCTTCCAAAAAAGTCTGTGATCTTCAAGACAGTGAATCTTCTTCAAGATCTGTCACATATTTTAGTAGTTATTTCGTTAATCTGAAGAAGATTAACGATGAATATAAAATTTGCTATTTCTCTGCATCATCTCTTAGTAATTCTTTCATGGTAGTTGTAATGTTTAATATCTCTGTAAAATATTTTCTTTTTTCTATAACTATATTAATCCAATGCATTCTTGCCCTTTTGAATGATTAAAATAATTAACTTTTGAGGGCTGCTGCCCCACTGTGGGTCGTGATAAAGAGCTGAGGGGCTCGCGAGAGGATTTACAAAATAAAAGAAAAAAAATGTCATTAACATACATTTTTGTATTTAGGAATATAAACATAAACAACGTTGAACACAAACAAAACAAAAAAAGGTGTAAGTAGTAAAAAGAAAATAATACGGTAAATGTGATCCTGCTTCTGAAATTAGCTTCTCTAATCTGGGCTCTACATTCAATACACACACACAATGAAATCATTTTCAAGTTCAAGGCTTTTGTTTTGTTTTGATATATAGATGAGAAACATATTCCGTATAAATACGAGATTGCAAATGGTATCAAAAATTTAAGAGTTTCTTTTGCAAGTTCGGGGTATTCTTGACTCTTTTGAACCAAAATTGGCTTCTCTCTGAGGAAAAAGGTATAGTACTTTTCAACATTCCATCAGTACATATTTCAAAGAGTTTTTCCTTCATATTTGTTGAATTTTTAGCCAATGGAACGCAACTGTTTGAAAACGGATTTAGTCTCCATCTGTGACTGTCAAAATTGTTTTGAGTTCTTCCAGAAAATGCTCAAAAAAGCTATTGTTTAAAATTGTGCAAACTTAATTGCATGTCTGCAAAATCAAACTCAGAATTTGCCATATCCTATGCGGCTAAATTGTCCAAATTATCTAAATGATCTAAATTGAGTTCTTGAATACACTGGAAAGAATCAAATTTCTTTTTGTCAAATGATATTCCATCTGCAATGAGAAATAACCGCACTTCTTAATATTTTCAAGAACTTGCATTCGAATATTTTCTGTCTTGTCGCGTATCCTTCTTTGAATCGTATTATTGGAGAGAGGTATTTCCTTGAGCCTATTTTTCAGCATCTCCTTCACTAACCATTATTTGCACCATATTCACACCTGACGGTAAAATCAGATTTTGGACAATTTGTCTGTGGTTTACTGACTTTACAATGCGAAATGCAACTCAATGCTAATAATGCTTTTTCATTAACTAGTACAGCTTGTACTCTGTACTGTTCAGGCGCCTTAGAACGTTACTATAATAATTTCTATTTTTACACGATATATTATATGTATTTTCTATTTCTTTTGGATCCCCGGGGTAATAGATATCCTTATTCTACTCACATATTTGCTTATATATATATATATTTTCTTTTATTAAACCTCTTTGATTTTTAAACCAGTTATTGCGTATTATTTATTTGTTGTAATCTATTATTGACCCTTGAATTGGCCAGCGGGACGACAGCTCAGTTAGGTGTTGAGTGCTGCAGGCCAGTCCTACTCCTTTCCATCACCCCTCCTAGACTGCGTGGCGTCACCCCTCCCTCCCCCCTTCTTTGTTTACAAAACAGTCAGATTCCTTTAGGGATTCATATTCTCCCGAATCCTCAACTCTCCGTTTCCTTATTTCTTAACTCCTTAAGCCTAAGACCGCACTTGCATCTTTTGCAGCAAAAAAGAGACAAAGTTCATTAGAGAACCCTCAGGTCTTTTACCATTGCAACCAAATCTATTCCTCTCAACGACAACAAGGGGGTCGTCACAATTGAAACGATCATTAGATTGCTTCAGGCAGGCAATAAAAAGGGGAGATTCTTGCGATTTTAGCCACCGGCTAAGCAACATAGCTTGCAAAAACTCAGGACTCGAGTGCAGTCCTGGCCTAAAAGCGCGCACCTGAGGATTTCAGCAACGCTGAGAGGGGTGGAAGCTCTTCATTCGAGCTTCATTAGACAACCCTCTTTTCGCTGGAGGCTCGGAAAAGCAGCTCGAAAAATATAACAGGATCTATCGAAAGAAGTTGAGAAGCGGGGTTTCTACAATAGAAGGCGATCATTATATTGCTGGAGGGAGGCAATAAAAGGGTTCTCTAATGGAATTCACCCCTGTCAGCGTGGCTGATTTCCTCAAGGGCGCGTCTAGGCTAAACGAGATAGATTTGGGCCCGGCGTCTCGTTTAGCTCTTCAAACAATCTACTGCATAAATTCTCTTTCTCCTAACCCTCCTCTTACATGTTCGCCTACAAACCACGGCAAGATGTTACACTACTCATAATGATTTATTGGAAATAACAGTAATAATATATTTGAGATATTCATCGCTCTACAATCTATGTTTCTTTTTATTCTTGTCACTGCCAGATGTAGAAGATTCCAACGATATTTTAAATAATTTATCTATTTAGTAGCATTAAAGTGATTTTTATTCAATTTATCCATTTTTAACAAAATGCGTATATCTCGAACTAGTCGTTTAATATATCCAATTGAAACACTTGTCCCTCAATAATATGAAGCACAGACATTGAAATGATGTCTGATCCCGCTTCGCTGCTTATAGATGAACTATTCCCAGAAGACTCTTGTGCCATCTAGTGACGAATAGAAATAGCATCTGCTCTCTCGAACACAGTGGAAAGTCCAGAAAACAAAGGTAAATAAATTGGGCTATTGGATAACAGATGGCGCAAGCATCATTTTCGATTTATATTGAACTACGGTAATGACGGGTCGCAAACAAAAGTCTCGCCCAAAAGTGGGTCGAGCATTCAAAAAGTTTGGGAAACCCTGCTTTATTGTGTCTCTAATTGTACTCTATTTTAAAAAACAAAAACAATTTTTGGATACCTGTATCTGTATTCGTTTCGATATAGTGTATTGTATTGTTAATACATAATAGATGATAAGTCCCGTTCTGAATTGCATCTTTAATATAATTAAAAGAATTCTTACTTTGAAAGAAAATAGCGAAATGTGTCTCCATATTTTGTAGGAAATAGCTTGGTTTGATGAATCTCGCAACAACACAGGGACTTTGTGCTCCAAGTTGGCTGTGGACGCTGCTCGAATTCAAGCGGTCAGTAACATTTCCATTGATATAATTAATGTTCTATTTGTAAAACAATGTTAAGAAATTTAATTAATTTGAAATATAAGAAAAATATTTGGATTGAATTTACATTATTATTATGTCACGATTTCCGGGAAAGAGTAGAGTCATTAATAACAAAAATTATGAACAAAATGTCAAGATAATATTAATTTGAATAAGACAATTACAATCAGACAAAGAATAGTAGAAAGGAGGGAGGATAACTACGAAACAGACACAATTTAAATGAGTCGTTATGAGTTATTTTTCTAAATAATGAATTTACTGATCCCAGCTTAACTTGACATATGGTATCCGGATAAAGAGAAGGAAAACAATATGGACAATCTACATTATTAAAATCTTTTATTTCTCTGTGTGTCTGTCTAGCACAATTTCCTATGAGAATGGAAAATAGAGATAATTTTTTACAATGAAACGTCCGCGAACCTAGAACCTTCTGATCCGATCTTCTTTCAGACGTCTTGTACATTAGGCCACCGATCAACGATCCTGTCCGGTAGTGGAACTACTCTCGGCCGAACACTGCTCTCCTGAAGGATATGTGTGTCTTGCTGTGATCCATTACTGTCAAGAAGTATTATTGTGGTATCACTGCTGTCCAATCGGGCGATAGAACGGTATGTCCAATCTTACTCTCAAGCCCACGATACGCCTTGTATCAAATTCACTCAGTTGTTGCTACGATTGAGTGATGTGTCGTCGTGGCATCCTCAGCGGCTGCAGAACGTCATCCAACTCCAAAAAACGGTTGGAAGAAAACGAGAAACGCTACTTATTTACCAATCCAGAATGTGTGATTCAAATGCGCCGTAGCGACGCCCTTTGCATTCATTGGCTGCAATCTCTTTTTTTCTAATTTGCATATATATCCATGAGATATTTATATATATGTTGTATGTATTTATTTGTATATATTTGTGTATATTTTGATAGTTGTTCGACAACATTCTGCGATGCGTCTTTTTTTTTTTTGTCACAGAGTGTATATATATATATATATATATATAAAAGTATACTGTGAGGTAGAAGTTGCTGAACTTATCGTGTAAATGGAAAGTTGTTCTGGGTAAAATTGTTCATGATAGAAACATGTTATGGGAGAAATGGAATGGTGATTTTTTTTTTCAATTATTAAAAATTTATCCAGGAATGAAGCTAACCAATGTCTCCTCTACCTCGTGTCACATATGATAGTTTCACAATTGCTGCAAAGTTCCGAAAGGATCAGTCGACGATACGCCAGATCTGGATGCCTTAGAATTGCCACCGACGATGTAGCAACCACAGGAGCCCTTGCTCCATTCGCAAAGTACCAAACCATAGCACAACACCGATTATCACAAGAATGTGGTGTCACTCGACAATCAATCGTTCGGATCTGTAGTAATTTGCAATGTCCATAAACCTTTTCCCCGAGACATCAAGATGATCTGGATTCGTCCCTCATGCGTTAAAGGCATTCGAATATTGTTTTCTCACAACTGGAGGAAGAGACATTGGTTAGATTCCTTCCTGTATAACTTTTTATGGTTAAAGGTAAATTGAAAAAACGATGGCGGTCGTCTGGTTGTCAGATACAATATGGTTCTCCTAGATCTAACAAGTTTCTATCGTGAACAGTTTTACTCAAAACAACTCCTTTCCATTTAAGTTGTGAAGCAATTTTTGCCTCACCCTGTATATCTGAATTGTAATATAAATTTCTAGACATTCAAAAAAAGCACAAATTAACAGAAGGGCATTTTAAGTCTCTCATAAATATCGTAAATAATTTTCTGATCCAAAAAATTTTATTAATGATTTCCTATCATAATGTTTCCTATCAAAATAGCAAAATTAACATTACAAAATTTTGCACTTGACTTCTTTTTTTTTAGAAACTTTGTTGAAAATAGATAATAAGAAAAAAAATAATTGAGAACCGAAGGAAACCATCTATGGTTCTTAGTTATTTTCTTATTCTTTAGTCCTGATATCAATGGAATTATTTGATCTACATCAGAGCCTGTTTACAATTTTTGCATCCGACTGACAAGGTTTCATCTATTTATTTAATAATTCTTTGATTTCTCAGAGATAAATACTTATATTAAGTTTTTGAAATTTATATTTTTGCTTGAAACGACAAGCGTAATGAATTTTTTTTTCATCTGTCAGCTGTGAATCGATGGCAACGACTGGGAAATAAATGAATTGAAAGACATGAAAGTGTCAGAAAAACAACCAGATAATGGTATCTTAAAAGATAAGCATTGGAGGAAAAGAATGTAACCTTTGTATTAGAATGCACAAATGGAGTAGTCGTCGGTAGTTTTTAATTATGGCTTGTCATAGAAGCGGTTATTGATCCACAGACTATTCGTTCGTTTTATGAAAAAGAATGAGTGACTTAATGTAGTGCTAAGTCTGACAGACAGTGGAATTGTTCATTTATCTGTTAAGTTGTCATAAAGATCATCTTAATTTACTTTCTTATCAGCTTCCTCTAATATCATCATTGTAGGTTAACATTATGGTAAATTTATTCACTTCTTTACGAATGACTCTTGTACCCCTTTCAGATTGTGGATTTCGTATCAAAAATTTAATTACAAAAGCAATCTTAATATTTTTAAGCATCTTTCATAAATACATATTCTCTTAAAGAATCAAACAAAATGTTGTAATACATTGCAAATATGTTACAATATATTTTCATTTCTTTTAATTATTAGTGTAAGGATCTGCTTAGAAGCAATTATAAAAGAATTTTTTCGAGAGAAATTCTATTTCTATAACATTCAAATACAGCTAAACCCCGATTAACCGAGCCCCGATTATCCGAGTTTCCGCTTTAACCGAGCTATCAAATATTTCTAGGATTTTTTTTTTCGCAAATTAATCTTCGTTCGTCTAGTCATAAAACACTCTATCTGGAATCAAGGAATGGTTTCGACACCAACAATTAAGGTTATCCTTAAAAAAATGCCGAAACATTGCTGCAAAAAAACGCCAAAGTAACTTAAAACAAAAAAACAAAAAAAATTAAGGACTTTTTTTAAGTAAAAGAACTCTTTCAATATGAATTGTATGTGGTGTATCTGTATAACTTTTGTATTTGTTAAATACAAAAGTATTTATAAAAAAGTATTTATAATTTGACGATTTATTTTATTTACAATTTTCGGTTTAACCGAGTTTTTCGGTTATCCGAGTTAGCCTTACTCCACATTAACTCGGATAATCTAGACTCTACTGTACACTACTCACGAAATTTACGGGATATTGCGAAATAAATTTAATACATCCAAAAAACAGAGGTATTTGCTAAAGAACATCATCAGAGAAGCAAATGGAAGTTGTCTGAATATGCAAATGAGGTGCAGAATACATTTTTCGGGATTGAGCAGGATGTGATACATGGACGAGAGTTAAAATTCGCATGTCAAGCGTGAAAAATGTTTTATGAGACTGCTATAACATATTGACAGCGATGAGGCATAGAAAGGATCAAATTATCCTGCATTTCTTGTGAGATTCGTGGCCACTCGCGCACCAGGACCACTTTGAGCTGAGGACGTGTTATGGGAGGTGATTGTTGACTGACAACACGTCTTCCTAATGTATCCCAAGCGCGTTCGATGGGATTCAGGTCTGGAGAACGTGAAAGCCAGTCCATGCGCTCGATTCCAGCCTCTTGCAGCATGTTGTTGACGAAATGCGGACGGTGGGGGCGTGCATTATCGTCCATAAACAGAAAGTTGGCCCCATCTGCTCCAGCATAGGGTACTGTTTTATACTATAGGCTATAGAATTTCAGCCCGATATCTTACAGCATTCACCGTTCCATTTGTAACAACATGGAGATCAGTACGACCACCAATGCTGATGCCTGCCCACACCATGATTCCATCTCCACCAAAAGAATGTCTTTTTTGTACGAAACATGGATTCTTCCGTAATCCACGTTCACACCAGATTAGGGCACGACGATTGTCAGGTTGCAGGCTGAATCTTGATTCGCCACTGAAGAGAACGGTGGACCACTCTTCACGGGTCCAAAGAAGATGCATTTCAGCCCATCTTCTGTGGGTTCTGCGATGTTCAGCAGTTAATGAAATGCATATCATTGGTCGCCGGGCATGCAGTCCACCTTAACGGATTCGATTTCGCATGGTCTGAGTACAGACCCCTCATCTAGTAGCAGCGAGAAACTGTCCCAGCAGCTCAGTCGCATTGCTTCGCCGGTTCCTTCGTCCTATTAGCGTAAAGTAGCGATCATCTCTTGCAATGGTGGCACTTGGGCAGCACTGCCCTGGTCTTCTTCATACTGTGCCAGTCTCTCTGAAGCGATCCAGAATCTGCTAATCACGCTTCGGAGGTTGTAACCGCTGCTGCCACTGTCATCTGTGTTTGTCCAGCTTCAAGACGCTCTTTGGCTCTCCAAGCTTCAGATTCGGGTAAATCACCTTGTAGGGGCATTCTCAACGACTCTGCCACTTGTTGTTAATGCAGGAAAGTGGAGATAACCCAGTAGCACCAGTCTCTTTATATAGACTTGTGGGCAAACATGCAAATTAACGTTTTGCATCACATTTCAGACAACTTCCATTTTCTTGTCTTTTGCTTCTCTGATGATGTTCTTTTATAAAGAAATGTAAATGCCTCTGTTTTTTGGGTGTATTACATTCATTTTGCAATATCCCGTAAGTTTTGTGAGCAGTATACTTTCAAAACCAAGTAGAAACAAAACATCATTTGAATTATAAGACAAGAACTCTTTTCTGTCATATGTTCATCCAAAAACTTTTTCATATTTTAAATTTCTATACAGATAAGAAAACATTCATAAAACATTCATTTTTTAAACAGCATTTCACAAAAAACTAACCGAATTTTTAGATTTGTGATGTCAATGTTAACGTTAAATTAAATATTATTGAACAGTTTGTGAGAATAAAAATTTTTCAAAATATAAAACGAAATGTATATACGTAAAAACTTTTATATTGCTAATGTAGAAAATTTCAGGCGATAGTTTTCAAGTTGGAAGTTTGGTTCTGTAAATGAAATTGAAAAAAAAATGAGACTGTAATGTTATAAAATAAACACGTTTATTTTATTTTTTAAGCTTGTGAAAAAAAATCCACTTTGCTTTTGGTTTTTAGATGACAGGTATTTCGTTAGGAGCCGTAATCCAGAGTATGAGTTGCTTGATCTTCTGTTGTGGGATGAGCCTCTATTTTCACTGGCAGGTGACTCTTCTCTCCTCCTTTGCAGTACCTTTAATTTTTATAACAAGTTATTTACAAAGTAGAATCTTGGTGGAACAATACAGCCGCAACGAAATACTCTACGAAAACACTTGGAAGGTCAGTGGTAAGATTTACCTTTATGTCTTTTAAACATTAGGTCTTTTTAAATATTATTGCAATACTTAAATAAATTTTTAAATAATAATAAAGTTTCTAATAAAATGTGGAAATTAATTAAAAGAGATGTTGATCACAAAAAAATTATAAATATTCTGAATCAACAATTTATTACTGAAAAGTATTAGAAATACTATCTTTTGTAACTTGTATAAAACATTTGTTAAAAAAAAAAGAATTATAGATCTTTTATATTGATGAAACACAGAAAAATTAATATAAGAACCCGAATACTATTGTGTTTTTATTACCAAACCAAGATGATATTCTAAAAACAATAAAGAAATTAAATAAAACTAATTCTGTTGGTATAGATAATATAACTATGAAAATAATAAAAAACAACGAAGAAAATTTTTCACTTCTCTTGATTGAACTTTTTAAAAATATTTCTCAAACAAAACTTATCCTAATCTATGGAACCTGTTTATAAAGGAGGGAATACTGAATCTACAGAAGCTACAGATTTATATCTATACTATCCAACATTTCTAAGATTATTGAAAGTTATTTAACTAAATTCATATATAGTTTTATAATTAAATGTAATATCTTAAATAAAAATCAATATGCATATCAGATAGGTAAAAGTACTGTGATCTGTTAAACAACTTAAATAATTAAATAATAATTTAAATAATAGCCAGAATACTTATATAGCTTGTATTGATTCAGTAAAACATTTGATAGCATTAACCACAATATATTATTAAATAAAAAAAGCTATGGAATAACAGGAGATCTTTATAATCTTATAAAAAACTATCTTAGAAATAGAAAATTCAAAATAAAAATAATATCTCAAATTATTCTACTAGATCTAAGTGGGTTAAAAGTTTTTGATATATACCTAAAATTAAAAAAAAAAAAATTTGATTTTAGAATAAATGATTATATTTATACTAAACTTTTTAGTCAATTAAATTGGGATAATTATAATAGTAGTAGTATAAAAACAATTAAAATTCAACTGGTTTATAATATTATCATTAATAATAAAATTAAAAAGGATTTCTATTATATTAATGTTTTTTAATATTAATCAGTACATAACTTTTTCTATGTTATTAAAGAGATTAAAACTCTGTAAATTTAAGTTTTGTTAATTTTTTCTTTATATTAATCTAAATGACATTACATCAAATTTCCAGCACCCATAATATAGGAATAATTACGTAATTACACTTAATAGGACTAGTTCACATTAGAAGAAAAAAAAAACGCATTGCTGTAGAAAGTTAGATTGTTGATGAGGAAGGGGGGGGGGCGTTTCTTACTTAGTTTTGTAAGGATCTGTAATCCTTAGAAGCTGTTGCAGTTAATAATTTCAAAACATCAGAGTTTCCTCAAAGTTTGTTTTTAATATTCTAAATTTTCAGTGGACTATTTTGTATTGTTGATATTATGGTATTATTTGAATAGGAGTTGGTTGTAGCAGCCATACTTTCGAACAATAACTTTTATTCAAAAAAAGTTACGTATGCAAACAACTGAAAGAAACGACTTTCTCTGAGAGGCTGATGATGACTCTTTTCTCCGTCAGTCGGTTCCTGCGTCCAGAAAAAGAAAAAAAACTCAATTTCTTAGTTTCTTAGTCTTCTTATTCCTTTTCTTCTTCTTCTATCTTTCATATTCTTTCGAGGAAAGCTCTTGAAAAACTGAGGTTTCTCTACTTGTGACCTGATGTTCCAAGAAGATGTAGAAAATGAAACAAGCCTATTTTTTTAAAAAATAAATAGCTAACCAGAAACAGAAAACTAGTATAAAAACAATATACATTGTATCGAAGGAATTTCTAGGTGAGCTTTGGCTCTTATGGAGGCAATAGATTTTAGGATTAATAGCGAAATAAAAATAGGAGTTACCACTTCTTCTAGTTCATTATTTGGATATTTTATTAATGTGAAGGAGATGGTTGACCAAATCGTTTGGATTCTATTTTTAATGAGTTAAAACGACAGCAGTCGATTATCTGCTTCTAATGTTTGTTTTTCTGCTGTGCCAAAATTGTGGATTTTTCACATTGACCAGGCTTCCGAGAATTTATGATATAATTACATTTCGTAACACTACGTTACTAGTCGATAGTTCACTATAAACCATTGCCAGTTCCTTTTATTTATTTCCGGAAAATTGTGACTGTGTTATTGTACAAAAGTCAGAGCTGCTCTCAGGAATCTTGAGCGCCGGCTGTAGCTGATTGCTGTTCAGTTTACATCTTGAACGATTATGATGAAGAACTACGATGGACGATTATCATGGACGTCGACGAGTGAAAGAGTGAAAATCATTGATATGATCTCTGTTCCTACATTACAGGGATGAAACGGTAATGAACAGAGACTGTTGAAGTTACGTCCTTTTTTTAATCGGTTTAGAATAATGAGTTTCTTTGAATACTGTCGTTGCATGATATTATTCAGTACACGGCGTAGTCGAAGGGTGTGAACTGCAAAGAAGGAAGACTAGTGTGAAGATAGTAGATGGGTATGTCATCCGTTATGCTAACAGAAGGTTAGGTTAACGATAAAAATGTTTAAATAAATAAATGGACCATTATTAAATCATTGCTTTATCAAGAGTTCACAAATGACTGACTGATGACTTGACTTGACTGGTGACATCACTTAGAAATCTTAAAATCGTCTGACTAGTATCACATCTTAGAAAACAGCGGATTGATGATAGTTTTCTGGTAACTCAGTGGGTAGTGATTGGTTGAATGTGATTAATTATCTCGCTGAGCATCATTGAAATGTCATTGGTAATGTAATGAAATATAATGTAATGTGGTGAGCGTGGGTGGCTTGACAGCCGAGCACCGCGACCTGGAAGATCTATTGTGCTATCTCACGGAAATAAGGACAGACGGAGAGAAAGATTGAGAAAGGATGGTGTGAGAAATGCAGGGGAAACGGGAGAACCCCGGAAAAACCTGCCCAGCGCGGATCGCCACCATCAACGAAACCCACATAAATATAAGTAATAAAATCCTGCTGGAAAATTAGTTATGACTTTAACAGACAAACCAGCAAATGGTGGAACTGCTGTGTAGAAATTATTAGTATTATTAGTATTAATTATTATTATTAGAAGTATTGAGAATTTCAGAGAGAAAAATTTTATAACCCTAAATTTTTTGATAGCAAATTCAATTTGCTGTTGATGGCTGTAATTGAATAAGCGTGGAAGGTTGTCTTTTTTACATGTTTGGCAACGCTAAGAAGTAATTGTTAATGCTCGCAGAAATAGAACAATCACGAGCTGAGTTAATTGTTTTCTCGCGACACATGAGATGATCTCGAAGAGAGATGATATTGTTTGAATGTGTCGACGGCAGTCTGCTTCGTTCCTCCGACCGGATAAGTTGTGGGGGAAAATCACTGCCGTGTAGGCCAGGCAGTGAAGTCTGCTTCGTTCCTCCGACCGGATAAGCTGTGGGGGAAAATCACTGCCGTGTAGGTAAGGCAGTGAAGTCTGCTTCGTTCCTTTCACCTGACAAGACGTGAAGGAAAATCGCTGTCGAGTCTCTGGCAGTGAGTGAATTTCGTTACACTCTTCCCGAAGAGATGAAGAGGTATTTTACTGTTCTGTAAAGATTCTCACAAAGGACATAGGAGTGAGAAAGTCTCATATTTTCACTACAGAAGAGAATGCCCGGAAGAATTTAGACGATTCTGAAATTCGCTAAGACGAAAGCGAGGTAGCTGTAACATTTCCAATCGCCGGGAAATTTTGGCGGATACCAAAATAGAGAGCCCGATAAATATAGACGGTTTCTAGGATAGGCGTTCGATTGAAGAAATAGGATCGTGTATCATCTCAACGAAGCGAGAAGATATAATTCTGTCAACTGACAAATTGAAGCCATACAAACGTAAATGGTTGGAGACGATTCCTGTTGCTGCCTAAACGATATATGAAAGGAGTAACCTTTCCGATACAGAAGCAAGAAACCAGATGCGATTGATTGGACCGAAGACGGAAGATTTATTCGCCCGTAAAACGCAGCTAAGCCCGGGAACTTCTATGATGATGAATGTTTGTAGAACTTAACTAAATATTATTATCTGAATTATTATTGAAATGTGCTTGAACATAATCTAATATTGTTTGAAAGTGAAGAAATTAAATTTAAAAAAAAATAGAAAACATTTTAATTAATTCTGACGTCATCGATTAATGCTATGAAAGTAGATGCGCAGTGTCGATGTGCTGTGTAATAAAAAATGGCAGTGAGTTGTGTGACTTAAAATGTTCCTGTTGAAATCTATTTTCCACACAAACTGTGGAATACTTCCAGCCAATATTATTTGCCAACCCGAGAGATCACAGTGCATCATGGGAGAGGGCATCAAATGAAAAGCCGGTACAAATGGAGCGGAATTTAAATCGGCGAAATGAAATGGAGAACGCAGGACAGTACAAGAGAGCCGCCATTACTGAGATTCGAATGTGAACTTCAATTTGTAAGTAGAATTTCCTTTACTATTAGTGGGAATGGTGAATCAAGGAAATGCAGCAGATATTCCATCGAATAATAAAGAGCTTTATTATCAAGGTGGGAACTATATATAAAACTGAGAAGTGATTTCGAAATTGATTATTTCGAACAAGTTTATTAAACAAGGAAGTGAATTAGAACTAAATTATTTTTACGCATCACAATTCACGATGTTTAAATATGTATTATATGTGAGAAATCAGAGGGAATAAACTATTTTAGTGCATTGATTTATAAACTTTCGGATTAAATAATTTTGCATACCGAAGGAAGTGTATTTAAATGAATTAAATGAAATTCATATCAAATATGGGTGACATTGATGAAGACTATGTTTCAGTAAGACATGATTAATTGTGTCAATAACTTTGTGCTTCAGTAGATTATTTAAGTTCAAGTATGGAATTACTTCTATTTTATTGACATGACATTATTACTCATTGATCAATTATGGATCGATAACTGGATAGCATAAGGTATTATAAAACCATTATTAATAGAACAGTTCATCTTTGTAGACTTTTGAAACTATAGACTCATAGGACTTTATTGACTTATTAATTATTAATAACTCATGGAATAAAAGACTCCATGGCAGTGTCATTATTTAAGAGTCAAATTTAAGCCAATTTATATTTTCAATAAATTATTGGAATACATTGAAAGGTGTCTGTGTGTGTGTGCGTTACTATTAAATAAATATTGCATACTCTGCTATATCTATATTATCTTTATTAAACCAAAATAATGTATAGAATACATACGGATGAAAAACCTAAACTAAACGAATGCTAAACGGAGAGTGAACAACTGCTGATTTAACGAAATAGATCCAGGTGGAATTTATCTGACAACGTGAGAGAAACAACCGCCGGAAAAATAAGCCTAATGACGAGACTAGTCTTCAACGCGACGGACTTAGAAAACGCGCCGGCAACGGATATACAGTGAAGAGAAAAGGAATGGATTTATCCAGAAGCGTACATCTAGTAAATTCGTCAATCTACTATAAGTAAAGTTTCATTGAAATTTCTCTCAAATTGATAGGAGGCTTAGAAGCCAGATAGGATAGATAAATTAGTTCAGACGAAAGTTAGGATCTTAAGGATTCGAAGAATTCAAATTTAAGATAAAAAAAATTAGCGACGAAAAGTTGTTTAAAAAATATCTTTAGCATTAAATAAGTAGATGAAAAAAATATTCTACTTCAAGTAGATCGATCATCATAGGAGAAGAGACAAACAGATTTAACTGACAGTAACTTTAGTAATAGCAGCAGTAAGAAGCCTTCATAGAACGAGCTTAGAGATATATGTACGATTAGCTGCTTGAAGTAACTCTAGAAATAGGAATGATAAGAGATTTTAGTAAAGGGAATCTTGAGATAGGTTCTATAGGAGAACCGAGTAAATGCTTTAATAGACGAGGCCCAGATTTAGCTTTAGAAATAGAAGCTTAAAGAAATAAGATTACCCTAAGAAGCAAGGCCGCAAAAGAGAAGCAAGTTAGCCCTTTTAAGAAGATTGTAATTATTGAACGAATAAGGACATTTGCTGTTTAGAAGAATCCGAGTTTAGAAGACTGGATGAATATTAAACATAAAAAGCCACTTGTAATATATGTTATTGTTTTATTAAATGTGTTTTCCGATTTCTTGTTCTAGTGTCATTTAGTTCAGTTATGTTGAGCACTAAATTTACCCTGCTGGTTAACAGACTTCAATAAATATAATTATTATCTTTACATGCTGGATCTAATCCATGCGGGAAATGATTGCCTAGCAGTGGAGGATTTGCGAGGAATTTGGAGAAAATGACAGATGGCGTTAGTTGTTCCTGAATATTTATGGTGTGGAAAGTTTCAGAAAATTTAATAATAAATAGATCTCCGCTTCCTCCTGTTTCTCCTAATAATACATTCGTTCACATTCTTTCTTTCTTTCTTTTTTTCACATTCTTTTTAGTCTTCTGATAAGGATCAGGAGACTAACATTCCCGTTTTGTCTGAGGACAAGTATCATTAAAATCTCATTAGCAACAATGACGACAGTCGCAACAACAATCGCAAAAATTGTTATGAGCAACAATGACAAAAATCGCAAGAACAATCGCAACACCAGGCCGGGGGATAGTCATTGGACTGTACCCGGGAGCTTCGGGATGTCAGCAACCTGGCGGGTCCACGGGTGGTGGATAGTGGAAATCTTCGTCTCCGCGGGGTCCGAGGACACTGTGTGAGGCGAAGCAGTGCTCTGCACCCCGAACCAGACTCCCCCCAATCTAAGCGGACCGTGCCGATGGATGGATAGCACTGGGGTTATAGTGTCTTGAACGGTGCCTCTAGGAAACCAGGCCGAATCCTGGAGTAAATAAAAAAATGGCCTTCCCTGCGCATGGGGGCTCTCCGCAGGATGACTGTTTGCTTCCCCCGTAACAATGGAGGGCTCTGAAGAAGAAACCTCCAAAGACATCCCTATCTAGGGCACTAAGGAGGAAGCTAGCTTCCACGAAACTTCAGAGGAGGGACGGTATACACCGAAACCTCCAGAGGAAATGTGGAATGGATCAGGAAACTCCTGAACACATTCTATGCTTCTGTCCAGCTTTAGCTAGGAACAGACGGGAGATCTTTGGTAGATTTCGTCTTACCACTGAAAACATTTCCACTTTTAATATTAAGGTCACTTTGTCTTTATGTAAATCTACAGGACTCTTTATGACCACAGAAACTCAACCTTAAGTTGAAGAATAATCATTGACGTCATCAATGAGGGGACACAATGGACAAACATGCGGTCTGAGTGACCAAACGGCAAATAGCCGACCCTCTATATATCCTTATCCTTACAATCGCAACAGTTGCATCTTTCGCAACAATCACATTTGTTATAATAAGGAAATTAAGTCAATATCAATTATATTTTCATAAACGTATCAGAAGAAGTTGAGAAGCATTGTGATTGGTTTACTAATCGCTATCCCCTACCTTGTATTCTTTGAGCTGAATCGATCTCCTAAACGGATATTTCTCATTGTGGTTATTCGAGGGATTAGTCTATTTTATCCCTGGAACAATGAGTTACTAGTCCTAATTTGAACACTAACAACTTATTGAAATGTAGAATTGTTAAAAAAGTGATAATAGTTCCTCGAGGATTCATTCGATTGTAGATTTCTTTGTCTTTTTTGTTAGCCGAGCATTATGTATCCTTCAAAATGATTCATTCACTAAATTTCCCAAAATTCGGAAAAAAACTTTGATGATGAATTCTTCTGAATATGAGGATCATCAGTGATTCGATGATTCTTACAAAGTTAGTTTTGAATTTGTTAAATCCTTTATTTCCATCAATATAGTACAAATGAATTTTGAAAACAAAAATGGTTAACTTAATATAATCCATGACCTTGTTCTTGTTTAAAACACCTCCCTTCCTCTAATTCTAATTTACTAGATGCATTCAATGGAATCAATCACTTCGAATTTCTTTTCTTTGATAACTGTTTCTCTAAAGACTAAAAAAAATGACCAGATATCTCCATTTAATCAGTTCTTCTCCAATTCTTATTTAGTTAACAGAAAATATTACAATACTCTTTTGACAGTGATAATTTTCAGTTTCCATTATTAATTGATTTTTTGTTCACTTAGAAGACATTAATAAATATTTCTCACATTTATTAACCTTTTCAGTTAATATGCTATTATCTAATCCTTTTTAAGAATGTTTTGTTTGAAAAGACAGACCTACTTTAATGTTTTGCAAATCATGTATAATTAAATCAATGTTTAACGAGTGCAGGTTGAAATATTTATAGACAAGGACATTCGTTAAAAAATAACTAGCAAAAATGATAAACATGATAAAATTCCTCTTTTTATCATACAGTATATCATTATTTTGGTAAGAATGTCCTTGTCTGTAGATCATGTATAAAAATTTCAGTGAGTGTTCTGTCTATAGAAGTTAATAAACTTTCTTTTATGTAAGATAATTTTTTCAGTATATACTTTGAGGCAGAAATCATGTAATGCTAATTTGGAAAAGAATTTCTTCTATCATTGAGTGGAATGGCCGCGCGTTTGGCGTTGTCGCTATGACATCGACCTCTCACCTCTTGAGTACCGGAGTTCGGTTCTCATGTGGGTTTCGTGATGGTGGATGATCCGGGCTGGGCAGATTTTCTCGGGATTCTCCCGTTTCCCCTGCACTTCTCCCACCATACTTTCTCAGTCTTTCTCTCCATCTGTCCATATTTCCGTGGGTTAGTACAATCGACCTCCGGTCGCAGTGCTTGGTTTCTCTGCCACCCACATTCACTACATAAACATAAACATCATTGAGTGGATGTGCTTTGACTTTTCAGCTAATATCCAAGACAGATAGAAGATAGACACTTCAAATAGTTATTTCCCATAATTTTCTGTTTTCTTTAATGATGATTTAATGTTTTTGATAAATTTTCAGATCTGTAACGAGACGTTTTCAAGCATTCGCACAATTGCAGCCATGAATAACGAACAATACCTTTATCAAAAATTTGTAGAAAGTTTACCAATATTTCATTGGTAAGTACAATATTCCGTGTTTGCTACAAATAGAAAATAATTAGGTTGTTTTTATAATTTGGGTGAATTTAAAAATCGCATCTTTAATTTTTCTATCTGATTGTAGAAACAGATTGAGTTAAAATGCTTGTATTAACAAAAATGCTGTCTAACGAATTTTAAAAATTCTATTTTGAAATTAAAAAAATCTATTTTTAGTGAAACGGAGTTAAGGATTGTTAAAAGAATCTGCTAATTAACAATAAAGATAAGAACGCACAATAATTAAAAGATCCACTGAGCAATTTTTGGCTTTTTTATACCGGGAATCAAATACAGACTGTTTCGACCTTCCCAGGTCTCATCAGTTGATTTGCCTAGTACTCATAACTCAGTGGGATCCAAAGAAACATATTCAACGGACAAGCATGAACAAAATAATGGCCCTTCAATTAAAAAAACATCAAAATATACATTAAGAATAAAAAGGGCAGCAAATTAATCCCCACTAGCGGACAGCTTAGCTTGTAAAGGATTAATTTTTAAAAATAAACATATTCAGAAAGGAAAAAGTTTAACGTGCGTAAGAGTTAGTAATAAACAATAATAATAATAAACAGTTTATTTTTGAATAGAATTATCTCATGAAGAAAACTTTAAACGTAACTTTAAATTAGAAATATTCTGAGAAACATTGTTAAGAATCTTTTTAATCTTTGAGACGATCTCCTTGAAAATTTTAAAAAGACATATTTGAATTTTTAACCTTGTTGAACGTTATTGCAAATACATCCTGTATATAAATTTTCCATGAAAATCGTTTCTTTGCGTTATTAATGTGTTTCAAAAATTGTTATTATAGTCTTGTTTTTTATTGCTTAGTTTTGATATTCATGTCCATATTGTTCAATTTGTTAGTTTTTTGTGTTTTTTTTTATTATTATTTAGGAGCCAGATTTCAGTACAAATTCGGTGTTTGGTATTTGGTTTGGCTCAAGGCGCTATTCTCTTTTGCTACGCTACTTCATGGTATGCGGGAGGATATTACATTATGACGGATCGAAACCTTGAATACAAAAGAATCATCAAGTAAAGTTTTGTTTCTCCCTTTTTTAGATTTAAAGTCACCTGAATGAAAGATAAGATAGTAAAATATTGTAAATTGTTTTAATTAGTTATTAGTTATCTCTTCACTTTAAAGGCACTTGCATTATTCCTAACTGAGTGATTAATCAAATGATTCAAATAATGAAAAGCAAAAACAATAACCACCATTAATAATGAGGTTTTATAAATGAAAAATATTCTGTTGATTGAAATACTAGGGATCCTTAAGATTAGAAGAAAGATTTATGTTGTATCCACTGAATATTTATGATAGACATGTAATATCTTTTGGGCAATTTCTCTTTAAAGACACACTTCTGTCAGCTGAAGCCAATTGTGTTTTTTTTTCTTCTTTTCAAAACAGTCCACATAAAAGAAATTAAATAAAAATTCTTTCGGATAAATTCATCCGTACAACATAAAAAAAAAATCTCTAGTGAAGAAAAAAACCCCAACATATTGCTATATCACGAACTTTTACAAACCTTTTCTAACTGAACTTTACAGACAATTATATCAAATTTCTAAGATTGAGGACGCCTAATGAAGAAAAAATGTTGATTAAAAACCTTATAAAACTGTTTTTATTATTTTTTTTGTAATAATTTTGTAATTTGACTAAGAAATTCAAATTGACAAATAGGGGAAAATTTTCTCCTCAAACTGAGTATTAAAAAAAGCTTTAAGAGATTTTGTAAAACTATATAATAATATATTATATATATTTTCAACAATAGTTGAGACCAAGTTATTTACAAGATGACGTCTCAAAATGGCTTTATTGCTGATCATCAGCTGAGAATAGTCATCTGTAAATAGCGAGGTCTCAATACAGAGGTCATTGGAATTAATCGTAAATATGAATATGGCACTTCCAAAAATTAAAATAAAACAATAAATATATATTAAATATAAGACAGGGAAATTCATTTCCCCCCCCCCCCTCCGCCAGCCTCAAATGAAATTCCGGTAGTTATGAATGAAATGTCACCTGTGGAATTAGAGTAAATTTCAAGTTTTTTGGAAGGAAACAATTCGTTAATGCATATTAGGAATAAATCTGATGGAAAATTACCGGTTTTTTTTGGTAATTTTTAAGAAAATTCCAGATTTTCTTGGAACTCTTTCACAGGCGGCGGATGTGCACACGACAGACGAACAAACATAAGGTATGCATTTTTCACAATTTTATTTTTTCAACCAAAAACAATTAGGCTTAGGTTAGCCAAGTTAGGTTGGCTTCGCTGCAGGATATAACCCTTCAAATTTGGCTTAGGTTAGCCAAGTTAGGTTGGCTTAGCTGCAGGATATAACCCTTCAAATTTGGCTTAGGTTAGCCAAGTTAGGTTGGCTTAGCTGCAGGATATAACCCTTCAAATTTGGTTTAGGTTAGCCAAGTTAGGTTTACTTAGCTGCAGGATGTATGTATTGATAAATAACCCCGCCATTTTCATCACACAAACCAGTGCCGGAAAGTAATGTTTAACCAAAAATTAGACCGCCATGTTCATTGTTTTATACGTGTGCTTCCGCAAAAGAGTCCCGCTTTAAATTCAAATTTTCTTAAAAACTACAAAACAAACCCGAGGTTTTTCATCACTTTTATTCCTACGATGTATTAACGAATCGTTTTCGTCCAAAAACAATTCAATTAGCCGTAATTCCACAGGTGACATTTCATTCATAATTACCGAAATTCCTTAGGCATTAAAAGAAACATAAGCGTGAAACGGACATTTTGAGATGTCCTCTTGTAAATAACGTAGTCTGAACCATTGTTTATTCTACAATTTTAGGCTTATTATGTTTTCTTAATGCCTAAGGAAATTCATTTAAGGCTGGCGGAGGGAGGGAATTATGAATTATTTTTGAGGTGTTTTTATTGTTTTATTTTAATTTTTGGAAGTGCCCTAGTCTTGTTTGCGATTAATGTATATTTTTTTTTATAGACATTTGAATAGGATTTTATTCGTTATAGGGTCACTGAGATGTTGATCTTCGGTTCTGTGATGGTGGCGCAGGCCATAGTATTTTCTCCTGGTTTCTTAACATCGGCAGGTGTAGCAAAGCAGGTGTTTGGTTTATGGGATAGAAAGACAGCCATGCAATCCCAAGAGCTGAATTTTATTCCGGTAAAGATATTACAGTGTTTATTCTACTATTAGAATAAGAAAATTGATCAATTGTTTAATATCATACTTTCCTTTAAACATTTATTAGAACAATAAGTTTTATTTCCCAGCTTTGGAGTGTTTATGCATTTGGTGCTACTTTCATCTCGGAACTATCAAAGGCTAGATCTAGCAGGTAGATATTTGGGCCTCAGAGATCATTAGAACAATCTTCTAGAGAGTCTCAAAACATTTGAAATCATGTTTGTAGATGGTTCAGAGATAAAATACTATACTATTTAACAATGAATGTTTTATTAAAGTGCAGAGAACTCTGACCATGATTTTCACTTAAGAAAGGTGATCTAAGAAAGGAAAATATTTGCTAACGTCGTTTTTTTAATCATCTAACAATACTCATCAGAAATTCGTCCATTTCTAATTTCTGTGAATCGTTATTATAGAATAATGATCCACAAAAATCTATGACTTTGATGTATTCTTGCTTACAATTCATTGTTAATGTGATCTAAGTATGCATGGAGGCCATTGGAAACCAAGTCGACAAAAATTTGAAACAATATTAATAAGATTTCATATTTAAAAATAAATTCTAGAAATCTACCATGAACATCCATGAAAATCAAACTATATTTCTACTAATTGAATAAAGTAGTTTCCATATTTTTCAATCTCATTTCCATTTTTTGACAATAATAGATTTAAAACAGCATATTGAAATGTGGTTAAGTCTTTTGACAATTTATATTGCTTGCCGAAATATCATCTAGAAGATAAAGGGGACCTACATTCTGAAAAATACTAATTCACAATAAAAGAATGAAAAAATCTGGTAATAAACAAAATAGTAAAAGTAAATAAGTTTCAATAACTTACATTGTTATTAGAATAAAAAAAAAATCGTAATTTATGTAATATGTTCATTGAAAAATAATGTAATAAAAAAAGAATGTGAGATTTGTTTTAAAAGAAAGTTTCATCGATGTAGATGTCTTATCGGATATCAGGAAGATGATCAAAGGAAAGAAATGATGGAGGAAGAATGGAGAAAGGACAGCCTTTTAATCTGAGGTCAGATGGAGAGGGAAAAGTTTAATAAGTCTGTTGATGCAAAAAAATGTTTTTTAAAGCTTCTTTTGAATTGAAAAGGAGATAACATAAGCTGTATATCACCAAATTTAATGTTCTTTTGTGAGATGAAAGTAAACATGAAATATTTCGAAAATATACAAGGTACTGAAAAACTCTGTACAAAATTTTACGGGAGATCGGGAACACCAAGACGTTTTTTGTTAATGAATGTACGTCCGATGACGTCATTAGTCGCTGCCAAGGAGCGTTGAAAGAGTATAGGTTGATCGCATGCCCCAGCGGCTAGTGTTTCATGAGGCAATTACAACACACATGTACGCGAGAAATAAATAATACATTCCAATGACGAAGCTATTACGTTTCACGTGACGAAGCTACTACGTGTCACGTGACGAAGCTACTATGTGGTCACGTAGTATGTTGGTGTGTTTGTTTAGCCTGTTGCAGGTAGAAAAGAATATGGACGTCGGCATCTTTAAATCAGATTCATTGCAGTACTTCGCGTGTAAGTATTATTTTGATTACATCTTGAAAAACTTTGACTATAGTCCGTTCCACCTGTTTGTTAGGGGCACATAGTCAACACATTATCTCTGTCAACGTTTCCTATGATGCCAGCGGACATACATTCATTAAGAAAAAAACGTTTGTATTGGTGTTCCCGATCTCCCTGACAAATTTATACAGTTTTTAAGCACACTTTATGTAGTTTATGCTGCAATACACTATGAATTGAGAGATATTTGATATTGTTTTCATTGGATTTTCGGCTAATGACTTTCTTAGAAATGCTACTGAGCTATTACGGTTGGCGGTGATAGCTGGCATCAGTTTGTATGATCGAGATGCTGAGATCTAAGATAAATGTATCGGTAGTGGACATTAGAATGAGAATTTTCGCTATTTTCGTGAAGTCTGATTTTATTTTCATCAGTCATGTTTTTAGAAATATATTTTTTTCCGTACAACTCCTTCCTTTACTCGTTCCTTAACTTGAATTTTGAAATGAAGAAAAAAAAAGAAATATAGAACGATTGTCAGAGCAGCTGTTACAGCACCAGATTCATCACTTTGAATCCAATATGTGACCAATACTGAAGTGACCGCCCGGACCATTAGTAGAAGACTACGGGAGCAGAATTTATGCTCGCGGCCCCCATTACCCTGCCTACAACTGACAAGTACGCAACGTCAAGAGTGATGGGCTGATTAGGAATTGGGCTGATTAGGGCGAATTCTCTTCAGTGGTCAGTACCCTTTTAAACTGATATCCGAAAACCACTGCAGACGTGTCTGGAGACGCTCTCACTATCGCTGTCGCACGCCACACCGCCCGACAACAGGGAGTTATGGTCGGGGGTGCATTTTGTTTGATAGCCAAACAAAACCCTTGATAGCCCTCTGTGGCACCCTCACGGCACAGCGCAGCGGTACGTTGATGAAATTCTACGACCGGTTGTGTTGCCGCTCCTTTCGCGGAACCTTCGGCTTATAACGTTCGGCCATACGGCTTGTTTCTCTATTGATTGTCTTTGTGGCCAGCCTTGTGTCACCAGATCGCCAGATCTCTCTCCTATTGAGCACATTTGGTATGAATTAGCCCGCAAATTAGAGAGCATTTGGCAAGAAATCCCACAGAACACCATCCGCCAATTATATCAATTAATGTCACGTCGGTAACAGTTTGTATCCAAGCCAGAGATGGACTAACGCCATACTGACCTACATCTAAATAGGAAAATATTTTCAGTAAAATATTTTATTTGTAAAATAAAAAAACAAAAAAAACAAATTGATGTTAGTTTGATAACTGAACTGTGGAGAATTTGAAAATACTTGGATATTATTTATAAATATATTTTCAACTCATATTCGAACACTTTTGGTATAAAATTCAGGTAATATCAATGAATAAAAACTAGGGAATAATTCTGACAATATTAAGAAACAGAAGACAAAAATATAAATGAAATTTTCTAAATGTTTTTTCATTTAGAATTTGAAAGATTAATTTCCCATACTATCTTGTTATCATGTAATAATTTAACGTGTGCTAAAAATTGTAGTTATAATTAAAAATAAAAACACACTAAAAAATGTTTTTTTAAAAAAATTATATAATTTAAAAATATCTATCCAGGGAATTTTCGAGAGGCTTCAGCAGCTCTCCTTGTCAACGACATTTTGAGTGCGTTTGTCTTTTTAATTATTTCTTATTACAATTAAGGTTTCTATCTCAATAGAATGAATATTGGGCAGATATTATGCATCTTGTTGTCTGTTGCTTTATTCAAGTCATTGAGGAATTTCATTTCTTTGTTTCATTTCTTAACTATTCATTCAAAAACGGAGAAAGAGCAACAAATTGTGATTGAGTGAATTGTGGTGGAATCATTCCTTAGTTTAAAGCAATTGTTAAGCAAATTATTTGTCAAAAGAATGTTGCTATTGGGGGATTTGAATATTTACTGCCTTTTGATGATCGAAATCCATAAGGTTGTTTTTTTATCTCTCACTGATAGAGATTAGACAGTGTTAATAACGTTTTCACACATAATACAAAAGTTAAGCTTATATCAAAAAGGAGACGAAAACTTTAGAAAAACAAACAAGGACGATTTCAACCCTGGCTTATTTTCAGCAGTCTTATGATGGAAACTGCCCTTGTTTGTTAAGTATTTAGTTTCCTTTTTATAATAATTGATATAACTTAACTTTTTAATACGTATAAAAATTTTGAATACTGTCTAACAAAGAGCATTCTACTCCGCACATGTTAAAATTTGATCTGCTCTGTCATTGATGATAGGATGGGGAATTAGTAATTCGGTTGTCATTTGTTTGTGATGAAAGCGTCTACAATCACCCATGATTTAGTACCATTGGACATTTTGAAAACAATATGATGCATATTGTTAATATGAATAATTATTATTCTGCCTACTTGCAACTAATTATCATAGGACAAGCATAGTTAGCACAAACTGAAGAAATGCATTTTTGTAAGGTGGTGCAGGTTTTTTGTATTGTATTTATCTCTTAATAAGCTTAAAGTTTTTTTTTTAAGTAAAAGTGCCTCGAAATTAGTTTAATTTATCTATTAAATGAAAATGAGCCAAATAAGCTCGTATTATATTAAAAATTCGACCAAAATAAAGAGATGAGCATGATTTTATCATTCTGTTGGCCAGCATTTTGATGTTACCTCGAGTATTAACTTCGAGGATTAGCTTGAAAACAAAATCATCGTCATCATTCTGCTTAAAGATTGTCAGAAATAACAGTTCTGCATTTCCATTTCTATTAAAAAAATATTTGGAATTTCATCATTATAAGATTATTATCACTGATTGTGGACTTAAACAGTTTGATTATAGAATTCTAACCATATGGGGTTTATGATGTATCATATTTAAATACAAAGCAATCGCATTAAGATATAGTTTAAGATCAAGATAATTTAAGAAATTTAAGAATAAAACAGCACATCACTAGATAGCACATCAAGGGATCTACAATATGATTCGACATAAGAAATAACCTAGATTACTGTCCTTGTAGACCATTACCTGAATGAGCAAAGTCAGGCATTAAACAAAGAAAAAAAGGAATAATCATTTGTTGTGTGTAGGTGATATTTTTGTAGAGGTTTTAAATTATAAAGAATAATTTAATTAGTAATATTTATATTATTAAATTTGTGTGCTTGAAAAGAAATTTTTTTTATTTTTTTATCGAGAAGCAAATTCAAATTGGTAATTTGAATTACGCAAATGAGCCTCGTTACGTTACGAGAGGGAGTGAGATGTAATGAGCTCTTTAGCCTCACTCTGGGTGAAGTCGATCGGGTTTATCAGCGAGTCTATGATCGGGTTGAACAAACGAGATCACTCTGGTCTGGTGCTAAGAAACTAAAATGCTACTATGAACTAAGACAAGTATCCAACCAGAACTACAGAACTAATATGCTACTAAAACTAAAACTACAACTAGAATTAGAAAGGAAGAAAGCAATTAGAGATTACTAGAAGATAATTCAACTAGTACGAATACTAAAATTATTCACGAACTATTGGAATTATCAGAAGTGAGCTGAACCCGTGAATCCTAATGAATTACTCAGGAAACGAACTGAAGTCAGAAGGCAGAGGAATTCATTATCCCTTAGAAGCAGAGGTTAATCTAGGACGAATAATTTCACTCGGGTGAAAAGCGAAAAGCCATTCAACGTCTGAGCGCCGTAAGAAGTCAGACCATTGCCGTTAAGGAGCACAGGACAAGTACTAAGGCATCATGGGAAAGTTCTCAACTGAAGGAGAAACAGCTGACTAAGATAGCGGTGGCCATGTTGGAGCGAACAAGCAGAGGTCAAGTGCCGGACCATGCAGTATTTCGAACCATCGAGAAGAGAAGCGTGAATTCCTACCGAACAATTCGAGGAGAAATTATTCACCGAGGTGAAAAGCCACTAGTATTCAACATAAACTGTGAGTAAGAATTTATTATTTCATTTTGGAGGGAAAACGTTTTGCCGAGAGGAGCAACAAACAACTCTTAAGTGAAAGTTGATTAAGAAAACCTGGTTCGTTTGAAGAGAACGATATTAGTGAGAATATCGTAAATGTTAATTCACACAGGTGATAAAATTAAGCGATTATTATATAGCTGAGATAATTCACACAGGTGAATATGTAAAAGCCATTGTTTATTATTTCAAGAAAGAAGTAATTTATTTGAACTTAACTCTCGCGTTAAGAGATAACGGAGTGTCAAGTAATTAGTAATTATTTTATTAATAATTAGAGCTTCAGGATTAAGAAGTTAATCATTAGGAAGCGTGCTTTTGAGAATTGTACTAGAGAACTGAAATTAATTGAGAATTTAATTTCGTCGGATTTGTGAACTATTATATTTTGGTTACGTTTTGAATATCGAATTGATATTAGAACAGAGTGAAGTAATTTTATTAGTGAAGATTCCAAGAAGCAAGATTAGAGAACTTTCTATAAAGAACTTTTCTGACGTTTGTGACGTGGGCTACAGCAGGAACGAAGTCTGAAAATTGTGTACATACAACTATTTAATTTTACATGACCTCTCTAATAAATCTTTTAAGATTTTATTTTGTTTATTGGCTACTCTTCCTTCAACTCTGCCAAACAAAACTACCCGTTCTGCAGAACTATGGAGCAGTTTTATTTAAAAATTTATGAAAAATATGTTTTCTTAAACAATTTTTAAGCCTTATATTAGTTACTGCAAAATTCAAATTGCTAGATTACAGCCAAATCCCATTTGAGGGACCATTACGTTCAAATCACCACACACTGGGTTGCTTGTAAAGCTTAAAAGTTCTATTCCCACCCACTACAGTAATTTGCTAAATGATGTTTCCCAGTTAGTTGTTCTACAGTGATAGCCGATATCCCCACCTCTTACAAATGGGACTTCCCGTCTTTTCTAAATTAAAATAAAGGGGAGGTTAAATCTTTAAGGATTCATTCAAGAAGCCTTATCTTTCCTTCAAAATGGAAAGAAAAACTGGATCAAAACACTCCAGTTAACTTTAAATTAATGGTCTACATCAGCGGTTCCCAACCTTTTTCAGCTGGCGACCCACCTTTCCTTATCGGAATACCTCCACGTATATAGGAATAGAAGAATATAGAATAAACCATATTTGTATCGTATCCCTTCCTTCTAAATAATCGATTTTCGATTTTTCTGATCTTTTCTGATGGTTTATTCGATGGTTTCTGATAGTTGTAGGATCAAGTCGCGACCCACCTGTAACCCTTCCGCGACCCACCGGTTGGGAAACGCTGGTCTACATTATTCTTAGAGAAAATATGAAGCATTGGTGATTAAATGAATTTCTCCCTGCTTACAATATTAAAACAAATAAAGAATTGTACTTAAGTAGTAAGAATTTTATAGCGTGCATGTTGACTCTATGAAATAGAATAATGCCAAGGCACATAATTAAAATTAAATAATACACACAAATAAAAAATTCCAATCGGTTTCACTTACGAAAAGAACTGTCTAACATTCTCAAGGTAAAGAATACAAAATGGCCTTTCATTGTAAACTGTTCAAAGCCTCTTTAACATAAAGTCAACATGCTGTGCCTAATTGACTTCATCTGGGGGCACGGGAGTGCCCCCGCCAAGACGAGCCGAAGCCAGGAAGGGTACTTAGTACCTTTTCTCGAAGCGTTTCGTCGTATTTTTGAACCCTTATAGCTTCGGCCTGGATAATACTAGAGAGCTCAAATTGTTAGGATAAGATGCAGTTAGCAGACTAATGAAATACGCTAAGTTTCATTTATTTAGCTTTTATACTTTGGATTTTATTAATACCAAAAATAAGACGAATCCGTCACTGATTCACTCACTGACTGACTGACTCATGATCATCAAAACCTCTAGGGTACTTCCTGAAGTCCTAGAAAGCTGAAATTTGGTATGCAGGCTAGGTTTAGCACACAAACAACAAACAAAATTAAGAAATCTGTAACTTTCACCCTCCAACCCCTCATAAAGGGGGTTCCGGTTCTTTATTATATAACAATTTCTGATAGGTATATCCCACCCAAAACATTTCATGTAAAATAAGTTGCGAAGACTCACATGCTCATAGCGCTTTCACTGTTAAAAAGTTATCAGATCTCATCTGATAAGAAATGAAATCCCACCCAAAACATTTCATGTAAAATAAGTTGTCAAGACTCACATGCTCATAACGCTTTCACTGTTAAAAAGTTATGAGATATCATGTAGAGCCAAGCCCATAACTCTACAAGGTCTAACTCTACAAGCCCTAAAAACCCTATATCTTGGTCAAAAAAATATGGCTTGGCCGTTTCATGGAACTATTTCATCCCACCAAAACATTTCATGTAAAATGAGTTGCCAAGATGCTCATAACGCTTTCACTGTTAAAAAGTTATCATATCTCATGTAGAGCCAAGCCCCTCACTCTACAAGGCCTAACTCTAAAAACCCTACCATCTTGGTCAAAAAGTATGCCTTGGCATACTCCATATCCTTTACATAACTCCATGGGATTGTCTGTGCGACAGCCACAAAACGGCCATGCCATTCTTTTTGACCAAGATATAGGGTTTTTAGAGTTAGGGCTTGTAGAGTTAGGCCTTGTAGAGTAAGGGGTTTGGCTCTTCATGATATCTCATAATTTTTTAACAGTGAAAGCGTTATAAGCATATGAGTCTTGGCAACTTATTTTACTTGAAATGTTTTGGGTGGGATTGTAATTGACTGCAGCAGCACTTTGGCTTTATGTTAGTGAGGCTTTGGACAGCTTGTAATGAAAGGAAACGCTGAATTCTTTACCTTGAGAATACTAGACGGGTCTTTTCGCTAGTGAAACGTGTGAGTCTTTGCTAGTGAGTTTTATAATTATGTATTATTTAATTTTAATTTTGGCGTTGGTGTTAATTTATTTCATATAATTAAGTGCAATTAACAGCATTCATTGAAGAGTTTCATTTTATTCCCGAATTTTACTTTACAGTAATTGAAATTTGTTTGTTTGTTTCAGAAGCGAATCAAACCCAGAATACGTTTGAATGACGTCCATTTCACATTCCCTACTCGTCCCGATGTGACTGTACTCAAAGGCCTCAGTCTTTTAGTGGAGCCCAATCGTAAAGTGGCTTTGGTAGGCGAGAGTGGCAGTGGGAAGTCTACTTGCATTCAACTGTTACAGCGTTATTATGATCCCAGCAGCGGAAAAATAGTAAGCAATATAATTACTGAGGGCAAGTTTATGTATAATCAATGTTATTTAAGACCGTAAACTCAGCTTTAATGTTTGGAATAAAATATATTCTTTTTATTAAATAAAAAATATCGCACATTTAAAATAAAAAACTTATTACCACGAAACAGGACATTTCGACCAGCGGAAAACTGCCAGGTCATCTTCAGCTGAAAAACTGCCAAACAAAAGAGCTTAAGAATATTATAGAGTATCTATTCCAGGTCTCATGGGAGAAATGTAAGGAATCGGACAAAATAGTTAGGTGAACTGTATTGACCTCCAACATTAGGTGTTTTTTAACCACTAATGTTATCCAAAGACAGTTGATAATTTAAATGATATTTAAAATCAATTACAGCTATTTCAGTTGAAACAAATTTAGAAATAAAAATACAAATCGGAGAATGGATATTCTGAGTCCTATTAAACTTTCTTTTTAGGTCTTCAACGTTTTCCCTCTAGAGAACAGTCAAACAGCTTGATATTACAAACCCTTTAACAGTGATCTGAGTCGTGTGTTGAGCTAACGGAAGTACCTAATGAATCTCTTGTCAAATGTCCTAAATATAATAGTTGCGTTCAGATTCTCTTCAATTCTTTCTTTTCTTAATATTCCGGGATAAAGTTTGTTGAACCCATAAAAAATGTGTTTTATTCTAAATTTTCCTTTTGTTTAAGAAATATTAATTCATTAAAAACATCAAATTTTCAGAGCAATAAATTATATAAAGCATTAAGATATACCTTAAAATAGATTGTTGATTTAATTTTAATCTTTAATATACTATCTCTGGTATTGTTCATAAATTTCTTCTGTTTTTGAAAAATATCTAACGATATTTCTTTGAGACCCTCATTAATAGTTTCTGAAAGATATTTTCTTTTAGAAGTTGCCCCCAAAAAAATATCAAAAAACAATCTATGGTGATGAACTATAAATGAATGATGAATGAGTAAACTATAAGAATATAATTCCAATTCTTTATTTATTTATATAGCTATAATATGGTAATTTAAAAAAATAAAATTATGATTAAAAATAAAATTATAATTATATATATATATTAGCAGCAAAGCCTGTCGGACGAAAGGCATAAAAAAATCTGAAAAATCATTTTATTATCAACTATCAAATAAAAAGTAAATGTAATCTAAATACTGCGCTAACTTGTGAACGAAGCTTCTACGCAAAAATGGTTTTGAGTTTCGAAATCAGCGTAAACAACTGAGTACGCCAAATTTCATTAAAATGGATGCAGTGGTAACAAAATTATTTGTTTTTGAACGTATGTTTTGTTAGAATTTCAGTTGTCGAGGGCAGTTCCCAAGAATAAAATTTCATGGAAACAACATGGAATGACACAATGAACTAATATTTTCATCCAATTTGAGTACCCTTGATTCAATGGTATCAATGAAAAACCGTTGGATCTATCTTAATAGCTTAATTATTCGAGTTATAGACAGCTTATTGTGCTTTAATTCTCTGACAATTTGTAGATTTTTTAATTATCTTCAAGTAATTTAATAATAAAAAATTGTTCCATTACAATATTAAATAATGTAGATGTTATATTGTTTCCTATAAATGATTGTAGCAACCAAACTCACCTTTGTATAATCTAAATACTGCGCTAACTTGTGAACTAAGCTTCTACGGCAAAAATGGTTTTGAGTTTCAAAATCAGCGTAAAAAACTGAGTAAGTATGCGAAATTTCATTAAAATCGGTGCAGTGGTAACAAAATTATATCGAGTTACGGACAGACAGACAGACAGACAGACAGACGAACTTAGCCAATTATATAAGTTGAGTTGATATATAATTCATTTCATTCTATTACTCAACAACTCAGTGGACATTGAATGCTCATAAATGAAGAGAAATAAAGAAGCTACGTATATTATTGCCATTTTCAAAAGGACAAACCTACATAATGAATATTTTGTTTTTTTGTTTCGCCAAATAAACAATTGATTATGGTGTCGCAGTGGATAACTAACTTCCTGTGTATGTCCCATTTGAGATTCATGCTCTTAGTGATGTCACATACAACAAACAATTATCAGGTACAATTACTAACTGTTGAGATTTTGAGATTCAAGGTAGAAATGACGATAAATCGTGCCAATAGCGCAGCAAGATCTGGTTTCAGAAATTTCCAACAAATAAAAGTCGACAGAAAAAGGAGAAAGTTAAAATTCATGGATGCACACCAACAATCACTCAGTTTCTTCGACTGATTCTCGTTTAGTTTTCTGAGACTGAAGATTTTTTAAGAACATAATTGAATCCTTTGAATTCTTTCTTTTTGTTACTCATAAGTGAAACTCATGACAAAAGCTCAATGTTTTGAAATGAACGGAAAAAAATAAGATTTACAAATAGATGTGGGAAATTATTGTGAAACAGCAGATTATGAATTAAATGAAGATCCAAACCGTTTTGCCAAATAATTATGAAACTCCGTATTTTTATACGTTTTTAGATTAAAGCAAGTGAGGAGAGAATTTTCAGTCCAGGATTTGATTTTTAATTTCCGCTTTAAACTAAAAAATAAGCCCAAAAAAAACTAAGAAATAATGTAAATAATATTTATTTAAAAAAAAAACAAAGAAATAATTACAAAATTGCTACAGTAAAATTTTAATAAAATTTTAATAAAGATACTAAAATTTAAGTGATATTTCTGTTTTGTGTTGTTGGGTGCCAAGTGATATTACTCTCGAAAGCGAATGCCAATTTCAACGCATCGTTATTGCATAGTTTGAGCCACTAAATAATGATCAAAAATTATGAAACTTCGTACAATTAATCATTACGTAACATCAAAGGCAACAGTGCATTTGAAATATTATTAAATCAATGCGAATCCCATGAAAAAAGTAGTCCAACTAGAATGTTAGTTTAAATAAAATAAGAATAAACAACATATTGTATCCTGGATTAAAATTTCTTTTCTTTAAAAAGATTAACTTTAGTGAAAACCCAATAGCTGCAATTTACATGTTTATGGTTTAATTAAGCTAAATTTGACAGCTTTTCATAAGTTTTAAATTAAATATTGCATTTAAATTTTCTTGAGTTAAACCCCACGGAATTACTTGCATCTATCAAACTCTAAAGCTTGACAAAAGAATAATTTGTAATAAAAAAAAATATTTAAATTTATTAATATGATGATACAATCATGTGAAAATAATAGAAATTATAAATCAAAAGTTTAAATGAAATTGTCAAATGAAGAAACTATGTATTTAATGCTTTCTTTTAATGTTTAATATAAAAAATTGTACAGATTTTTACAAAGTGATTGTTCTAGTTTAAAATTTTCTTCATTTTCTTCAGGGCGCTTCGTTTTTTATCTTGCGACCTCAATGTAATGTTTAGTTGTCTTATTCTGATAAATGTTCTAGTACTGGCTTAGGATATTGTTTGTCATTTACAGTAACACTCGTCCAGGTCGCTCGGTGTTTTACAATTAAAGGAATCATCATCATTATCTGTTAATTTGCGACTAGCAAATAATGCCTCAGTCATTGTCAAATCGGTCCCAGTAGATTCGAGGCCAGTCTTCTCAAAAGTTGGGTGCTCATTATCCGGTCCTTTGTCGTGATCTTGTAAGGATGACAAATTTGTTTCGTCAATTCTTTCTTCAGTGTTCTTTTTCTCTGTAAATACTGCTTGTGAATGTTTTCCAAGCAGGTACCATCTTGGCCGATACCTGAAATCATAGGCTGAAGGATGGTCATTAGTAGAACCCATACCACGCAGTTATGAAAATAGGTTCTCGAGAACGTCTGTATTAAGTTTGATCGTTCTGATGTATTCTATGCCGTGTCTTTGCCTGAGATCATAAAAAAGCAACATTAGAGATTTGCAGCTCATCACGATTCCCTTTTGAAAAGGTAGCAGGTTCCTTTTACCTGCAACTCTCATTGAGTGCATGACTTTGATCATTGTATTTAATAAGTCTTTCTGGCTTTGTTGATGTATGCCAAAAGCATTCACACCTTCGTGTTCACCATATTTCAGTTTAGAGTTCATAACATCAAACCAGTCATTTACTAAGGTAATGAAGTTTGCTGTATCTACAGCACCTTCGTCTGTAATAAAACCTTGTTCTATGCAAAATTGAATTGCCTTAGCAGTTGTCCTAGAGAAAAGTTGAGCTGCAGGTTTTACCCTTTGCCTTTTGGGTCCCTTCAGTCTAAGTGTGCATTTGAAAGTTTATGGGCCAGTTTCAAATCATGGGATGATGACATGTCGGATCGCTGACAAGCAGAAATCCACTTGTGTCTCAAGTCCGCTGTCTTCGGAAATCTATGAAATTTTATATTTGAATCCTTACAACGTTTTTTGTTTGTAGAGTTGTTACACCCGTAAACAGCACAGTAACCCATGGTGTATGCGAACAGTCATGAAATGAGACACATCAGCCTATTCACTTGATATTCACCATGATTATGTAGACATCTTATCAATAGGATGAGGATAATTGTTTTCAATTTCTGTAAGGAGTGACTTTCATGTTGACTGTAAGATGTAGCTGCTTTATCTTAACAAAAGGGACAACATTTCCACAAGATAAAAAAAAAGAATCAGAAGAGTCCAGCTGCTCAGTCAGTGATTAAAATATTTCGGATACCAAAAAAAAGTGAGGATTACCAATGAACAAACATTCTTCAATAGTCGGGGAAAAAATCAATTGCTCTAAAGATAAGATTGTGACTGAAATCAATCCTGTTATTATTTTTTTTATTAATCTTTTCTTTAATTCTTTAAATGCTGTATATTTTTTATTGTCGTTTTTGTAGTTTTGATCTTCACAATTTTAACAGTGAATCCGAGAGGCACTAAGTTTTGCACGAAGTTTGGCACGGATGATGAGAAGAAAGAGGCGGTGCATACTCGGCTTCACAGTGAACCAAAGATTTTTTTTCTCGCGGAATCCAGATTCTTACAAGTGTTACAAGGGTCTTACAAGTGTTGGTGCACTAGTATTGAATGTAACTATATGGGGACTATATTAAAAAGTCATGAAGGGGTTTTGTTTGTATGTGTGTAAATTTTGTCAATAAAAAATAGTTAGGGTTACTTTTTGATTCGTCCTCGAAATTTGATCAAATACGGAGGGTTGTTTACAATCTATGGTAACGATTTGGATTCGGGTCTATTTCCCAGAAATTCCTTTCTCCACCAACGATCATGCTCTATTTGATGGCCATGAGATACTGCTATCGCTCTGCAGCGCAGTTTCCATTGCAGGAGATTACTGCGAAGAACGGGAAGACTTATACGTTGCCACTCCTGCTGACAACATTTCCAGAGTCCATCCAATGAACGAGGACGTCGTCTTCCCAAGGCTCGTTTTAATAGTCCAAATGCGCAAAAATCCATGGGTGATGCATCTGGAGACTTGACTGGTATCTCGGTAAACGGTATAGCCTGAATTCCGGTTTGCTGTTCCATTCGTGTCAGAAAATTCTGGGTCGATTTGGACGTATGGCTGGACGCCTTGTCTTGGTGGAGACGGACCTTGGAAACGTCGTTTCCGTAAAGAGCAGGTAGTTCCTGTGTATAAATTGGTGTCAGTACGTGATCCTGATAGTACGCAGAATTCACCTTTACATTTTGAGCCACCCTCCGTATCTGTAGCTTGCCTTGATAGGAATAACCCGCAAAGATCATGAATCCCTTCGAAAAAGTTTCATGACATTCTCTGTACCAATTTGGAAACGATTTGGCTCCCACTGGGCGATAGAAAATCGCCCTTGGTTTATTGCAGTCGAACAGATAAATATATGCTTCGTCTAATGTGGCCACATACTTCCATTTATCCCCAGCGAGATGTCGTTCATACAGTTTTCTGCAATTTGTCTTACGTTCTGAAATGTGCTTTGGTAAGAGCTTGTGAACCTTGCTTTTATGTCTCGTTTGAAGTCCCAAATCTTTATGGATAATCTTGTTTACGGTACGAAGAGATGTTCCTACCTTCGCAGCAATAGTCCTTTGGGTCGCTGGATTGCTCCCCGTCACCATTTTCTTGACTTTCTCAATGACAGACTTTGTGCGACTTGTAGGTGTCCTTGGATTTGCTTGCTTTTTAGTCCTGGAAATCTGTCCTGTACCGGCCAAACCAACACCAGCCAACACGTTATGAACTCCTTTCTTCGAAATGGTGAAACCTCTTTTTCTACATGCCGTAATTATTGCGGAATAACTAAATTTCGCGTCGGAAATGGCTGTAACTTACCCTTCCCAAAACTGTGACACTTTCGGCGGCATTTCTCCGAACAAACTAACCCGCACCCCTCCACACTAATCTTTAAGTACTCTCTGTACGTTTGCATAAATCTGCATACCTACTGTGATTGGTTGCGTCGTCACGCGCCATGCAAATCGTTACCATAGATTGTAAACAACCCTCTGTAGTATATAATTTATATTACTAGTATGCACCTATTTATTTTACGGATGATTTTAAAAAAAGCGAACGCACTTGCTTAAAATCTTTTCTTTAAAAATCTTTAAAAAACATGTAATAGAGAAACCAGTCCTAGGTTTCAATCTGTTAAAAGGTTTTCATCAGTGACATTAATGGAAGGTTTGAAACCTAGGTCTGGTTTCTCTATTACATGTTTTTAAATGTTTTTTAGTTTTTTAAAAATTTTTAAAGAAAAGATTTTAAGCAAATGTATTAGCTTTTTTAAATTCATCCGTAACTGTATGCACACTCGTTAAATTTTTATCCTCTAACCTATTTTTTTTTTATTATTATTAATTTATTTTTTGCAGTTATTGGATGGGTTTGATATCAAAAACTTGGACTTACGTTGGTATCGATCCAATATTTCTGTGGTATCTCAAGAGCCAGTGCTTTTCAATCGAAGTATTGAAGAGAATATTGCTTATGGGGACAATTCCCGAGAAATTCCTTTGGGAGAAGTAGTAAGAGCAGCTCAAACAGCCAACATTCACACTTTCATCATTTCATTGCCAAAGGTTAGTGTTTGATCACATCAAATGATTTAAAATTTGTAAAAAACAAATTCCCTATAATTACCATAAAAATTAAAAACTCTTTTATATTGAAACTTTTACGTGTGTCGCTGAATTCCAGAAGATTAAAAAATTACACTCATTAAAAACAATTAAAAGATTTAAAAAGCAACTTGTTCCATCTCATGTCCGTGGCTGTCGTCGGGCAATACAAAGTTAAAATTAAAATACATTGACTTTTATATACCTATTCAAATTTGATAAGACAACAAAGAAAAATATCCTTTTTCATTTCTTTTTTAGTTCCTTTTACCGTTTCCAGAAACAAAAAAAAAAGGAACTAAAAAAGAAATGAAAAAGGATAATTTTGTTGTTTTTATTTTCATATATATAGATCACGGCCTCGAAGTATTATCACTCGTATTCACGGAAGCCCTCTTCTGGAAGGGTGGTCTTCAAGTGGTCTTCAGCCCAATTTCCCTCTCAACACAGTGCTCCAAGCCCATCGGCCAGACCCCTAACTTTGGTTGGAACGGTCTCAGATGAGCAACCATCACAACACAACCATCTCCACCATTAGATGGACTCATCCTTCAGCAATCAATTTGAATAGGTATATAAAAGTCAATGTATTTTAATTTTAACTTTGTATTGCCTGACGACAGCCACGGACATGGGATGGAACATGTTGCTTTTTAAACCTTTTAATTGTTTTTAATGTGTGTAATTTTTTAATCTTCTAAAATCTCTTTTATTAGTCTCTGTTATAGAACAATATAACTGCAAAAATTTTTTAAAGACCTTTCTTTGCAAGAATAATCGATCTTACTTTGGTAACATATTCTAAAAGGTGCAGCCAGCCTTTCATGCCCTTACGATTGCCGGCCTAGATTAGGAAAAAACAAGAAACCTATGAATTTTTTTTTTGAAAGTGGCTGGGATGTTAGTTATGGCCAAGTCACACCATCATATTTTTCATCATTGTTTTAATCACTGACCCTATCATTGATGGTCTATGATCGTGTGATTTGCGTCTGTTGACCATTTTCATCACTGATCCCATCATTGAAAAAATTTAGGAACTGTTCTAAAAAGTCAGTTTGTTTCAATAATGGTAGTTAGTGAGCTCCAATCAGAAGAGACCCTACAGCCGATTGCAAAAAAGCCGGCCGGCGCCATTTTGGCCACCGATTCGATTGAATACAAGGCTATTATGAATTAATATTACAGTGAGGATATTATCTTTTGAAAATAAACAATATTTTAACTGAAATAAATCATTTCTACGCGTCAGCATGTGCAGATGTCAACTTTTTAAAGAGATTTTTCATTTCTTATTGAAGCTTCATCACGCTTGCAGAGGATTGTGGGATTGTCGCTTTTCGAATCGAAATTCACTTCGCTTCCGCTTAAATATTAAGAGATGCTACATTAATAGAAGCGTCAATTGATGATTTCGACAATGTAAGATCATTTATTTAATAATCCTACTCATATTTGTAATTGGAAATAGATTAAAATTATTTCAAAAGATAATAAGATATCATTTTAAAATGAAAGAAGCTGTCTTGTTTAAGAAATTTAATAATCGACTATTAATTAGGAACACGAGATTCCGGAAATTACAAATTTACTAAATAATAATTTGTTATAATTTGGTTGATTGTTCAATTTGACTGCAAGAATATTTTGAAAGTAAAATGTATATTTCGTTGTATACATTTATACGACTATTGTGTTGAGATTTTCTTTTCTGTATTTAAACTCTACGAAAATGGATAATACATAGTAGAAACATGTTGAGGAAGAGTTTATTAAAAGTTTGCGATGATTGACCCATTTTGTCTATATGTTATTAATAAACTAAGATCTACACACGCAGTCTTTCCGTAACTGGGAAATGCTTGGAGTTGCCGCCAAAACCTTTCCAGCTAACGCTCTACCAATCATAGGCACTATTTCATCATATTTCTTCGATCGTGTGATCACGATTTCCGGTGGAAAAACAATGATAGGAACACTTCACTGAAAACTTTGACCATTTCATTGAAGCAAAACAATGATGAAAAATACGATGGTGTGATTTGGCCATTGTTGCAATGCCGGAACGCACCGAAGTGCGAGCTTCGTAGCCGAAGCCTCCGTGTTCCAGGGAGCGCTAGTGTGAACCCCTAGCAGACTCCCTAGAATTTCAAGGGAAAGATACGGGGGTGGTTTCCCGTGGCCTTCCCCAGGACGCCATTAAGGAATGACGTCAGACCGAAGAGAATGTGAAGAAGAGGCTGGTCAACACAGGAAAGGAAATTGAAACAGCCATGCCACTGCCGGATTTGAACCCAGATACTGGCGCACTGGCTACCACGGCAGACCGCCGCCGAGACCGCACGACCACGCCAGCACGGCGATTTGGCCATTAGTGCTTGCTTTATTGATTGAAGGATGTAATCCCGAATTCTGAATTTAACCACTACAGAGGCGGTTACTATGTGCTAATTAGAAGAATGTTTAGAAAATAACACTGACGAGATAAGTGCTTATATTGTTGTCGTCGTACTTCATTAGTATTAAAATTTTGTTTGAAAAGATTGATCGTAGAATGTGTGAAGGAAGTGTTTTTTGTAATATACTCCTGATATTGAAAGTGTAATACCAGGGAAATTGAACTGATATAATCTAATTTAGCATGACTAATACGATTACAGTTGCGTGAGTCGTACTTCGTTTGCGACTCACCACCAACGAATCACCCTTGAGCAATTAGCAAAGCAGCTTATATAAACCCATAGATGAGTTGTTGGTCCTTGGGCAGTCCTTACAAAATTCTGTGATGTTAAAGATCAGATCCGTGCTTGTAGATTTCTGAATTTGATCAAATAGTTTGTTTCTAAAAGACATCTAATATCTAGAGAATGATTACATACCAAAAAAATCAGGAGAAATGTAATCGTGACAACTTCAGCAAAATGTTTCACATGTTATTGCAACAACTTCGGAAAGTGTAAAAGTCTGTTCGATATCATTTGTTTGTAGATGGAGTTATAGGACGCAGTGTTTTGCTTAAAGACTCCTGTTGCTATTGGTAGAATGCTGTCGGTGGTACTATTAGTATTGCGTAATATTTTCTGAAGAGTCTAAATTCAACATTACGCTGAAGATTAGATATTCCGAAATGACCAATTCTTCAAACGGCTCCACAGTTCAGCATAACGCTTAGCCTGATGTGGGATGACTGATTAACGGATTTTCTGCCCACGAGTTTCTTTTCAACAGTGGTGTGCATCCTCGCCATATCTTTTACCAACTAAATTGTAACCTAGATATAGTCGTCCGACGGCTTCCACACGAGCTCCAACCATCATGTATTAACGTCAACAGATAGATACCACAGAGGAAACAATAGAGGATCAGGATCTATTCCATACCTCGATATAAGTATCCTCTCTAGCCGATTATAGGGCCGCTAAATATCGTCCTCTAGCACCGAATGTTGCCGTCAGCGGACATACGAGGGTCACTCCAAAAGTAATGCACAACATTTTTTTAAATTCAATTTTTTATTTACAGATTTGCTATTGCTATAGTGTGGAGATACAGGCCTTAAGAACAAAATTGAGTTTTTTTCTAGTCGTCGTGGCATTCTATAGCCTTACGCCATTCTTGGAACTAATGGCTGTATTCCTACTCGGTAAAACTACGGGCCAGCGCGCCTGAGCCACTGTTTAGTGGCCATCAGAAGGGAGTCATCATTTGTTCCGACGAAGGGAGTCCTTGAGTTTGCCAAAGAGATAGTACTCTGATGGTGCCAGATCCGGGCTGTACGATGGATAATACATCACTTTATAATTAAGAATATTTAATTATAAATATTTAAAGGGAATATTTATTATTTATTTTATTTATATTATTTTCTAATAATATTTTTACTATAATTCAAGAAATTAAATAATACAAATATAAAAGAAAGTAAAATTGTATATGAATCAGAAAATCCAAATATAAAAAGAAAAAGAAGACAGGGATTGTAAAACTGGAAGCCGTCGACTGACTCTTCACGTTAGCTTGATCATGAAGCTTCTTTGAAATGTTGTTGTTTATGAGATTCCATAATAGTCAACAAGTAGAATTAACATTCCATGTTTAGTGTTTATTATAGGAATGAGAAGAGGATAGTGTGATAAAGTCAACAAGAGATGCAGAGATCGAACATCGGGAGACATGTTTGATATCAGGTGGAATACATTCTATACCATAACTATTTAAACGTCGTTGTGTGTAGATAGGAACACAAGGTGATCAACAAAAGATGAGTGCTAACTCCAGCAGATGTAAGTACGATTTACTTACTTAATTCTTAGAAAAGAAGAAGATTTTCCGAAGAAATTATAGTCAACGTTCAGGATAGACGGACAACATGAACTGTGAAATTCTTAAATAAAGATAGTTACATTGTGCGTCGAATACAAAGGATTAAGACTTTTAAATATGTTAACTATAAATTAACTGTTCTACAGAACAGTGATCCGAAACAAAATAGGATCAATAGTTAGTTGTTTATTTAATGCCTTCGTGTGTAATCAAAGAGTAATGTGATAACATAGTAGTGGACTTATATACTTATAAAGTTAAATATTGATTATTTCTCTGTGTAGATAAGGCTTTAACGGATTGTATCCGAGTATGTTAATGTTTTTGATACCGATAGTATTAAATCATTTTGAACAGTTTGATTAGAGAATAACAGAACTTTATTTGCTGAACTCTAATTGATCTGCAAACAGTCACAAATATTTTTCAAGGAAGTGTATTAACATAACAGTTACATGCCAACTATTACTCGCTGATTATATATTCAAGGTTTTCAATTAAAATATTAATTATCAATTCTTTTCCTTAGGAACTTGTAATATATAACTATAAACTATCAAATATAAGAAGTAGAACAATTTAATACCAATGATTTTCACAATTTAACAATATTTTTTAACAGGAATGTTTCGTGCGAGTTAGATGTTTAATGCCGTATATCAGTCGAATTCATTTTTTGTCTAATAAACCGAAAATAAGAATTTGATGATAAGACTTGATGATCAATCAAGTACGAACTTCTTTATTTTGTCCTTATAACGTAATAATATGAAAGTGACATTGAAAGTATCACGAAAGTATCATTGTTATCATAACATGAAAGTTATATTACAGTTTTTAATAGAACTTTTATATTATGATAATTTTATTATCTTAGATTGTCATTTCTAGGACAATGATATCATCAGCAACACAAATATTTATTAATGATGATATTTTTTCACCCACCCCACCTTTTCTGGACATGTTCTCAAGTACTGTTGTAAGTAGCTTAACAGACATCGTATCTTTCTGCCAATACCTTTTATTCCAGCCTTTATTTATTTAGTATTAAAATAAATTTAAGATTATAATGAATCTGTAAATCAGAATTGTTTGCAATAGTAGCGTTTCAGGGTTCCAGTTAAGCAAAATGTATAAACAACAATTTCCTTAACTATAAATATTATAATTGATACTATGAATGCTTTTTTTATCCATTCACGGCTCGTGAAATTATGAGCAAAAAGAATCGTGATTATGAAACTCATACTTTGTATCAATCATTGAAAAAAAAAATCATTTAGACGATGTGATTTTTTTTGATGTTTTTTGCTTAGCTCGAGACTTTGCTTATTTGATAATTTCACAAATGCTGGAGACCAGCTTTTTCATATTCATCATAAAACAAAAATACCTAAAGCTTAAGATTAGATACACTCATTAACAAAAAAAACGACGCACCTAGAAGGAGCTGTCCGATGGAGACAAAAATTGGTGGAGAGGAAGATTATGTACAGAATAGATAATGATTAAAATTTCAGACAAATTGAATGATTCATTTCAGAGTTACAGAGTTACAAAGTAACGAGCTCAATAAGGTGTTGACCCACCTCTACCCTGAATGCAAGCTGCCACACGACGTGGCATAGAGTGATAAAGCTCCATAATGGTCTCCTGCGGTATTTCTTGCCAAATTTGCTCCAATTGTCGGGCTAGGTCATCCACATTCCCTGGTGGATGCAGTCGCCTTCCCATCATATCCCAGACATGCTCGATTGGAGAGAGATCTGGGGATCTGGCTGGCCAAGGAAGTGTTTCACAAGCCGTAAGACAGGTCGTAGCAACACGTTCCGTATGTGCTCTGGCATTATCTTGCTGAAAAATAAGGCCAGTGTACTGCAAAAGGAAGGGTAGCAAAACAGGTCTCAGAATGTCGTCGACGTACCGCTGTGCTGTAAGTGTGCCGCTAATGACATCAAAGGTGTCCGGCTATCAAGGGAAATGGATCCCAGACCTTAACTCCTGGTTGAGGGCCTGTGTGGCGTGCAATAGTGAAAGCAGGATCAGCATGCTGCCCTGGGCGTCTCCAGAACGTCTGCGACGATCGTCAGGACACAGTTGGAAGCGGGATTCGTCGCTAAACATTATACGTCCCCAGTCAGCATCATTCCAACCGGATTGAGCCAAGCACCACTGTAATCTGGCCCGACGGTGTGCAGACGTGAGTGGCAGGTGGCGTAGCGGTCGGTACGAGCGTAGATGTCGCTCTCTCAGTCATCTGTGAATGGTCATGGTGGACACTCGTGTGTGGGTCGCACGTCTGATGGTTGATAACAATGATTCAGGTGCTGTGAAAGCTGATCTGACAATCACTCTATCCTCCCGCTCTGCTGTGGCCCTAGGTCGACCGCTGCCTTCATGACGTGAAATCTGCCATTGTCCATCCATTCCTGCCAGCATCTTCTAATCGCCGCATCACTTCGACCCATATGACGAGCGATTCTCCGATTTGCCCAACCTGCCTCTTTCAATGCAATGATATGACCTCTTTCAAACTCTGACAGTTGCACGTAATGAGCTCGAATCCTGCGGCGAAGCATTTTTTCAGTCGTTGAAAGGTATTCTAACTCGCATGCAACAGAAATTTTGAACATCAGTTTGAGAATCGCTTCTCATATATACCTGCTGAGTGCGCAGTTCCGATGCATTGTAGCTCTCGCTATTCATTCATTGGACACCAAAGTTTAATCACTTGCATGGGCGGTCCCAATGTCTTTGCAATCGAAATTTCATTACAATCGGACAACTCTTTCTAGGTGTGTCGTTTTTTTTGGTAATGACTGTATTAACTACTTCAGGCTTTTAGATCATCTCGGCAGAAGTTCTTGACTTTAGACACTCTCTATCTTTAGACAGTTCTCTCTCTCTTTTAAGCAGAAATGATTGACTGATGTTTTGCTTATTTTTATTTTAGGGTTATACAACAGTTGTTGGAGATAGAGGTTGTTTTCTTAGTGGTGGCCAGAAGCAACGAATCGCCATAGCCAGAGCTTTAATCAGGAATCCCAAGATCCTTTTATTGGACGAAGCAACATCAGCCCTAGATATAGAAAGCGAAAGAGTAAGAATAAGTTAGGCTTCTATTGTTGGAAACTTTTTTTTTCCTTTTTCTATCCAATTATGCGGAAATTCCTTATATTTGAGGTATTTTTTACACAATATGACAGAAATACATAGACACTGATTTTTCAGTAAGGTTTATTTTCTGTCCTGATGCTATGGAAGGAGCTGCAGTTGCAGCTGGATTTAATATCTGGTAACCATGCCCTTGGCAGCATGTAGGGCATTCATCCTGTCAGACATTGTGGAGATGAGATCAGCAATGGAACGGTGTGGAATTTTAGCTCACGATGCACATAAGACCATAATAAGGTGTGATCTGTTGGTTAGTTACGGTGCAATCTGTCGAACAAATTAGGAGATGAGGTAGTCAAGAAAATAAGTTAAAAAAGGGGCGTGGTACCTAAAAAAAATACCTTCAAGAATTCGTATCTAGGGAAATATTTAACCCCAAAAAAATCCCATATTTTGCAGAATGCGTTATCTTATGACCCCTTACATGCAAATAAATTTTCATAAAAATCTGTGATGGTGTGGTGAGCTCATCAGATCTGACATGGAATGACCTCATTCTATGAACAATTCCCCCTGCACATAAAAAACAATTGCTCCTTAAATAAAGCACGAATCAATAAATGAAAAAAGGCTAATAAACTAAACCCTATTGATAAAATAAACATCATCAAACTCAATGTATCAAAGTTGACAAGTCAATAATCTTCTTCAAATTGTATAAAAAATTTGCATCTAAATCAGATACTAAAAACAGAAACAAAAAAATAAAATTTGAAATAGGAAAAAGTATGGAACTTGCAAGTCTAAACTAAAAACAAGAAATATACGGTGATTATAATTAAAGTTACACTTTTAGCATGCTGTAAAAAAAAAAAAAAAAAAAAAAACACTGCTCAGAATTATCTGAAATTTGAACTGAATACACTCGAAGAAAGGGGAAATAGTACGGCATAAGAAAAAAAAAATGTTCTAAATATTAGCAATAGATGGCGCTTTGAGCGTCATAATATGTAAAATACAAGACGTGTCATGCGCACGACACATTGCATTTGTTATAAAAACGCGGGGTACATGGCGTTTTCCTCAAATTGCTTCTGAGAAGCTCGCCATGACTCTCTCAATGAAGGATCGCGCTCTGCTTGTGAAGCTCTTTTACAAGATCGGTGACTGTGCGCCAATACCTGTGAAGAGGTTCCGGACAGTAGTGTATGAAAAAAGACTGTGGTCCGATGTCTATCAAAGATCTGGAGAAAGTGATGAAGAAATTTGAAGAGACAGGTTCTTTTGAAGTGAAATCTGGCAGAGGGAGGAAACCAATTGCTTCGACGTCAGTGGTAGATGTGGCCGCAGCAGTCCAGGAAGAGACGAGGGATGGTGTGCAAACATGCATTGCACAGGGAACTGCCGAACTTTGGACTTGCCTGTGAGCACGGTGCATAAAATTGTACGAAACATCCTGCGTTGCTGTCCATACAGAATTACCCATGTTGAGGGGTTGCTTCCTGCTGATCTGCCAGTAAGAGAAAGATTTGCTCTAGAATTTCTTGCTCGCATGGAAAGGGAAAATGAATGGCCATGGAATATTTTGTGGACAGACGAAGCTCATTTCCATCTCCAAGGACATATCAATACCCAGAATTACAGAGTAATGGAAAATCCATTCGCACATGAACCAGTATCTCTTCATTCTGCAAAGGTAACTGTGTGATGCGGGTTAACGCCAGCGTTTATCGTAAGGATATTTTTTTTCGAAGAGATGGGTCGTGCGGGTCCTGTTACCTGTACCGTCAATGGTAAACGCTATGAGAGTCTTTTGGGCAACTATGTCATTCCAGCACTTCAACAGCGTGCATGTGTGGCTAGCATGCAAGATGGCGATCCTCCGCACATTGCAAAGCCAGTGAAGCAGCTGCTAAAGAGACATTTCAGAAATGATAGAATTATCAGCCGCCATTTTCCATCAGCCTGGCGGTCAAAATCACCTGATCTTAATCTTTGTGACTTCGGGCTGTGGAGTTATCTGAAAAATGTTGTGTTTAGTGGTCCGATTGCAAACTTAGCTAAATTGAAGGCACGCATTGCGCAAAAACTTTCACAACGTACCCCTGAGACACTCCGATCTGTTGTGGAACGTGCTGTTTCTCTGTTTCAACTTGTGGCAGAACACGATGGACAGCATATTAAACATGTCTTGCGCAAGTCGCGCGATAATTAAAACCCGATTTAATTGTTGCTTTTTATGCGGTTTTTGGTCTGAGGACAATTAAAAACCGATTTTTCCCAGCCGGTGTGGTACAACGTTGCGGTGATGGATGGGCTTTAAGCAGTGCCACAACTGTTGAAAGACTTGGAAGTCATTTCTTCAATAAAAATCCGATACGGTCATGCACATTGAACAGTACAGTTGGTTTAACGTGCAACTCACGGCGTACCCGTCATATTGCGATTCAAATGTCACTTGTCGCCGAACCCATTTACGTTATGACACTTAAAGCACCATCTATTGCTAACATTTGGAACTATATTTTTTCTTAAGCCATACCATTTCCCCTTTCTTCGTGTTTATTCAGTTCAAATTTTAGGGCATTTTGAGCAGTGGCTCTTTTTGTACAGCATGTTGAAAGTTGAACTTTAATTATAATCACCCTGTACACAATAAAAATAAGATAAAGAAATTCACGTGCCAGCTCCGCTAGCCTCAATGAATTTTCTATTGCGCATTAATTAATCAAAATAGCGCCTAAAAATGCAGAAACACATTAAAAAGCCAGACCTCAATTTATATTAACCTCCGTATTGAGACCTGGTTGTTTGCTTGTGACTACTGTCAACTGATGATCGCAATTCATCGTGAAACAGCTGTTTTGAGATATCACTTGTGAACACTGGGTCTCAACTTTTAATATTTTAAAAAAATTAAGATATTTTTAGCAATTTTTACCTCAACGAATATTGAATCAAAGCGAATTAATAAGTAAACCCCAACTATTACCAAAGTTGAAGAATGAACCAAAGCATTAAAAAGTCTTTTTTGATAATAAATAACTAAACAATAAGACACTAATCCTAATTGATCTCATCCCAATAAAATTCTAATTAAATTTGGGCTAATAATTAACAATATTGGTAGTAGGCCCCTCTGAAGAATGGAAACATATTTTTGTGCATTGATGTTGCCTTCACATTCTATGAGGTCTGAACTACCAGTCATCTGTATAGCTTCTCACAGCATTACCGAAAAAGTTCGATGTTTCACAGTTAGCTGTAAGTGATTCAAGCTGAATTTCTGACTGATCAGATTTCTGAAAATTCTGGAAATTAGCAATCATTAGAGAATCTGACAAAAACGTGGGGCGCATGCAATAGATAACTGAGATGGTATGGATGGAGTGTATATTATCTTGCGCCCCACGTTTTTCGTTTTAAATCTTACAAGTATTTTCATAGTTATTAGAAATTTACAATCACAAAGTTTCAGGACTATCTGTATGGGGATACGAAAAATTATTTTATACTTTTTAGTCCGTCTTAATTGTGATGTAATGTATTGAATCAAATGCCTTTGTGTAGTCTACGAATACTAAATGAACATCATTCTGATATTCATTTGATTTTTCTATCAGCTGATTAATTGTGTGAAGATGATCGATGGTGGAAAATTTTGATCTAAAACCTGCTTGTTCAACTGGCTGTGCTTCGTCTAGTTTCAATGTTAGTCTTTTTAGGAGTATTCTTGTGAATAGTTTATAAACTTGAGATAGGAGGCTAATGGGTCTGTAATTATCTATATCATCTCGATTCCCTTTTTTATGGATGGGAACAATAACAGCATTATTCCATTGCTCTGGAATCTCTTCTTTTTCTATTACTTCATTAAACAAGTCTGTTAGGGATTTCCACAGTATTTCTCCACCTTCTTTTAAATGCTCCGCTAATATTCCATCCTGACCAGGACTTTTGTTATTTTTCATTTCTGAAATGGTGTCTATTACTTCATCAAGCAGTATTTTTGGGATTTCCTCATTGCACTTTTCATTTGTTCGTTCAATTTGTACGTCTTGGTATATATTTGAATAGAAATTTTCGCAAATGTTCATAATTCCCTTTCTATCATATATTATCTCACCTTTTGTGTTTTTTAGACAAGGCATCCAATTTTGTCTTCTATTAAGTTTCTTCCTAGTTACTTTTAAAGATTTATTGTTTTCAATAACTTCTTTTATTTTATTTAAGTTGAAAGACCTGATATCATTTCTTATCTCCTTTCTTACCAATTTTCTTGTTTCTACAAATTCTATATTTTCTCTCGTTCCAAGATGTCTTCTTTTTCTCATTTCTTCTCTCTTCTTTATTAGGTCTTTTGTATTTTGGCTTAGCTTGCTGGAATTGATTTTAGTATAAATGAACTATGGTGGGAAAGTTCTAAGGTTGGACTTAAAATAAACTTTGATAAAACAAAATATATGGAAAAGAATAATAAAGGAGGAAAAAATATATTTAGGAAGCAAAGAAATTGAAAATGTAGATGAATACATCTACCTTGGACAGATTGTAAGCTTCAAGGATAGACAAGATCGAGAAATCAATAGAAGAATTGTTCAAGGTAACAGAGCCTTTTGGACACTTAAGGAATACCTTACAGGTGATCTCCCAATATGTCTGAAAAGAAAAATATTTGACATATGTATTACCCCTGTATTCACATATGGCAGTGAAACTTGGAACACCACAGAAAGACAATGCGAGAAATTAAGAGTGTCACAAAGGAAACTTGAAAGGAGAATGCTAAATATAACTATAAAGGACAAAATAAGAAATGAAACTATAAGGAAACAAACAGGAATCAAAGACTTTATAGAAGTAATAAAAAATTCTAAATGGAGATGGGCAGGGCATTTGGGAAGAATGAATGATGAAAGATGGACTCGATTACTAACGGAATGGCAGCCAAGAAATGGAAAGAGAAAAAGAGGACGCCCAAAAAAGAGATGGAGAGATGACCTACAGAAATTCAGGGGTGCAAGATGGTGGAGAGAGACAAAAGATAGAAGAAGGTGGCGGAAATTGGGGGAGGCCTATGTCCTGCAGTGGACTGAACCAGGCTAAGAAGAAGTCCGTCTTAAAATCGGGATATATTAAAAACAATATTTTTTCAAATAATTATTTATTCAAATATTTCTGTTTTCATATTTTTGGGAACTTTGTAATTAGTGTTTTCCAACTTTCATCTTTTCGTTTATCTCAGTAATACTTTTTCATTGAACAATGAAGTTTCGATTCAGAAGAACATTGATATTTCTATTTCATTTTGGTAAGATTGTATCTTTCACTATTTAGATAGCAGTAAGTGGATCAAATCTCCCTACCATTAATCATGTCTTTATTATTTGGCAGCTTGTGCAAACAGCCCTGGATAGAGTGGGAGAGGGACGAACTTGTATCATCATTGCCCATCGCTTGAGTACGATTCAGAACGCTGATAAGATTGTGGTGATTCACAACGGCACCAATGTGGAGGAGGGAACTCACAACGACCTCATGAAAAAGCAGGGATTTTACTATCATCTGAACAGTTCGAATAGGTAGTGACTGAAACTAGTAAATGAGAACAAATTTTCGATTATGAAGTCCTTACAGAAAGAAATTTTATAAACATAAATGAAGTTAAAAAATAAATAAATCATTGCTACTTTAAATTTAACTAGAATGCAGCCATTACAATAGCTACTGATTTATTATCCTAAAGGAATGCCCAAATAGATTTTTTTCTTTATTATGTAAATTATAATCAAAAGCAAATCGCTTTGTGTGAAAAATAATATTTGTGCTAAATAATGGTTGTATTGTTTTTACTTGTTATATTCTATTATATTACATTTTAATGAATAAAAATATTGTTGATTTGTTTCTATTTTGCTGTGTCAATAATCACTATATATTATTTCTCAAAGGTGTATTTTTGTCGGAACGCCATATTTCCTTTAATACTTCATCAAAATCAATGATTGGGACATCATTTTGAAGATTACGTTCCCCGCTACTGACGAAAAATAAACAAATTGTTTAAAGTTAAGGCTTTCGTTAAAAAACTTAATTTTAAAAACCTTTTTATAAAAATGGAGAAACGCTTTAACAGAAGCGGCTTATTTTTCGAAACCGAAACACTGCAGCGTCGTAATTCAAATATATCCTTTTTTGAATAAAAATGCATTTTAAAATGATTTTCCATCGTTTATTTAATAAGAACACATAAAAAAATTTTTTATTTTAATAAAAATTACGATTTATTAGAATAAAAAAACAAAACTTTGTCAATTTCTCATATATTATTTTTTAAAGGTTTTTTTTTTGTTTGTTTGTTTAGTTCCCTTAATACTTCATCAAAATCAAATGATTGAGATATCATTTTGAAGATTACGTTCACCGTTAATGACAAAAAAATAAACAAATTCTTTAAAATTGATGGTTTCGCTAAAAAACTTTATTTAAAAATCTTTTTATAAAAATGTAGAAGGCAATCTGTTCAGTAATGTATTTCTACATTACCATTCGGTGTCTGAATTATGCGAATTATAATTAACAATGTAAATATTCCAGTATTCTAATATAGCGAATTATTTCAATATACCATACGAATTATTCGCAAGGGTCAACCTTTTTATAAAAATGGAAAAGGCGCCAGCTATTGACAATATGTTTAACTAACGTACGACAGCTGTTGGATTTGTTTATTATTTCTCAAAGGTGGTTTTTTTGGTGCGAATTATTCGCACGGGTCAACTAGTTTCTTTATTAAAATTCATCATAGTAAAAAATGGACCCCACACACAAAAGGCAAAAAAAGCTTATATATGACATGTTTCGGGATAATAATTTCTTTATTATTTTTTTCTAGAAAATATTGTCAATATTTGTCAGAATTGAAGTGAAAAATAGGTTTTCTGTTTAAAATTTTGGAAGATTGAAGCAGTATTTTCTTCAAGATAGCTCCTTATACAGTAGACTCCCGATTATCCGCGGACTTCTCCGGTTTCCATTTTTTTTACTGTACAATAAATTACGGAATTAACAAAAAATTTTAAAACTAGAATAAGGTGAACAATAAAGGAGGCAGATTTAGCGACGTCCAAGTAAGGGTTTTCGTGTTTCGACACGAAAAAACAAAGACAATTAACCGATTTTTTTTTTATTAAAAAGTAAAGTAAGAAATTAAAGAAGTTAAAATAAAGTAATTGTTTATAATGAATGTACTGCCATTTTAATGTAAATAAAACATGTTAAAAGCATTTTTGTGTTGATTTTCGTCCTTTTTCGGCCTATTTCGGATTATCCGCGGAATTCGTTTATCCGCGATTGCCGCGCCACCCAAATCCGCGGATAATCGGGAGTCTACTGTATTTAAAACTTTTATTCAGAATAAGCTGGGGGGGGGTGTTTCAATCCGGAAAGGTGGAGTTTGCTTCATTAAATTCAAGAAATTTTACTAATCACTTTTGCAAATAAAAAGAAAAACAGGAAATGTAGAATCCGTCTCTGATTTATTTGTAATGTTTCTCTCTTATTAAGTTTCCACAAATTAAGTTTCCACTGTTAAAAGTTTCACAGTGTAGGTCACTCATAAAGTCAATTTTAAAAATTTAAATTTAGAATACACACTACTTTACAGTAATGGACCGGACACCAGCATTTTTACGTAAAATCAGACAGATCGTCAAAGTGCGTGTGCGCACGTGATCAGGCAAAGTCCATTCAGATAGTTGCTACGGAAACGTCTGTAGGAGTGTCCAATAGTGCGAAGAATATGCTGAAACGCAGGGAACTTAGTGACTTTGAAAGAGGCGTTGTAGTTGGCTGTCACATTGCTGCCATGTCTATTCGTGCAATTTCGGCGAAAATATCACAGCCACGTTCAACTGTTGGTGATGTCATCAAGAAGTGGAAGAATACGGGCGTTGGGGCACGAACTACACACATTGGTCATCCCCGGAAATTGATAGAACGCGATCGACGCGTCCTGAAGCGCGAGGTTCGTAAAAACCGCAAAAAAACACTCCGAATCATAAACAGCTAGTTTCAACAGGCATCAGGGGTTGTAGTTCATCTCAATACGTTGCGGAAGGAATTGAATGCCCTTAAAATCCACGGATGTGTTGCCGCACACAAACCACACACATCGCCATTCAACAGAGCCGCCAGACTCAAGCGGTGTTTGCAAAGTCGCAACTGAACTGTAGAGCAGTGGAAAACAATTTTATGGAGTGTAACGCGCTTCATCCCATTACACTCTCTTCCAGTCGGATGGACGTGCCAGGCGAACGTCTTTTAACCAAGTGCATCGTTCCAACTGTGAAGTTCGGCGGTGGGGAATCCTGATGTGGGGGTGTTTCTTATGACCATTGCATGTTGTTGCGGGAATCTTGAATTCCGAAGGCTACAAGGACATTTTGGACAATCGGGTTGTTCCTACTCTCTGGCAAATGTTTGGAAATGACGATTGTTATTTTCAGAACGATAATGCTCCATGCCGTGTTTCAGCCTCTGTCCAGCAGTGGTATACAGAGATGGCTGTCATGGAGTTCCGACCTAAACCCCATCGAACATTTATGGGAAGAGTTAGAGCATCGATTGAGGGCCAGGGAACCACGTCCGACATCTACAGCTGCACTGGCCATGTTCTTGAAGCAGGAATGAGCAAAAATACCCATAGTTCTGTATCAAAACCTTGTGGAAAGCATGCCCCGCAGGGTGGCTAATGTAATTTCAGCATGTGGGGGCCCGTCCCACTTGTAAATCAGATACACTTTCACATGTTTCCACTGTCCGGGTCCATTAGTGTAGGGTAGTGTACGTCAATTCCAGTGTTTCCTATAAAAACAAATCTAAGAAAAGAACCAAATGCTAAAAGTAACTAGTATTGATTGATTCTCATTTACTAAAGTGGTGGTAATGGAAGGGTCAAAAATAGAATTTCATGCGATGCCTGCATGAAGTTCATTCGTGCCTCCATTTTGCAATCTTCGCACGACTGTTTGAGTAAATGGCCACATTGAATGTAATCAACGATGTGTGAAGTTGATAAATTAAAGCGCTAATATCAAATCACATACACACTGTTCATAAAATCACTACTTTATTTACAACATTACTGTCTATTCTTGGTCTTCCAATGGCTCACCTATTGGCTAATATTTGATTTTTATATGTTGAATCAGGGCCGTAGCTACCAACGGGGCAACCGGTGAAGTGTCCCGGGCCCCCCGAGCAAAGGGGGCTCCTGAAAGAAGTGGTATTTTTTTTTTCGACACCTTAATCACTTGTTGCCCCGATCCTCTAGCTACGGTACTGCGTTGAATTTCCTATTCTTGATAGACATCAACCGCTGCATCGAATTTTGGTTCATATTATTAATGATATTATTAAA
>JAFIDM010003189.1:1548183-1559811 GCA_023159025.1 Thereuonema tuberculata | reverse complement strand
AAATGACTTCGGTTCACCGGAAATGCGCTCTACGGGTCGCTTGTGCATTTCGAACAGTTTCATATGATGCAGTGTGCGTCATAGCAGGGATGCCGCCTATCGATCTCTTAGCAAGTGAGAGAAGCGCGATATGCAGTGGTATTCGGGAACGTCGTGACGCTCACCGACCCCAGATCAGGAAGGCCGTGAAAAGCAAGACAACGGAAAGATGGCAGAGACGATGGGATTCATCGACCAGTGGAAGATGGACTCATAATCTTATACCTAATATTGCAACGTGGATGGAAAGAAAGCATGGTGAGGTGGATCACTACCTGACTCAGCGATTAAGTGGCCATGGTTGTTTTCTAGCGTACCAAAGGCGCTTCGGAATTGTCGACAGCGCGTCATGTCCGACTTGCCAGTTCTTGGACGAGGATGTGGAGCATGTCTCCTTTGTCTGCCCACGCTTCCATGAAGATAGAAATGAGCTGAAGAAATCCCTTCGACAGCGTGTGACTCCAGAGAACATCGTTGGCTTGATAACTATCTCCCAGGCTAATTGGACGGCAGTGGCTGACTATGCTGCCACTATTATACGGAAACTTCGTATGGCTGAGAAAATCAGACTTGATCAGTTGCGAAATGATATCTGAGTCGGGCTTTTAGTCATTCTGCCCTACGCGATGTAGTACCTGACGGTGGTTCCGTGTAGGGTGTTTTGGAAGTCGGACGTAGGGTTTTAGTGAGTAGTAGTTTTATATGACTGAGTCTCACATTACCAATTCCTTGGTATTCGTAAATGCATTTCCCCCGTCCTTAAAAAAAACACACACACACACACACACACACACTTTATTTACAAATATACAAGCATATAAACAAATTCGGTGGATTTCGAAAAAGAAGTCAAACTAGTTCACAACCCCAGATCGGATTCCCAGAGAATGGTCAGGAGAGGACTCTCTTCGGTATGCCTTTGGAAGAGGAAGCCAATCGCATGAGGTCTTGAATTCTCAGCTCAGTCAATCAGTGTAGATTTTAAGTGACCAATCCGGGAAGGTTTTTGACCTTGCATCGATACATCGAAGTTTTGTCATCTTATGTTTTCGACTGAAAACAGAATTGACGAAAATTGGCTTCAGAAACACTCAAACAGATGTGTGTATTTTATATTTCAAATACTGAAAATTCGCAAACAGTAATTTTCGGACATGTGGATGACATTCTATTATTTGGCAACAACTTGGAAAGAATTGAGGAAATTAAGAAGAAATTGGACAAAAGGTTTGGTATCACAGATTTTGGAACTATTAAACATTACCTGGGAATGTCCATCGAATACGACCAAGATGAAGGCAAACTATTAATTTCACAGAAATCGTTTATCATGAAATTAATCGAAGATAACCGAATGAAAGATTGTAGACATATTGTAACTCCAGTTGAGTCGGAAGGATATCGAGAAAGTAATGATAAAGGAGTGAAAGCATTAAACGAAAAGGAACATTTATCTTTTCGCAGTATACTAGGAAGCCTGACATACATATCCAATACAACAAGGCTAGACATAAATTTTGGAGTCCACCGTTTATCTAGAAAAATTGAAAAACCAAACGAAGAAGATTTAATTGCCTCGAAGAGAATCTTAGGTATCTTGCTGGTACGATAGATTGGAAACTTAGCTACACTAAGAACGAGAACAAATTGGTCGGATATTGCGATTCTACTAGGAAAGATTTGAAAAAAGACACTAAGTCTACAACTGGTATGTAGTTAAGTTAAAAAACAGTGCAATAGCCTGGAAAACTCTGATACAAGGTATAATAGCACTGTCAATGCAAGAAGCGGAATATGTGGCAATGGTTGAAGTTGGGAACAAAATAAATTCCATATCTATTTTCAGGGAGGAAATTAATACCAATAAATCTGTAAGTAAACTAATAAGGCTTTACTGTGACAATGTGTACCGTTTCAGTAGCTGCTGTTCGAAAGTGCCGATGATAGGCTACTAAGTTCAAGTGAACATTCAAAGTGCAATTATAAATGTTAATGAATTTAATTCTAGAGAGTAAAGTTAACTAGTGCTAGAATTATTTATTTCAAAGGATATCAATTCAGTTTAACTTAATGAGATAAGTTTGTAATCAGGCCTAACGGTTTCTTTAAGTGTATTTCTTTAAGTGTATTTCCTTGAAATTGAATATTGTTTTGATTGCATAAGTGAAATGTTAAATAAGGTGGCCCAATTGTATTTATTCAAATGATTGAAAATAGTTTTAAGATTATTTTTCAATGGATCGAAAATAGCGATCACATGGTTAGAATTTGTTGTAATATTGTTCATGTAATATTTTGTTTAAATAAATCAATGTTTTATTGATATTGTCTCAGTATGTTGTTGGGATTTCTACTCTGTTACCAAGTAAAGTTATTTAAATATAGTACATAGTGTAACATCGCTCTTAGTGAAATTTATTTTCCGTCCTTTCATCGAGTTTGACCAACTATGGACCATCTTCTAACCCTATCTGACAACGTCAGGGTGAGGCTAAAAAATTCAAAAGGAAATTTCACATCTCGTCCAGAAATAACCCTGAGATAGTAAGTCCCAGGGGAGAAACGGACGAAACACAGAAGAAGAAAGAAACAGCCATGCCCATGCCGGGATTCGAACCCAGGTTCCAACACAACAGCCACACGGCAGACCGCCGTCTAAGCCACTCGGCCGTGCAGGAACGGCGGAATTTATTTTATAATATTGATATTTTTTAGTAGATAATGATTGACTTAATATATCAAGAATGTTTTTACGCAAGTTGGAAAAACATCGGATTTAATCATACTTTATTCTGCAGGGAAGATGAAAGCTTAGCCCAACATAGAAAAAAAAAGAAAAAACGAAGGAAGACAGAAGGACCCTTATATTCACATAGGTATGAGAATAGCAGAGAGACAAGCGAGAATCACTCATAATGTCTGACAATTCTGTGCTGTGGATAGATATCATGGAACCACCTTATGATATCTGACACACACAATCTTTTGAATAACTGGCTGTATGATGGAATCAAAGCAGCTGCATAAAGGAATCCTTGCCAGGATCCCAAGAATCAAGGAAACCCACGATTAACGGAACACTGCTCACCTCGGCGTAATTCCATTGCAGTAAGAGTAGCTAAGGACTCGTATTTCGCAATCTTGGCCGCACGAGCCTGTGTGAAGGTCTCTAGTTTTGTTTCAAAACGGACCATTACATCAACAATCAGGGCGGTCTATTGATGCACCAATATCAAATTAGGAAGGAGCCCAGAACCTTTGACAACAGCTTGATTGTCACCAATGACACGGAAACACAAAGCTTTGGGAATCCCATCCACAAGGCCGTTGTGGCACCGTTGAAAGGCAGCTGCGTAGAACATGCAGTTACGATATATGGCAGAGTCTCTTTCTGAAATTACACCGATGCAGGTCTTAACACCACCAGTATTCTACCATCTATTGACCTTAAGGGAACCATATTTAAGCGGACGCGGTGGATGAAATGCTAGTCAGCGAACCTAGTTCTGAATAGGTAGTTGGATAGTTCGGGAGTTTCAACTGTGTGTCGAACCTCCACGACACGGTCGACTCAATGTAGGAGCGAGCAAGATGTCTGATGGCACGGTCACGTGAGGACAGGAACTTGAAGGCGCTGTTTATAGGAAGGACGTCAATATCGTCGGCAGCACTTGGAATGCCGGAAGCTTCATTAGCGTGACTTGTCACGTTGCTATTTGGCAACATGTGACAGATGATGTGGTGAAAAATAAAAATTTAATTTAGATAGGTAATGATCATTTCGATCTAGTGTTTTATTGAATGTTTTTTTCATTTACATGCATATTAATAGCATTTAAGATATATTTAATTAATACTTGTTGATGATTAGGGGATGTTGAAATTCTTAATTTTAATTCATTGTAAAATTGATATTTTTTCTTTATTTGTTCACTGTTAATTTCAATATTGAAATTTCTGGAGAAAAGAAATCGTGTGAAAATTTGTGCTTTTGTGAAATGAAATTATATGACTTCGAGATTAAGTCACAATTCTCGTGAGAACCAGGGAACGATTTAGAATCCACGATATGAGAAAACAGTTAGTCATGTGATTACTTTGGTGGCGCCTCATTGGTTGAATAATTAACCGCAACTTATTTTTGGCGCGAAAGGGGGAAAGAAAAAGTTTCGCATTTTAGTAATCAGTGAGAGAAGAGTAAGTCAAGTGGGAGAGTGAACGGCGGTGTGGAGGTGAACCCCTCCACCCGGGTTCGTCCCCGAGCTGGGGCGGATCCTCGGACCATGGATTAAGTGAACGGTGGAGAAAGCAAGGTTCCCGGCGGACATCGATACACCCAAAGGGACGTTCGAAAATCGTCGGCCAAGACACTAAGCAAAAATTACCCGCTACGGGAGCCGAGATTTTATATATGTGACCGTAAGTGAACAAGCGCAGATATAGGAGGGAATGGAGCCTGATGTCGTCCTCCAAAAGAATAAAGCTTGGTCTTGAACACAACAACCACATACGTCGATGCTACTAGGATGTGGGGATATAAAAACAAGAAAATCCCTTTTCATCCGGAAGCCATGGAGAGCTAAGTGTCAACGACGATTACCTTGCAGGCATAGGACCAGTTCAAACCGACCATAACAAGATAGACGAGTGTTGTAAGTAAAAATCTTATTCAAAAGGTTCGTGCCTAAAACATATTAAAAGAAGCAAGTTCGAAATGGGAAATGGTGATACTACGTTCGTCGGAAAGACCAAATAATCCAACACAGCAAAGTGGCGAGGAAACAGACGTCGAAACCCGAAATAAAATGTTAAACCGATCTCAAACTAATTTGGGAGAACTTATCAACTATTTGTGTGATTTCTCAAAGGCAGGAAGGTTCTAAAGAAAAAACAGTAATACAACGAACTAGCTATCTATTCCGTTAATACATAGTTGTAAGGTGCATTTTGCTATTGGAATTGAACATTAGCTTAACTGTGAAAGCATAAATAACAAAAGAACGATTCTCAGGTGAGAAAAACCCGAAAATTCACACAAGGGAGAGCAATTACAAAGCAAGGGAAAGAATCTTAATTTCTGAGATATGTTTACATACGTGTGTGTTTCACGGATGTGTTTTCTCAACAGCTGGAATGAAAGACAATAAATTCCACTGAATTCTTGTGCTAATGTATTTTTTCACGCAGGTGAAAAAGCTTAAAAGAAACCAGTGGAGAAATACAAAGGAAAACGTTATCAATAACGTTAGATAAATCAATGTATCCTTAAAATAACTTAAACACTGTAAAAGTAGTAAGAAAGACTGATAGACAGTTTAAACGATTCAAGTGTATTAAAACTGATTACAGTTTGTATCATTTCTTATATTTAACCCAGAGATTTATTATCTAAAACTGTTAGTGAAAAGTGAAAATTCATTTCATATATCTGTATTTTATCTTTCTTTTGAGGGCTGTTTTTTACATAGTAGTTTTCATGAAAACTGAGGTAGGGTTGATCTTATCAAAAGTGCACCTGAGAAGGGGTAACTGGAATGTTTTAAAAAACCAATTAAAAGGGGAATTTTTGATTTTGTTATTATAAAAAATTGTTATGTGGTTAAAAATAGATTATAAAAAAATTAATAATAATAAGAAATATAACCTAATAAACAGTTTATTATCTCATATTAGTGTTATTGTCATTACATATTTAGCCTTGCTACAAGAGTAGATTTTATTATTAATGTATCAGTTGATATAAGATTGCTTGTTGGGGTAAAAATAATTAACTTCATTATCTCATCTAATAATTATTTCAGAGTAATAGATATCAATTATTATCCATTATTGTTCAAGTTAAAATTTGATTTTGGAGTGAACTCTAAATTTTAGTTTTGGGGATAATTGGTCAGATGTTTTGACGGAAAATATTATTCTCTCGGGCCCAGCACAACCGCCATTACTCACTATTTCTTTTGCCCGTCCCGTAAAGTGTGTTACAGGTGAATTTTGTTTCATTTTCTTTTTTTTTCCCTTTTTGAATTGTCTCAGGATTGTAACATCCGGGTGACAAAGTTGGGTGTTTTCAGAGTGAGGGTGTTTTCACGACACACTGTAAATCGGCAGGTGTCAGACTTCCATACGTGCAGTCATTGCTTGCTTCCTAGAACAGTTTGGGATGAAGCCTACTATCCAATCTTGCCCAGTCTGTCTTAGTAAACTGCTTTGAGCGAATGGCAAACTGAAGGCTTTCAGGGCGTCGATTCTCTGCCACGGGGCAAGCCTCGGACTGAGAATGGCAGAGAGAACATCAATGTAGTCCTTCAAGGACGTTCCATGCGATAGTATCTGGAAGCCTCCTGGTTTTCCGAGTAACTTCCAGTTCTCGCCATCTCTCAGGAATGGAATAAGAAGATCGTTAACCATGGACATACTGTCCCGGCAACCCAATGTGTTCTGCCCCGAGATTTGAAATGCACAGCACTTGGGGTTCAGCTTGAGGTTGACAGTGCTGGAGAGTTCGATGATGGCATCGATCTTAGTCTGCAGCCCTTCCGATCTTAGTCTGACCCGTCCAAGGGCGTCAGATCGTCAACGAAGACCAGCATCTGATGGTCAGGGTCCTTCCCAAAAGTTCGGATAATGGGATCTAGAGCCACGTCAAAAAAGAACACTGCTCAAGAATAGTCTCCCACCTCCCACCTGAAAGGACAGCGATAGGAGAGGTGTTCTCGTCTGCCGACAGAACCTCGGAGACGTGGTCACTGTAGAGATTGTTCACAATTGCCACGAAATCGCCTCCTGTTCTCCTGTTCTTCAGCAACACACTGAAGACATGTCACGGGATGGATCCATATTTTTATTTGCATTTAGCATTTTACGTTTAACATTTTAGCTGAATTACTCTATTAAGCTGAATTACATCGTCACTTATAGTCCAACAGACGGATCTTGACGATCTCGTATTTTCGTGATTTCATGTAATTTACGCGAAAATAGCCTCTATCCATGTCTTCTCACAAATGGCGAAGTAAATTAAAATATTTAAATGAATTATACCATGCGAAATGCATGAGAGTTAGTACATTTTAATATAGTTTTCATAAATTGAAAACAGTCAATAAACAAACAACAAATTCATTAGGTAGCATTTTCCTAGTGACAGACATTCAAAATACTAAATTCCCTGAGATCTGTTGAAGAGGCTAATGGCCAGATCTCGTGTTTTCCGTAATTCTCACACAAATGAGATCGTCAACATCCATCTGTTAGACTATAGATGACATTTTATTGAAGTCGAGAGGTTTAGCAAACAACTTCAGAGAAGATAGAAGCTAAAAGAAATCTTTTTACTGGAGTAAAATAAAGAGTGAGGAGATTTAAATTCGACCAATAAGGTCGTGTTCAGTGATAAGACGTGTTTCCATCTTTGGCAATGTCAATCACAGTAATGTGCGCATTTGGGGTACGGAATATCCTCGTGCAACAGTTCAGCACATCCATGATTCCTTCAAGGTTAATGTGTTTTGTGCAATTTCGTCTCGGAAAGTGTACGGACCATTTTTCTTTGCCGAGAAAAGTGTTAATGGTTATGCTTACTGAGGCATGTTACGGCAATGGCTATTGTCTCAGTTATATGAGGATAGTGACAATTTCATTTTGTAACAGGATGCTGCTCATCGACATTTTCATTTTGGACGTTCTCTGTCACTTCATTAACACTTTTCCTCTACTTATTCATCTAACATGAATAGATTTACCAATCGGTCTATCTGAAGAAGATAAGAAATATCTATTTAATACTAGTAAAAGTATGGACGAGTAAGTATTCACTGATTCTACTTTCTTTTTTTTATTTCTTGAGTAACAAAAAGAATACCCAAGATGTTACAGAGAGAATCTATCATGACTAATTTATGTGTTTACGTACGCCATATTGTCATGGAATAGTGAGTTGTTCTATATCAAGAAGAGGATTCATTAGAGCTCATACACTCGACAGGATGGATGGTTTAAATGTATAATGGATTTTCAGTTAAGGAAAAAGAAAGTACAACAATTCCAAAAAAAAAAAATAGGAAAAAAAAAGACCAAACAAGATATATGAATCGAAGCCTCCAGTATATGGAGGCCATAAGCATCAAGCTCAGCTGACAACTCAAATGCGTAGGTTACATTTCTAACATTTAAGCTAACACAGGAAATCCAAAGAAAACAACGCGAAATATCTCGAATATGGGGTGGGGCGCTGGCCTATATTAAGAGGGGGGCGCCGCAGACGGGATCTCATATTTTCCCCAACTCCACAAATAGCTCCAATAAGGTCTGGCTCTTGTCTATTTGTCTCTTATCTAGGTCAGACTTGTATTTTAGTTGCAATTAGTGACACATCGACGGACATACGGATATATTCTCATTCCTTGACCCATTAGTATACTACTCACTAAAAAAATTACAGATGGAATAGTAAACGAAGCTGAAGAAAATGTAGATCTCCCAGTTTTTTTATTTTTAATTATCTGTAGCTCTTCTTTGTCAATTAAAAGTAATGTTTACAGATTTTGTTTAAAGAAAACTTAGAAACATTAGCCAAGCAGATCTAATGAAAAGTGAATTTTTTTTTAATCATTGAAACAGCAACAGACAATGCTCTTACCTTCTTCTGTGTGTCCCCATCCTTGAACCGTTGCTATTACGCGATCATAATTAATGCCTGGCCTTGGAAAGCAAGCAGGCATTATCTTTGAGCTGAATGTCACTGGATAATCCAAAGTAATCAGAGCGATATCATATAGATTTCCATGTTTTTTAATGTTGTAAGTAGGATGAATTTGAGACCTTTTTAAATGTCGTCGTCTTGAATCTTTTTCGATTTTATAGACATCATGGATTCCCAATGAAATAATCAACTTTCCGACATCATAATTGTCCCTATAAAATAAAAGTGTAATATTGTTCTAATCGTCTTCATAAAACAAAATATTATAAACAAAAGCGAAGAACTATAAATGGCATTCAAGACAAGAAAATTGAAATCTGCTCTAATGTGTAAAGAAATAAAATGATTTTTTTTTGTTTTGAAATATCTTCATCTCAGGTGCTAAGATTTGATTGGGAAGAGACAAATTACTTAAGTAGTATCAGATTTATTCTGAAATGATTTAATCCCATGTAGATTTCATCCCAAAATTGTGATCTTTTATTATTTTGTAATTTTACTAGGCCATCCCCCTGTCTCCCCCTGATAAGTATGAGATAATCCAAGAAGAATCGATTCCTAGCGTTTATGGCAAAAAGTGATATTTTATCCCTTTTTGAATGAACTCATTATTTGATAGCGCGCGCCGCTATTGACGGAGAGAAGCTAAACAAATTTAAATTTTAATCTAGTAGGCTAAAATTAATGAGTATTTTCTATATTGGCTGAGAATAACATTGATTTAGCTATTATTCAAGAACATTGGATATACAAAGGTAATATTTTAGGATTACCGAAGACAGGATGGTCCTCTCTGTACGACGCTACCTGTAACGATATGAGAACTGTATTTTGGTTAGGAAAGGCACTAATGTCTTGCCTCTTACAGAGTTTCTTTCAAGAAACACAACTGCAGTCAAACTTGTTCAAACCTGTTGGAAATAAAGTTAATCAACTCTTGTTGTCTCAGCATACTTTCCGTATGAGGAGAATGATAACTTTCCACCTTATAAACTACTTATAAACTACCGTGCTGTGAAAGGAACGGAACATCACTTATCATTGGATGTGATGCTAATGCTCACACGTTGCCTGGCGAAGCACTGATTGCAACCAACGAGGAAAAAAACTTCATGGAGTATTTGATAAATATTAGATTATATGTAACAAAAATGGAAAATTCAGTAAAGTTATCATGTTTATTATCTCAAAATTCAGAGAAAATATTAAATGAGAAGTAAACTGAAAAGTGAACTAGAATAGGATTTTTTTTTTTTTTTTATTTATTTACAATTGGTATTTACAATAGGTTGAATTAATCAACCTGATAATAGGATGAATGAGTGAACAGGTAAGTGATTTAATTCTAAGTCTTTCAGATTAAATTACTCAACACTTAGTATCAACATTTGCAATCTTTATACAATGTTCGTACGGTACGATGAAACACTTCCGGTTGAAGTTTTCCGTCTCGCATGTACTCGGGGATCCAGGACTGTTGCCACACCTTTGTATTCCACTTGGGAATTCCGGTATTCCCGTAATGTTCCTTTCACAACTGCTAATAAAACTGCAATAAAACACTTTCAACGATCATATATTAATTCATACTGTATTCGCAAATGTCACTATATTAATACAGACTTATTCTTCAACTGATTTAAAGTATCACACTAAAACTCAATAGTAATTGCTCAATTAATATTTCATTGTAGCTCTAATATAATTATGCATTTAATTCTATAACATTCCTTCATTTATGGCTGTTGCATAATAATTAATTACTTTTCTATTTCGACGTTTGCAATTAACATTAATTCTCTATTTCACTTGTATGAACATTTAGCTTTAATATTCAACTTCGTTACGTTTCATTATTCTTTAATACTTAGCAATTAATGGCTTTTCAAACTAAGTAATAAACTGAAATATTACTTACTGTTTCTTGTGTGATATAGAGCTGCAGTTGCGACGTTCATGAAGTCCCGTTGAATTTACCGCTCGTAGCTTTCGTTCCACCACTTGCAGAATTGATTCTTATGAATGCGCGGATTTCTCTAATCAATCTAATGAACTTTATTCCGTGCCTCGATAACTTCTTAATTCTTCTGTAGGTTTCCTTTGCTTCTTACGAATCACATCACATCGCTTCGTATTCGAAATTCTCCTGTCCGCTAATCGACAGCTAATTCTCATTCTTTCTACGCATTCGCTTTTCTTGACTTCGTCTGAGTCTCACTTTTGGCTTACGTCATCGTGACGACATTGCTTCCTTCCTACGGGGGAGGCATCGTAGCTTTTAACTTCACGCACCTGCGCTAACTGGTGGATTGACCGAGGGAGAGAGAAAGAGACTGGAAACGAGGCGGGTCGGCACTTATATAGGCGATTTTCGTTACGTCATGTATTTAAATTTAATTTCCGTTTCTTCTATTATTAAATATAAAATTTAATTTGCATGAGAAGCTTTCTTTTAAAAAACACTTATTAATTATTCCAAGAATAATCACTTCAAATATAACAAGACACAAGAAGTGAAGAGACAAGTATTAATACAAAAAAGATTATTTCGTCAATTTAAGTTTCAGTAGGTGAAAAAAAAAGATCATTAAATATTTTGAATCCAAAGAAAACAACTTAAAGTGAATTAGATACTATAATCGCCATTGAACAAATTGTTTTACACATACAGGAGGCACAAAAACAAGATGTAATAAAACAAAATATTAAAATCAGTTTTCATCACTGCATGTCATAAAGGAAGGTCTGCCAGGGAAGGTCTGCCGTATTGCTCCTCTACAAGGAGCAATACGGAGAGGGGATGGCTCTGTTGCAGTACGAGTTATGTTCAGCTGGCATATATTAATACCTCTGATACATCTGAAGAATTTTGTGACCGATAGCCGCTA
>JAFIDM010003189.1:1536333-1546910 GCA_023159025.1 Thereuonema tuberculata | reverse complement strand
ATAACAACAAAAGTTTAACGTGCTGCAAAATTGGTTAATTCGGAAAGCAAGATCCTATTGATGAGAGTCACCGCCAAGTTGAAATTGGTAGTGACTCTCATCAATAGGTTCTTGCCTTTCCGAATCTTTTATCGGGAGAAGCAGGGTTGGGCTGATGAGTCCGTAGAAGGACGAAACGGCCGTACACAACTCCTCTCCTAATAATTGAATCAGAAAGGAAATTTCTATTTGATTCAGGTGCTGTTCTTTTGTTTCTTATCTTTGCTTTGTTATGTTACTGAAGCCATTATTCGTGGAATAAATAGTAAGAAATTTTTAAAAGCTTCAAATGTAAATTAAAATTTTATATACGAATAATGGAAGAAATTAAAATGAATTTAAATATGTGACGTAATGGAAAATCCCTAATAAAAGAGGGAACCCGCCACGTTTGAGAACAGAGTGTCACAGGAAGCGCTATCCTATGAAGCCTCCTCAATGAGAAGAAGCGAAGACGTCACGATGACGCCATGCCGAAGAGAGCCTGTGCAGAAGACATGAAGAACGCCTGCGCAGAAGAAAGACAAGTCAGATGTCTATTAGCGAAGAGGCGGTGAATTCAACACGAAGAAAAGCGGTTCAGAAGTAGCAAAGGAAAAGCTCAGAAAAGATTAAGAAGCCGATAATGTTTCGAGGTGAAGAATTTGGCATTTTGGATTATTCAGAGAAACCTCCGCATTTAAGCTATAAATTCATATCAAAGGAAACTATTCTACAAGTTGTAGGAACGAAGCGTTAAGCACCGAATTCGACTCAAAGGATACGAACGACGCAGTGTCAATTCAAAGAAAGCACTCAAGGTACTGTGAGTAAAATTTCAAGTGAATTATTCATAATGAATAGCCATTAATCGTTAAATCTTAAAGAGAATTAAAACGCCATAAGGAAGAAGAATATAGCATAAAATTAAAGGAACAAAATTAAGAAATAATATTAATTTGAAACGTTGCAAGGAAATTTATTATTCGTTGTGCTACATTAATAAATTAAGGAATTATTAGAGCTAAAGGAACAATTAGTATTAGTGTTACGAACAGATATTAACTCAATAATTATTATTTAGTTTACGTTGGCTTTATTAAAGTGAAAGTCAGTAGTGATTTTATTAATACTGAGATATTTAATATTAGTGATATAGTGATATTAGTGATACATTGTGAATTAATATATTATTATTTGAAGTTGTTTGTTTCAGCAAACCAAGCATTTGAAGAGAACATTGTGTATCAAACCGAACTCACGAGTGAAAAGGTGCTGCAACCACATTGCTGTTTCCAAGTGTTCAAGCCAGACGAAATGGAGGCAGATGAATTACAACGGACATTTAGCATTGTATGATAACTACTTGTTGTGAAATTGAGATTTGAGATATATAATCAGGAAGACATTCCGTTAAGAGACTTACCTTTATAAGAGACTTACCTTTATAATATTAACTCTATTCTCAGGTTGATCTTATCAACCAATTGTACATAAGTACTGTAAATAAAAAATCAGTTCACTTTCAGTTCACTACCAATTTAGTTACCTTAGAAAGTTGAGACTCCTTGAAGAAGTATATCAAGTACATCAAGGAGTACATCAAGTAGTATTATTACTATCTTCTTAAAGGAGGTAGAAATAATTCTCTTGGCCGAACTAAAGCAGACCGGCACTTCAGGGTGGTTCATCATAGTTTCCCTTCGCGCAAGATTACCTGCTTTTTTATTTCCGACAGTGGCTCGGCACCTATTGAAGAGAGATACGAACCCCTCTCTCAATAAGACTGACAATTTTCATTCTTCATTTAATAACTTCTTCCACATCAGAATATTGAGTAGTAGCCACCGCCATAATCTCCGCCTGGGAATCCACCAACAACACTACTTAAGGATCCGCAGTCTCCTCTATTTGATGTAACGCCATAGGGATGCCACAGGGATGTCGAAGTTCGTCCCAGTAGAGGCAGCAGAGGCAGACAGGGAGAACAGTACACTCCTGCTCCTGCATACAGTTAACAGATAAAGCAGATCCATCAGTGTAAATTGTAATCATTCTTGTGCAGGGTAACGGGAATTTATTGTCTCGAGTGCAGCAGATTTTAGTTTTCATGTGTTTACTCTTCTGATATAAAAGATCCACATTGGACTCGGCCACTTTGCGATTCATACAACTAAAGGAGCTTGGGACAGGCTGCCTCAGACTTGAATTCAAGTTGCGTTGTAAGATAATGTCTTCCAGTTTAACGGAAAGCAAACATTAGGTCTTCAATCGTTAAGGAGCACTATTCTGATTGTTACAATATTCCACATTCTTTTCACTCTCTCTCAAATAATTTTACAGCAGCCATTTCTCCGCATTTCTTTGCATCTATATCAGTATGAATTTCCGTAGCTACGAATGGTGTCAACCTTGAAACTCCAGTGATTATTCGAAGTGCCTTATTCTGAACTTTGTCTGGAGACTAATCTCCCTTAGTCAATATAACCTAATGCTAAGTAAAAGAGAAATTTCCTTCTTAATTTTAATATAAATTTCACGACAATCCATTCTTTTTAATTTCGCACCGTATCTTGATTATTTTTCTCAAAATTTGAATAATTTCTTACATTTTTCAATAATTTTCTTTATTTTTACTTACAACATTTCCCTTAGCAAAACCAGTTTCTCAGTTTCAAATGATATCTTCAAAGCGCTGTAGATTCGGTCTTCATTGACTTCCAAAGACGCTTAAACCTCAGGCTTCGAAAATGTGCATCCGCCGCCACCAAAGAGTTCCAATTAAATGTGTAAATTTCTTAAAAATTACGAAAAGAAGCCACGATTTTCCAACGCTTTTATTCTCATCATGTAATGAGGAATCACTTTCTTCCAAAAAAATAAGATTAGCTCTAATTGCACAGGTGACATTTCGTAAAAAACTAACGAACACACAACATTGACGATTCAACACTAAGCCCATCAAGGTTTTTTTTTTTTCACTGACTTTATAAGAAGATTAAGAATTTACTATGTCTTAAGTTTGTTCTTGGCCAATAGCTCTTGTTAGTTGAATTAATATTCTATTGAAGAAAATAAGAATAGTCAGATTAAAAAACAAATACAAGAAAAATAATTTATCATATATCCAAGATGACAAAAATATCTACAAAAAATAGCAAGATAATAAAACAAACCGATGCATGCACAAACGATTCACGTGTAAAAAAACAACTAACAATTATTCATTTGAATAATAATAATTTAGACTAACTTCATAATATCATTAATAATAAAAGTTAAAAAAGTTTAGACATTACTATACTCACCCAAATCATGATTTATTCAGGAAGCTTATTTCTCCTTCATTTCAAGATAATAACGTATTTGTCTTGTATTTTGTAATATCTACTAAGCTATTTCTAAATACTTGCTGATATTACAATTTTAAATTTCTCATTGTTAAAAACTGGATTATAAATACATAAAATTAACTTTAAATTTAATTTCAAACTAATTAATGACTTCAAATTTTAGACAACAGTGACACAATGAAATGTTTAAATTTCTTTAGGCTTCTGAAAGACGCCTTATATCCCCGGTTTGTCTGTCTGTGGACACATATCCCACAATGCTTCCCAACGGCTTCTGTTAGCTCAGTTGTAGGTGGCCTGAATTTCGAATGTTGTAGGTGGACTGTTAGCTCAGTTGGTTAGAGCGTCATGCTAATAACTCCAAGGTCGTGGGTTCGATCCCCTCAAGTGCAATTCTTATTCTTCCTTTTTTTTTCTCCCCATTTTAAATCTTTTCTCAGTTTCTCAACTTAAGTTTTTTTTTTAAAAAAAAATCATTATTAGGAAGTCAGTGATTTAACAAGGTTTGAGTTAAGAATGACGATTATTCCATATAAATAGGGGTTGTAAGATAGCATGGGGTCGCAAGACTCGCGTGAGCTGTTTCTAGACCACACTGGTGCAGTCTATTCTAAAGTAAAGGTGACTCAGAAACCGTTGCGAAGCACTGTGATTGGTTTACTAATCCTTATCCCTATCTTCTTAAGAATTTTTTTCAAATTTTTAATAGTCTTTTTAAGAAATTTTTTCATGCATTTTAAGTTTGGTCATTTTTATTATTAAGTGACAAATAAAAATAAATTAAGCGCGACTGTTATTGAGATATTTTTAAAATGTAATTAACTATATTCAGTTTTAATACTTAATAATACTTGGATTTTTATTTCGTATATTCTCTCAATTTAGAAATAAAAAAAAGACAAATGTTCTATCGATCAATAACTGTTGCATCCCACTGTCATGACATTGATCTCAAAGTAAAATTTGGCAGATAATCGCAGGTTATTATAAGAAGTTTAGAAATGGATGAATTTAAAAGCTATCGTACCTGCTTAAAAAGATATTTTTATATTTTATAAAAATAAAAATAATTAAAAAAAAATTAAAAAACATGTAGAGGTAAAGGTGGTATTATGAGATCCCATTTTGCTTTTGTATAATAAGTCTATAATAATTATACATTTACCCATTCTTTTTACAGAATAATGTAGTCTAATAAGTTACTTACTTGGTTGAATTGTATTTTGTGTAGCTATATTAGGTGTTGTCCATTTAAAAATAAAATTGTGGGGCAAAATACTTTTATAAAATTTGATGTGTGTTGGTAATTTGAGCCCCATAGTAATAATATATAAAAATACTTGTAAATATTTACAAACTATATTGCAAAGGACAAAATAATTTTTATTTGAATACAAAAAATTGCATAGTTAATTTGAATTGCAGCTATTTACAAAAGTCACAGACATACCGGTCTTTTTCACATCCTGCGCACTCATTATGGGTCCACATCTCGCAGACAAGGCATTGCACCCAAAGCTCGCCTCGTTTGTCTTCACAGAACAGCGATTCACAGAACAGGCCTACAGCGTCATCTTCTTCAGGGTTTTCCATGCCAATTTCCATTTCCTTCACTGATTCCCCTGAATCAATAGACCTAATATCGTCTGGATCTCATTTAGTTCCAAATCATCTAGTGTAAGTTTCCTTTTGAATGATCGTTTTGTAGGACAATTCGATTGTTTTTTTTATCCCTTTTCTGCTTCTTTTGTCATCTTTCTGCTTCTTTAAGTCTTCCTTTTCTTTCTTTTTCATGTCTTTTCGTTTTTGTTCTTCTTGTTACGAGCACACAAGGGGGCTCATATTACAACCCTTGCTGTATTTGGAAACAAAACCTCAAATCATATTATTCCCTAAAATAAAATAAAACTAAAATTACGGTTTTGTAATCCTTATCCTTGTAGATAGACACCCGCTAATCTTAAAACAAATCTGTGGATGAGAAATCAGTTAAATATGAAAGGAAATACATATCTTAGAAACTTTTCTTCACTATGAAAAACGAAACCAACACCCGACAGCTACATTGGAACTGAATCAGACCAACCTAGCGGCGAATCCACGAACTATGACTATAGGTTTCGGCTGCTGCTCCTTGTCTGCGTGCCATACTTTAAATGATACGTAGGGGGCTCATATTATGTACAGTGCCTATATTACCACCTTTCCCTCTACATGAGAGCCAAATATTAGAGAAATAGTTTCTAATGTTAGAGAATTTTCCCTACCCGCGATTTTGAGTTATTTTCATTGGATGTGAAATCCCTATTCACAAACAAAGTGAATTGGAGCACATAAGAAACAGGAAGTACATCATTTTCAATATGATACAGCTTTTCTTAATCTAATTCCGCTGATACGGGCCCTTTTCGAAATGCAAGTTTTCTTGTATAATGATTGTTTCCATTAATAACATGGTGAGTCTCTCCGCATCAGCGTTGTTGGCAGAGTGGTCCATGATATTTATAAAAGACTCGGCCCCTTTAACTGAAAATCATCAAATAAAATAAATATTTCATTCTTCTACAGATATGTTGATGACATTCTTATTTATGCAAAGGGTTCCCATCTGGACCTTATCTTGGAAATCTGCAATAGCATACATCACAATATTCAGTGTGAGATTGAAAAAAAAGCACGAGCCGTCAAATTCCGTTTCTTCATGTGAAAGTTCATCTTCCATCGTGAGAAAAGAGATCAAAACTATCATACTTCTGAAAATTTGACTACTAATATACCTACTGTGAATGAGAGAAGGCGGCCTGCTATTTTACTGTTCTTTCCGTAGCTTAGAAACTTCAATGAAAGCCTTTGTCAGTTCGACAATGGTGCAAATTGACTGAACTTTATGTTTGCAATAGTATTAAAAAGAATTTGTTTCGATTTTTGATTTAAAACAGAGACTTTGTCAGGAGCAGGGTAATAAGAGCTTTATTTTTTCATCACTAATAAACTGATGAAAACTGATCTCTTATTATGCAATCAGTTGTATAGTATAAACTATAGAATGTACGAAAAACCACGGTTTGCAGAGTTTGCACTTTGATATGCACTAAAAACCCATGGTATAGAATAAATTTGACCTTGAAATGTCCGTTTTGTCCTTGAGAACGATCTATAAGGATCGAAAGAGTTTGGAGTATCGAGAGAAATATTTTTGGTACGCTTCGAGAATCATTGTTTGTATTAAAAAACAGAGATAGACATTGTTTTTCTGGTTCATCGAGAAAAATTTTTAGTACGCTTCGAGAATCATTGTTTGCATTAAAAAACAGATAGACATTGTTCTATCAAACAGAGATATCGATAAATTGTTCGATAGTTCTCCGTCACTCGAAGAACATGTATTCGATTGAATTTATTCAAAAATCATGTCAATTTTAGTATAATGAAGTTTAATTATATTTTCTTCACTATAAATCCGAAAATTAATAATTTCGAAATTTGATAAGTTGAACGTTAAAAGTTCGTTAAGATTCGTATAGTAAAAACTTCGAGAACAATGTATAATGAGCGGAAGAGTTTGGTTCATCGAGAAAAATTTTTAGTATACTTCGAGAATCATTGTTTGCATTAAAAAAACAGAGATAGACATTGTCTTTGAGACTGATTTTTCGTATCCGTTGAGTAGAATGTTTTGTTCGCAACATCGAATGACAGATTTCATGAACAAATAGAATTGTTTGATAATGAAATTTAGAGAAATAAAATATATGTAATAAAAAAGCTTACCTTAATTTGTTGTCGAACTGACTGCTGAATTTTAGACTTCATCTTCTATGTTAAATTCATTTTCTAAATTGTTCAATAGCTCTCCGTCACTCGAAGAACATGTATTCGATTGAATTGGTTCAAAAAATCATGTCAATTTTAGTATAATGAAGTTTAATTATATTTTCTTCATTATAAATCCGAAAATTAATAATTTCGAAATTTGATAAGTTGAACGTTAAAAGTTCGTTAAGATTCGTGTCGTAAAACTTCAAATTAAATACTTCAAGTATTTTCTGTAATGAGCGAGCAAGACAGAGCATATGTTTAGAAATTAACGCTTGCCGAACTGCGAGGGATCCTAAAATGAAACGAGATGCCTTGGATTGTAACTGCTTAGTTTAAACGGAATAACAACAGATGTCTGAGAAGATAAATTTTAATCTGAATGGCGCTATTTTGAAAAAAGAAATAGGTTCTGTATTTCCTGGTTGGTTGACAGATGTTGATTTCATTTTTTTTTTCTGAAAACCATTTTGTGAAAGGGGAATTAGAGAAATCTTAATTTTCCTTTAGTCTGATTAAGTCGTAGAATTAATTAAATGATTACTTTAATAGGATGCTTTCGGAAGAGAAAAGGCAGATCTGAGATGACTTTCAGGTTGATGAAAAATTATAATGATCTGATAATGAAGTTTAGAGAAATAAAATATTTGAGAATCAATTTTTGTACAGGTTGATGAAAAAATTATAATGATTTGATAATGAAGTTTAGAGAAATAAAATATTTGAGATTTTAGAAATGATTTCGTATTTGAAAATAGTTAATTTTTTTGGTATTAAAATGTCTTAAAGATAGAGATTTTTGAGTTCTCATTTAGGAATGAAATTATACATCGTTTACGTTTTATGTTGTATATCTTTTCATCCTAAATAAGTCTTTATGCCATTGTAGTCAAATGGACTTGATATAAAAAAAAAAGAGGAGATTCCCCATTATCGAATTGAATCTTTTATTTTATTTTTCTGTTTGAATAGATATGGATATAGATTTTAGGAATGATTTCGTATTTGAAAATAGTTAATTTGGGATTATTTTTTTATATGAAAATGTCTACAGATAGAGATTTTTTTGAGTTCTCATTTTAGGAATGATGAGATTTTAGAAATGATTTCGTATTTGAAAGTGGTTAATTTTTTTGGTATTAAACTGTCTAGAGATATAGATTTTGAGTTCTCATTAATTATATTTTCTTCTCTGTAAATCCGTGAACGAAGAAAAGAGGTGATTTCCCCTTATTGAATTGAATTTTCTTTTTTATTTTCTGTTTGAATAGATAGGGAGAGAGATTTTAGAAATGATTTCGTATTTGAAAAATAGAAAATATTGTGTAGGTATCCCTCAGATTTTAAACAAGTTTACGAGTACAAATATATCAAACTTTTGTGGTCTTATCAAATGCAAAGTTGCATCGCCAAAAGGACTTTTTCATCCAGTTTTGCCCTATCGATTTGAAAATAAATTGTTCTTCCCTCTTTGCCGAACATGTCTGGAGAGAAAAAAACGAAAAATTAGATGTACTCACGACGATGAGACCAGTAGTCTTTTAGAAACGTGGGTTTCTTTCGAAGTACAGTATGCTCTGGAACGTGGCTATAAAATTCTGGAACTATATCATGTGTGGTACTTTCCGATGACAGAACAATACAATCGTCAAAAATGTTCTGGAGGTTTGTTTACAAACTACTATATAAACATGTTTCTCAAGGTCAAACAAAGCAGCAAAGGATTTCCTTCGAATTGTATCACAGATGAACAGAGGAAGGATTACATTCAAGATTATGTTGAAAAAGAAGGGATTGAGTTAGATTACAGAGATTTTAACCTGCCTCTGAGGAATTCGGCCACGACATGCCTTAACAGCTTTTATGGGAAACTGGCTTAATCAGTACAGAGAACTCAGACCAAATTTGCAAATGATCCGAAAGAGTTCTTTAAATTGTTAAATGATGATACCATAACAGCCAGTAGCATTAATTTCTTCAATAATGATAAGATCATCCAGATACAGTTGAAAAGATGATACTGAAGTTCTTCCAACTGGTGGTCATACAAATCTCATACTTGCCGCTTTTGTTACATGCCATATCCGTTTACAAATTCTCAGTTACATGAAATTACTGAGAGGTGCTTGCATGTACACTGACACTGACTCTGTGTTTTTTTACTCACAAGAGGGAATGTGAATATCCAATTGTCGCTGGAAAACATGTTAGGTGATATGTCAGACCAAATTAAAAAAAAAGATTTTGGCAGGCAATATATGATAACAAGATTTTGTACCGTTGGACCTAAAAAAATTATGCATTCGAAGTGAAATCCTCAATGCCCGATGAACCTTCCTTCATTGTCATTAAAATCCGTGGATTCTATCTCTCGTATGAAACAAAGAAACATATCGATTTAGATCTGATGGAAAAGATGGTCCGTGAATTGATAAATGGTGATGTGCCTATTGAAACGAGCATAAGAAAAAAACATAAGATTGCAAGGACTGATGATAGAAAGGTTGTGAGTAGACCGAAATAAAAAAGTACACAGCAATTTTTGACAAATGTGTTATACTCCCTACAAAACTTATTACAATTCCTTATGGCTTTTGAAAAAAATTTCCCGAAAACGAAACAGAGATAAAAAAAAAAAACCTGCCTCTGAGGAATTTGGCCAAGACATCCCTTAACATTAGGTTCAGTCTTGGTACGTTGATAATGGACACACTCAAAAAATTAATCGTCTTACCCGAGGAAATGGTTCAACAGAGATTGGCACCGTCTGAGAAATTTTTTGGTCCCCCTTATTGAATTGAATTTTCTATTTTATTTTCTGTTTGAATAGATATGGATAGAGATTTTTAGAAATGATTTCGTATTTGAAAATGGGTAATTTTTTTTGGGGTATTAAACTGTCTAGAGATAGAGATTTTTGAATTTAGGAATGAAAAGTAGATTTCACGAAGAAAAGTGTCAATATTTTTTGAAAACTTACGTGGACGATGTAAAATCTAAGTTCATCAGTGATTTACAACAGAAATACCGAGTCTTCTTTCGACAACTCCACCATCTCCTTCGTCGATGGAAGATCAGACCGTTCACAGATCGTCCATATCGCCGCCGCCGCTTATGCGCGCCCCGCGCGCGACTGACTGTCATTTCATCCGTCTACGATGGAGTGACTTCGAAAACTTACGGTCCCTCGATGGAGTGACTTCTTCTTCATCCATCCACGATGGTATGACTTCCTCTTCATCCGTCGTCTCACTGATCGTCCACGATGGAGTGACTTCGAAAACTTACGGTCCCACGATGGAGTGACTTCTTCTTCATCCATCCACGATGGTATGACTTCCTCTTCATCCGTCGTCTCACTGATCGTCCACGATGGAGTGACTTCGAAAA
>JAFIDM010003189.1:1515211-1525716 GCA_023159025.1 Thereuonema tuberculata | reverse complement strand
TATAAATATTTGTATTTCTGTATTTACGTCTTATATTTTCATAGGCACATTGTAAAATGGCATATGTTTCCGCTTGGAATACTGTTGAGTAGATCCCTAGGCTTAGGTTTATGTCCATCCTTGGTTTCATTCCTCGGATTCCAGCTCCGGTTTTCCCATTATGTTTAGATCCATCTGTAAACCAGATTATTCCATTGACATTAGTGGGTTTGTTATCATTATTCCATTCATCTTGGCAAGGAATGATAATTAAGTCTGACCCTCCCATTTTCTCGGATGTAGGTGTACATCTCACGAACGGTACCTCCTTGTCCGTTGTCCAGTAAGCTGGCTGCCTGAAGGATTAACTTGAAAATGTTACCAGCCATGATCTGTTATCCTCAGTGATGAAATGCCAATATTTTCAAATGATGAAATATGTTGATGAAGGAGAAGATTTATCTTTTTATTTTGTTTTTCAATCCATTATCTATTTTTATCTAATGACAACAAAACCAATTAGTAATTCTTCTACTTAGTAATAAGACATCACTCCTCAATTTGGAAACGAAATGATAATGCGGTAAAGTTTTGTAAAAGATATTCTAGGTATCATCTTATCAGAATTCATTTGTAAGAATGGTTCTTCAGAAATGTCCCTAGTTAGGACTGCGTGTCCCACATTACAATAATGTGGTTTCCACAGATTATTAATTTTAAGTCTATGTATGGTCGCTCTTGCCTCTGCTTCAAGTGCCAAGTGAAGAGGGGGTAGATCAAGAAGGACCTCCATACTGGCAGTAGGGGTTGTTTTCATAGCCCCAGTAATGCCCATACATGCTAGTCTTTGTAAGGTGTTCAGTTTGTTCCTGGTTGTAATCAGTTTACCTTTAGTCCACCAAACTATGGCTGCATATAATATAATGGGTTTAATAACCATTGTGTAAATCCAATAGATTACACTAGGTTTTAATCCCCATGTTTTTCCAATAGCATTTCTACATGACCAAAAGGCCATGTATGCTTTATTGATAGTTTTATTTATGTGGGAATTCCAGTTTAGTTTTGAATCTAGGGTAATGCCCAGATATTTAACTTCCTTGGATATTTTAATGTTCTTGTTATATAGGATAGGTTCTGCAAGACCTTCCAAATTCCTTTTCTTCGTGAAAGGGACAAGAACCGTTTTATTGGGATTTACTGATAATTTAATATTATCACACCAATTTTCTACAGTACTTAGTGCATTTTGCATAAGACCTGAAATCACGTTAGGAAATTTACCCCTTACAATGATCACAATGTCGTCTGCAAATCCCTGAGTATAAAAACCTTTCTTTATTAGTCCCTCAATAAGCTCGTCTACCACCAGGCTCCACAGGAGAGGTGAAAGAACCCCTCCTTGCGGACATCCCCTGGTCACCGAAACTTTTAAGGTATCTTCATAAATGGAAGTATGAATAGTTCTGTTTTTCAACATAGCATTTATCCAACCACACGTGGTCGGGTCAATACCGTGTTTTTGTGCTGCCCTATCTATAGAAAGGAAGGATGTATTATCAAATGCTCCTTCAATGTCAAGAAACGCTGCAAGAGCTATTTCTTTATTTTCAAGTGCGGTTTCGACAATAGAGACAAGGCTATGAAGAGCCGCCTCAGTTGATTTCCCAACTTAGGCATATTGGTTTGGGTGTATTGGATAAGTCCTAAGTACACCCTCCCTAATATATTTATCAATTAGCTTTTCCATAGTTTTCAGAAGAAAAGATGTTAAGCTAATTGGTCTGAAAGCTTTGGCATCGACATAAGAAGATCGACCCGGCTTAGGAATAAATACAACCTTGACTGGTCTCCATTGAGATGGAATATAACCCAGTGCTAGGCTTGCTTTAAAAATATTACAAAGAGGTGTAGCTAGAAAGCTTATTCCTTTTTGTATAAGGGCTGGAAAGATCTGATCTAATCTAGCTGATTTATAAGGTTTGAAAGTAGATACTGCCCATTCTACCTTTGATCGATTAATGGCCAGTCTCGCAGTCCGCCAATTTTCCTTGGGTGCTCTAAAATGAGACCCCAAGTTTAAATTTAGCGAGTTTGAGATTCCGTCCCGATCGATCTCGATAGAATCTGGGAAATGTACACTGGTTAGGACCCTAAGTGTTTCTTCCCCATTGGTAGTATAACTTCCATCTTTTTGTAACAAAGTCCCTAATCTAAGATTAGGTTCTTTTGTTAAAATTTTATAGAGTCTAGAACTGTTAGGGACATCGGAGATTTCCTCACAGTACTTCCTCCATGATTTTCGTTTAGCTTTTCTCAAAGCTCTGTTATATTCAGTGAGGGATTGTTTATAAACATCCCATTCACCGTTTCTCTTAGCTGTATTAAACAGCCTTCTAGTGCGTATTCTGAGATTTGTCAGCTCTTGATCCCACCAAGAAACTCGTCTAGGTAGTTTGAGCTTTATCTCAGGACAGTTCGCATTATATGAAGAGATAATAGAATGTTGTATATAATCAACAGTTATCTCTATATCTTCAACAGATTTAATCCGTTGTGGGCAAAACCTAATACTATTTTTAAGGTCATCTTTATAAGATTCCCAGTTAGTATTTTTAGGATTTCTGTAGAGATTAGTTATAGAATAACTTGATTCTAAGGTGAAGCTAATGTATTTATGATCTGAAAAGGTCATCTCATTAGATACATGCCAATTTTTCACTTTGGTACTAATGAAAGGAGTACCTAGGGTGATGTCGATAACTTCCTCTCGAATTTTATTAGAAAACGTAGGAGTGTTACCATTATTCAGAATTTGTAAATCTGAAGTGATTATAAATTCTATAAGTTTCTCACCTCTGATATTAATGTCTTTACTCCCCCATACAATGTGGTGTGCGTTGGCATCAATACCAGTGATGAGTTGTTCCTTTTTGTCTCTCACCATGTTAATAAGTTTAACAAACTCCTCAGCAGGTGGAGGTTCAGGTGAATCATAAGGAAAGTAAGCAGAGGTAAATATAACATCCCTCTGTTTTTCCTTATCATTAAACATAACTTTAATTGCTACCAAATCAGTGGTGCAATATTCAGTTAGAGTAAAATACTTAATATTCTTTTTGATAAAAATACAAGTACGTGGTTTATTGTTAGAACATGCAATGATAGTTCCTCCAATATTTCCCAGTCCTCTTACCTTATCTTTGTAACACCATGGTTCCTGGATAAGGACGATGTCTACAGCTTCTTCTAAAATGAACTTGCATATTGTAGCAGTTGCTGCCTTGCTGTGCTGTACTTGAATAATCTTCATAGCCTAAAGAAAAAAAAAAAGAAAAAGGGGTGGGAGGTGGGGAGGCTTTATTCAAGGTTTGGAGGAGGTACCAGGTGTTGGATTGTCAAGGTCCATCCCTGTATTCTCCTCAATGTTTGCCTCTTTATCCTTCTTCGCCAGGATATTAACAGTAACCCTGGTTAAGTTCAGGTGAGGCTTATATTGTAACTCTGCTAATTTCTTAGCAGATGTTTCATCTATGCCAAAGACCAATTTTTGTCCTTTGGCTTCGACTCTACGACTAATGAGCCTCCATTCCCTGGGATTTAGTCCCTGGTTCTGTATCTCAAGTCGTTTTATGATAGTTTGGACCTCTAGCTGCGGTGAGCCTGGGATCCAAACTAAGATCTTTATTGGTTTCGGGAGATCTTTGACTTCTATAACCTTGTATTTATTAGAGTCTTTATAAAGACTTTCTAACCATTCCTTAGTAGATTTACTAGTACATGTTATTCTTAGATAACTCCCTAGAAATCTACTTTCCTCAAACTGAGGATTAGCCTTCCCGGGTGTGATTTTATCAATCTCCCCAAGAATGTCATTTTCAATGACATTGGCTTCTTCCTCTGTTAGTTTGGTGTCAGGAAAATTTACAAGGACAATTGCCATTTTAATGGCAGATGCTATGTCCTTGTATGATACAGGGTTTGAAGGACCCTTTGATATTTTAGCAGGTTTGCCCCTTGGAGAGGGGTTGCTATCCTCAGAGATGGGCCTTTTACCGGTCCCACTCTTGGTAGCTACCTGCTTTGAAGAAGCATTACCCGGTACTTCAGAGTCCCCGGTTTTAGCTTCTTGTTGTCTCAGTTTTTTCAGTTTTTACGCTGAGCCCCGGAAAGCTTTCGCTTTTCCAGGTTCAAGCGTTGAAAACCTGAGGTGATGTTCTTTTCCTGAGAGTCTCTACTAGTAGTTGCCTCTTCAGTTTTTTTGGTTTCCAAGGTCGCATTGCTCCCTTGTGATTCATTACCGTTCGAGTTCCTCTGAGGGTCCTCGAACGTGGGGTTTTTTCTTTTTCAATTTTTTCGATACATTTTATTTACTTGGGGAAACTAAACAGTCGCCAGGCAGACATCCCCATATTTGCCTGGAAGGCGCTGCCTAGGCAGCTTAAATACTGTGGGTGTCGCCAGGCAGCCCACAGGGATCGTTCATGACACTAATTTACCCCGTAGTGCCATACATCCATCGGCACGATGCCTTACACATTAGATTCGGGGACCAGAGCCTCGTTAGCCATCTATAGTCATCTATCTAGAACTATCTAAAGTCTATCTAGACCCTATGATGTTGCCCGCCACCCACGACGAGGACGTGAGGTTGACTTTTTGGGTGACCACTGGTCACCAAAAATAGGAAAGGGATCGTCCATTAATCACGTAAGGCTCGAAAGGGGGGGGGGATTCGTAAAAAAATCACGAAGTATCACAAGGGGGGAGGGGGCGGGAGCGAGATATCACATGTATTTATTTTTGACACGTTTAGAGTTTTTTTTTTGGTTGAATAGATAGGTTGGTAGGGTTTTTTTAACCAAAAAAATACACGTGATTTTGGATGGGGGGGGGGGTAGTCTAAAACCTCACCACGTATCACCAGGGGGGAGGGGGGGGTTAAAAAGTTCCTAAAAAAACCTAACGTGATTAATAGACGACCCCAAAGATAGATTATTTATTAAGCGAAAGAAAGTTTATATCAAAATAGTGATTTAAGTTAATCAAATTTACTATTTACTTAATTTATTAAATTTATTTAAGTAAGTATAGATAATTCTGATTTAAATAAAATTATAATTTTGCTAATTAAGTTTTCAATTACAAGATATTGCCGTTTTGTAAAATCAAACATTTTACTGTTACTTCCATAAATATAGAATGCTTTGAAAAAATTAAATGAAGGAAATGAAATCCAAATAGAAAATAAAAAAAAAACAGAAAAACATTACTTTTACTTTTCGTTTCATCCGCCTCAAAAATGTTGTTAAAAGGAACATTAATATAGTTGAGAAATTGAGAAATTTTACTTTACTTCATTTTAAAAATCAAGACTTTTAAATAATAATAAAAAAGGACCAAATCTAATCTTCATTATTAAAATTAAGAGATAAAATTAAATATACATATTTAAATTTCGTAAGATCTATCGTAGTTATGGAATTGAAAAATATCCGAAACAAAAAAAATATTAAGATATTTATTTGGATCCTAGCGATCCAGTTTCCTCGAATTTATGAATCATAGCTCGCAGTGCTACAACAGACATTGGGCCTTTACGTAGGTTATGAAGCCTTCGAAAGTCCCTAAGTGTAAAACAGCTTTACAAGTAACGCACGTTGAGGTAAGGTAGGCCGCCTATTGAGTACAACTCAACAGTCACTCTTCGCTCTTCCCTTTTTAAAAGGACTGAGTAGCGCTGCTGTCACTTCTGCACTAGAAAATTTACATAATCTACGTTTAGAATGGCAGCAGCGCCGAATTTTCTCCTATCGGCGACTTTTGGTACTATTTTTTTTTTTTGCAGAATTCTTCTCCCCATGCCCTCAATAGACTATACCTAAATTTTGGTTTAATTCCGTTCATTAGTTTTCGCTGCAGTTGCCTCCAAACAGGGAAAGTTATTTTATGGCCACGTTGTACTATATCCGCTTGATAAAAAAAGAAATACTTTATTTACAATTTGTTAGAGGTACTTTGTAAGACATTCTTCAAAAGTCAATTAAAATCCTTCTTAAATAATAATACTTTGTTGTTCATTTCAGGGGGATTCGGGATCTGGATTAATGAACTATGATACAAGATCTAAGCGTTGGTATTTAATTGGAATTGTGTCCGCTGGGCTAGGATGTGCAAGACCAGGTCTTCTAGCTCTCTACACCCGTGTCGATCACTTCTACCATTGGCTAAATTCAAATCTCAAAAGAGGTCGTTTTTGCACTCAATAACAAAGAAAATTTAACACTTGAAAATTTTGATTCTAATTTTCCAAAAAATAAGCACTAATTTCATTTACTGTACAAATGTCTTAGAATATTGCAACAAATACAAAATTATCTGCGTTAACAGTTTCTTGAGTAATTAAAAGCAAAAGAAAAAGATTTCTCTTGGTATAGTTATTTGGAACATAACCATTGCAAAACACTATGTACTGATACATAATAGATAATTCTACATCACAGAATTTAAAGATTTTGGCTTTAAAGATTAATATAAGAACAATAAACATTAAAATTAGGGTCAATTCGAGAAAAAGACATTGCAGAACTTATAGAAATTTAATACGCTTTGTCTTGATTAAATGTTATCTCTTTTGTTGAGATTTTATATTATTATATATAAAAAAGTGATGTTTATAATGATAGCATAATAAGAGATTAGTTTTCATCAGTTTATTAGTGATGAAAAAATAAAGCTCTTATTACCCTGCTCCTGACAAAGTCTCTGTTTTAAATAAAAAATCTTTTTAATACTATTGCAAACATAAAGTTCAGTCAATTTGCACCATTGTCGAACTGACAAAGGCTTTCATTGAAGTTTCTAAGCTACGGAAAGAACAGTAAAATAGCAGGCCGCCTTCTCTCATTCACAGTCGGTATATTAGTAGTCAAATTTTCAGAAGTATGATAGTTTTGATCTCTTTTCTCACGATGGAAGATGCACAATTTTTGTTCCAGTGTTCTAAACAAAAATTCCTAGTGTTTCTTAACTTCTTGTGCATAAAATATAATGTTTGTGTGGATATAGTTACTGATGAATTTAAAAGCTATCACACTTGCTTAATAAAATTTTTAAATTTTAAAGCAATTTCTCTCCATTTATGAATGATTACGGACGTTAAACTTGCTTTCTAAAAAATTAAAAAGTTCTTAAAAAAACTACGTACATGAGAACCAAACCAGGTTTCAACCTGTTAACAGGTCTTCCTCAGTGAATGATTAGGAACAGGAGAGCAGGCTATATTTAGAAGTTAGAGACCAATGGAATCGCTGAAGAAAAATTCGCATTGCGGAAAACGGAGTTAGCCAATGGATGAGAGGCGCTGATTGCCACGTCACCCAGCGGAATTCCGAAAAAGCAAGGTCCATGTGGTGGTGTTTATAAACAAAAAGATTGGTGTGCCATCTAGCGGATATCAGAGGGAAATACAAGTGTTAAATGTTTATAAGTCCACGTGTCAATGTTTATATAACGTTAACGAATGAAAATTGAATCTGTTAAACTAAAAGGTCCTTGGGTTGTTTTAGGGAAACCGAATTGATATATTGTCTTTGAGGAAATGCAATCATTAATACATTTGTCTATAGATAGAATGAAATCGGACTCTGCATTTTTGAAGGCAATGCTGATCTTCATTGGCCAAGTAGATGGATTGAAAGTGTAGAAGGCACGTCCAAATTTTTGGCATTGCTGCATCGTAGCATGCGACATATCAGAATGGTTGATGGTTCCTCCACAGATTGGTGTTTCCCCAAGATAAAAATTAGCACATTCCAGGCACGCAATGAATATACAGCACCTTTGGTCTTGCCTAACTTGTAAGATGTAATCGTAACTTTTTTGCAGTAGTATTCGTACTACTACCAGTGAAGAAAATATTCTGTCTACGTAGCAACTTAGACAAAATCGGAAACCCGGGATGGAAATCCGTAGATACGAAATGGCTATTCTTAGATCGAACCAGAGACTGCATATCATTTCTGTAAATTTTTGACAGTGTGTTAGTTAAATGCCTCCGAATGAATCTGATGGGATAGTCATTATGAAATAGTATATCGGAAATATGCTGTAGTTTCCATCAAACAAATGCGAATAACTTGAATACAGAAACGCTCTTCGGACAACCATGCTAATAACGTTGATCTTGAAATTACCTGGAATCAGCAGACGTTAAGCGTGATAACTGAATAAGTGGTCTTTCTATAACTTAGACCTCTGTCTGAAAGTGCGTTGACATATCGGTAATTTTCACATGAAGAAGCGGAATTTGACGGCTCGTGCTTTTTTCAATCTCAATCTGAATATTGTGATGTATGGTATTGCAGATTTCCAAGTAAGGTCCAGTTGGGAACCCTTTGCATAAATAAGGATGTTATCAACATATCTGTATAAGAATGAAATATTTAACTGAAAATCATCAAATAAAATAAGGGGGCCGAGTCTTTTACAAATATCATGGACCACTCTGCCAACAACGCTGATGCCTGAACAATCCACCATGTTGTTAATGGAAACAATCATTATACAAAAAAAGGGTCCGTATGAGCGGAATTAGATTAAGAAAAGCTGTATCATATTGAAAATGACGTACTTCCTGCTTCTTATGTGCTCCAATTCACTTGTGCTTGTGAATAGGGATTTCACATCCAATGAAATAACTCAAAATCGCGGGTAGAGAAAATTTCTCTAATATTAGAAACCTGGTTTGACTCTCATATAGAGGGAAAGGTGGTAATATGGGCACTGTATATAATATGAGCCCCCTACGTATCATTTAAAGTATAGCACACAGACAAGCGGCAGCAGCCGAAACCTATAGTCATAGTTCGTGGATTCGCCGCTAGGTTGGTCTGACTCAGGTCCGATGTGCCTGTAGGGTGTAACAGGTTGGTTTCGTTTTTCGTAGTGAAGAAAAGTTTGTAAGGTATGTATTTCCTTTCACATTTAACTGATTTCTCATTCACAGAGTTGTTTTAAAATTAGCGGGTGTCTATCTACAAGGATAAGGATTACAAAACCGTAATTTTAGTTTTTAGTTTTTTATTTTAGGAAATAGTATGATTTGAGGTTTTGTTTCCAAATATGGCGAGGGTTATGATATGAGCCCCCTTGTGTGCTCATAACAAGAAGAACAAAAACGAAAAAACATGAAAAAGAAAGAAAAGGAAGACTTAAAGAAGCAGAAAAGGGATAAAAAACAATGGAATTGTCCGACAAAACGATCATTCAAAGGAAACTTACACTAGATGACTTGGAACTAAATGATTTATATCCAGACGATATTAAGTCTATTGATTCAGGGGAATCAGTGATCGAAATGGAAATTGGCGTGAAAAACCCTAGAAAAGATGACGCTTTATGCCTGCTCTGCGAATCGCTGTTCTCTGAAGACAAACAAGGCGAGCTTTGGGTGCAATGCCTTGTCTGCGAAATGTGGGCCCATAATGAGTGCGCAGGATGCGACCAGTATATCTCTGACTTTTGTAAATAGCTGCAATTCAAATTAACTACGCAATTTGTTGTATTGAAATAAAACTTATTTTGTCCTTTGCAATACAATTTGTAATTATTTACAAGTATTTTTGTATATTATTCCTATGGGGCTCAAATTACCAACACAATTCAAATTTTATAAAAAATATATTGCCCTAAAATTTTATTTTTAAATGGACAACACCTAATACAGCTGTACAAAATACAATTCGACCAAGTGAGTAACTTATTAGGCTACATTATTCCGTAAAAAGAATAGGTAAATGTATAATTTAATGTAAGATTTATACATAAAAACAAAATGGGGACTCGTAATACCACCTTTACCTCTACATGTTTTTTACAGTTTTTTTTTTTTTATTTTTTTTAATTTTTATAAAATATAAAAATATATTTTTAAGCAGGTACGATAGCTTTTAAATTCATCCATTTCTAAACTTCTTATAATAACCTGCGATTATCTGCCAAATTTTACTTTGAGATCAATGTCATGACAGTGGGATGCAACAGTTATTGACCGATTGAACATTTGTCTTTTTTTTCTAAATTGATAGAACATTCGAAATAAAAATCCAAGTATTATTAAGTATTAAAACTGAATATAGTTAACTATATTTTAAAAATATCTCAATAACAATCACCTTTAATTTATTTTTATTTGTCACCTAATAATAAAAATTACCAAACTTAAATGCATGAAAAAATTTCTTAAAAAAGACTATTAAAAAATATGAAAAAATTTCTTAAGAAGATAGGGATAAGGATTAGTAAACCAATCACAGGTTTACTAATAAAGGTGGCTTCTGAGTCACCTTTACTTTAGAATAGACTTCACCAGGGTGATCTAGAAAATGCTCGCGCGAGTATGTTTGCGACCCCATGCTATCTTACCCACCCCTATTTATATGGAATAATCGTCATTCTTTGTTGTGTATTACTAGAAGTTTTTTTAAAAAAAAATAATTAGAAGTGAAAATTTTTTGGCTTGAACT
>JAFIDM010003189.1:1463633-1511921 GCA_023159025.1 Thereuonema tuberculata | reverse complement strand
ATTATTATTATTATTATTATTATTATTATCATGTTTCCATGTTTCAAACCTTGGGTTTCCCAGCAAAAAACAGTATGGCGGGTCAAGGACCAAAGCACATACTGCCAAGTGTAAAGACGTGTGCAAGAATGATTAGGGATGTGTGGTTGTGTCCATAAATTTCCTAACTATGCGTGTTGTGTTGAGTACTACAGCCTTCTGCAGTTGTGCATAAGTGTTTTTATGAAGTCCTAGTGTGCTGAGACTGTGGCGCAATGTGTCAGGTACTAGACCAGTGGCGGACAAGACGATGGGTAACACGTACTCGGTCCTGCCTCCACTGCTTCTGGAGCTCATGTGCTAGATCAGTGTATTTACTGATCTTGTCTGCGTGAGTTTTCTGCATGTTCTTGCTGATAGGCACTGCAATATCATTATTATTATTATTATATCGAAAAAAGTTTCAAACCATGGGTTTCCCCAGCTAAGACAATATGGCGGGTCAAGGACCAAAGCACATACTGCCAAGTGTATAAAAAAAAAAAAAAAAAAAAAGGTTGGAAGAATAGTTAGGGATGTGTGCTTGTGTCCATAAATTTCCGAACTATACGTGTTGTGTTGAGTACTACAGCCTTCTCGAATTGTATATAAATGTTTTTATGAAGTCCTAGTGTGCTGAGGCTGTAATGCAATGTGTAAGGCACCAGACCAGTAGCGGACAGGATAATGGGTACAACTCGTACTCGGTCCTGCCTCCACTGCTTCTGGAGCTCATGTGCTAGGTATGTGTATTTACTTATCTTGTCAGCGTGAGTTTTCTGCATGTTCTTGCTGATGGGAACTGCAATATCAATGAGATAGGTCTGTTTGTTGACCTTATCAACAAGTGTAATGTCAGGTCTGTTGTGATGTATAGTTTTGTCTGTATGAATGGGACGGTCCTAGTACAGCTTATGTGAGGGTTACTCTAGTACGCTTTGTGGTGTGTAGTTGTAGTATGGGACCGTGTTCTTAATAAGTGAGTGTTTGTGTGCTAGCTGTTGATGAGCGATCGACGCTACCTGATTGTGTCGGTGGAGGTAGTCTGTTTGGGACAGAAGGGGAGAGCCTGATATTATGTGGTCGATCGTCTCATGTGTAGTGTGGCATTTCCTGCATCTGTCGTCGTGTGTGTTTGCATCGTGTAGAATGTGTTTCTTGTAGTTGCGTGTGGGGATGACTTGGTCCTGTATTGCGATTATGAACCCTTCGGTCTCCCCAAACACCTCACCACTCATCAGTCATCTGTTCGACGCTTCCATGTCGACATGAGGTTGGCTGAGTTCGTGGCGATGTCTGCCATGGAGTTCCTTACGAGCCCATGATTTACGCAGCTCCTGTGTGTGGGTGTCGGGAGTGGTGAGTGTTAGAGAAGGGTTTGCGAGGTCCGGGGGTGTGAAGTGTGTGTCAGCCTTGACAATGGCTGAGTGGAGTGAGGAGTGTTGTGCTCTTTGGTGGAAGTGTTCCCTAAGTGTGTACACTTGTTTTTCGTGTAGGGTGATGAGATTGATGAGTCCTCGGCCTCCCTCCTTGCGGGGAAGAGTCATCCTTTCCGTAGCGGACTTGGGATGGTGCATGTTGTGTTTCGTGAATGTCGTGCGTGTTGTGCGTTATAGTGCTTATTATTATTATTATTTCTGTATTATTCTTTTTTCTGTATTATTATTACAGTATTATTATTATGGGGCATTACGATCCCCTCGGGGTATAATGATCCCCTTGGCTGATCATTTTGCCCCATTTGCTTCCATCACAGAAAATACGTTTTAATGACTAAACGCCATTTTGTATGAAGGAACGAAACGAAAGCAAACATCTACATTTCAGATGTTAAACACACAAATAGTTACTAAGAAATTCAGTTTCACAGTTCAAGAGATAAAAAATTGCACAATTACTTCCCTTAGATCAGGACATCATAAAATAATGTTTTCTTCTCTAAATATTCAAAGATAAATCCACAACAACTCTAGCTCACAACCACGCCTGCTACCTCCACTGAAGACTTAGCCTGCGAATTGTCGGCACGATGTCACAACCAATCAAGTAGATATTCACCGTGATCTTTTTGCCCCGGGGGATCGTTATGCCCTGGTTTCCCCTACCAGAAAATTTTTTCGATCGTTCATCAATTGGAAAAAGCATGATTTTTTACCTGCGCTGGTTTTTTAATTAAATCACAGAAATTATTGTCAGTAACGTCTGACCAAAAATATAGATCTACGTTCAGTTCTTCTACAGGTACAGTTAAGGATGCAAATGGTGACAGAGGCAGTTCAAGGGAATTTTCATAATTTTTTCTGTATTAGATGATTTCGCTCCTTCTTCAAGCTTTGAATCATCTTCTTTTTTCGAATAGATATCTTCTCAAGCTGGGGCTACTGTTGATGTAGATACTGGTGTTGTATTTATTGCTGATTCCTCTTTAGATTTGCTTTCTGCAGATAAAAATGGAAAAAGATTTCCGGCTTATCTGACTAAATAATTTACGGGAACTCATGCTGTAGGCTTTTTTTTTTATACTGAAAATTAATTGTTATTCATTGAATAACAAAATCACAACAGTTTAATAAATTTAACGTGTGAGAGGTAAAAGGCTTAAAAAAATTACAATTTTATTTTTCAATATTAAACTAATACTTACTTTCTACAGATATTAGACGGTGAAATGTACTGATAATAGGTGTCAGGAGATAACTAGAAATTAAAGTTGAAATTTTATTACTTAATAATAAAGAAGGTTTAAAGTGCATTAATGTAATATGAAAAGGGAAGAAAATCTATAAAATGCACAAATTCGTTAGAATTCTTTGCTTTTCACATAATTATAATTATAATTCATCCTGTACTGGTTACAGCGTTTTTTCTTTTGTTGTTTGCTTCAACCGGGTCCCACTTCCGAGAGCCGGTATGCACGCATTTTGAGCTCAATCATCGAAGCTAAATCTGGCTGATGAGTCCTAAAAAGGACGAAACAGCCGTCCCAGATTGCTATCGATGATGGCTCAATACGTGAAAAGCAAACCATTCTAATGAATTTGTGCATTTTATAGATTTTCTTCCCTTTCTCAAATTTTATTTACTATTACAACACTATTACAAATACGATATCACAACTTCCTGAGTATGAGTTTTGTAGAAACATGAAAGCTTAATATAGACTATTAAAAAAAAAAAAAATAAAAAAAAAATAGAAATTTTAGGACAAATGGATACATAAATATTTTTGAACACATTAATAGAGCCATACACCTGAATATATGAGAAAAAAAAAACTTTATACATGCAACGGTAAAATACACACGACAGCTTCGCCGCCGAGTGAGAAATACCATTGCATGTATAAAGTTTTTTTTTTTCTGATATATTCAGATGTAAGGCTCTATTAATGTGTTCAATAATATGCAGTACACGTAAATTACTACGTCAGAAATATTTTTTTTTTTTGATATAAAAGAATTAAAACTACTCAAGTTTTCGTAATAACATAAGAAAACTTTAATTAACATTAAACTCCCGACACTCTACAATAATTAAATTTTGTCATTAACAAGAACAATTTAAATCATATTTTCTTTTGTCCATTTTTTGTTTTGTTTTATTTGTGTAAAGGGATTATATCTTAAGCATTAGTTCCTAGCTCTGACCTCGCTTCACCATGCATCTTATTGATGGCCGCCCTGTTTTTGTGAGATCTGCGCATGTATCATCGATTAGTCTGGTCAGGCACTTCCGTCTGATGTTATGACAGGACGCCGCCATTACGGTCAAGGCTTGTTACTTTGCAAAAGAGCATATTTATAAATAATATATATTTATTTATTTATATAAATACTTATTGTTAGCAACTGGTATTGAAATAATTCTAAATAGTCGAGAGAAGTTTTAATTTGTGCTAGAGAAAAAGCAAACATATGAATGAATGTCTTCCCTCTAAAAAATAGCTGGGGTATAATATATACTTTCAGAGCAAGCACGCATCAAGGTAAAGAAACAAATGCATTGAAAATTAAAAACTTTAAAATAATTTATTACTAGAGTCCATAACCTTTATGAAAGGAAAAATTAACTTTACAATAATTTATTATATAAGAACAATAACATTTGTTATCATATATTAACTCAGTTCATCTGTAACTAATCCCTAATGACACCATCTATAAAACCTTGCATGTATCAGTTTACATGTAAATATCAAAATATGAAATACTCAATAATTACAAATTATTAATGAACTTTAACCTTGATGATTATTCTTAATCTTAGAATAATAATATGTAGTACAAAAACATAGTATTATATATCTCATCTTCAAATGTCACTTTTGACATTAATACTACACCTTAAATTCAAAATATTAAACTAATGACTTCCTATGTAAATATTAACAAGCAACCTACAAGGATACTTAATTTCAGAATATAATGGTATTTACATCTAAGTCATATCTGTCATTAATGTACTATTTCATTCATAGAAGAAACTAAAGTTAGATCACTCAACAATGGTTTTTCCCCTACGTGAAAAAATTAATCTTTGCTCCTTTAATAATGTTACTTGTATATTTTGGGCTTGTTGTAAATCAGCAATCCCTTGGATAATCGATTCATAAAATAAAGGAAACTGTACTTACATATCCAGACTCTCGATGATAACTCGTCTCGAAAGCACTATACACATAATTGATACTTTACTATCAACTATCAGTTGATATTTATAATTAACACTAGATGACCAAACAAGCCATAATTAGTTTCACTAATTCACACACAAATTTTCCTAATCACTTGTATGAAATCAGTTCGGATCCATTTGATCCACTGGCGCTAATTTCTCTTCTGTTTCAATTAGCTAAGCCTATTTAAACGTTCGATCTTCAGAATTCTTCGCATGGGGATTTCCGTCGAATTCTTCCTTTATTCGATCCTCTCAGCAACCGGAAAATAAATACTTTCATTCGTCATAACTATGTCTTCTTATCCTGGATTTCTCAATTATTTATTACGGATCTGTTCGGGTTTAAATCTACGCTTTCCGTGGATGACGTAGGTTGTTCATTTGTCTAGGAGGCCCTCAGAAGAATAATAAATATTTCTTATTTACTTGCGTCAACTGCAAACTTATTCTTTCGTACTTTTAATTTTGGCAGCGACATTCCTTCTTCAAAATTCCCGCTCTCCTTTATCTGTCAACGTGGAGACATACCAGGCATATTTATCTCCGTTCAAATCGAACGATCTGCTACAGGCTTTGTCATTACGCCATCTTGTCCGTTGTCAGACCGCACACATTAATCCCGCAGAAACTAGTAAATACTCTCTAACTAAAAATTTTCTTTTCAAGCACGGTAATCACAATATATATCATCACAAAAATTAAACTTCAACTAATTAAATATAAATATTAATATAACTTATATTTAATTTAATATATACATCAGCAATTTGGCGTTATCAACATATCTTTCTCAGTGAAAACAGACTCTGTCGTCCATTGTGACAGGAAAACATAATTGATCAGCTATCGGAAGGGCTGCGCAGTTCAAACTTCCGCCGGTCAACTTTCCTTTTGAGGACAATAGCTGTTAACTATTAGCGTGACGGTTTTTAGCAACGGGAATTATAAAGAATTCTTTCGTATTTCTACAAATACCTCACCAGACAGATACTGACTAAACAGCTGAATTAGAAGGATTAATGCTGAACCCCGATTTCACCATTTAATTCTTGGGCATTTCCTTCTTAGCGTAATTCGCTTCACGGATTTGTTTTCTATTTGTTTTCAGGACAAACGAATTAAAAAAAATGAAGAAAAATATATTTATTGAAAAGGGCAAAAAATGAAGGCACAACGCAAACAACAAGAGAGGAAAGGATTCGCACCCTAGTTGTCATCGGGAAGAGACTGGGACGGGCCGTTTCGGCCTTTTTTCGACCTCCACCCACCCCTTAAAAATCCTAACAATTAATAAGTATCAACCAAGGATACATTTATTCCTTGCACATGGCTAGGCACGAGAGGAATTTAATAAAGGCATTTAAAATAGAATTATGCAGTAAATTCTTAAATGAAAAAGAGATTTTTCGTGCCTGGGGAGGTCCCATACTCGAGAGCGAGAACCGGGATTACGGCCTCCACGCACCATCTGAGTCTGTCATCGGGGAAGTTTGACTGGCTAATGAGTCCTAAAAAGGACGAAACGGCCCGTCCCAGTCTCTTCCCGATGACAACTCAGGGTGTGAATCCTTTCCTCTCTTGTTATTTGCTTTGTGCCTTCGTTTTTTGTCCTTTTCATTGAATCATCAGGCACGTAAAATCTCTTTTTCATTTAAAAATATATTTACTATAAACATTTTATATAATCCAAGAAAGGATTTCCAAGTAAACGTGACTGCTTCATCAACAGCATATATATTTTGAGGATTAAAAAAAAAAAAAAAAATAACCTCAGAGCCTGAATAAGTTAGACAACAAGTTAGACTCTGAAGATTGCAGTGTATAAAAATGAACTAAAAAATACGATTTCCAGAATTATATGTATGTCAAAGCACTAATTTGAAGTAAATAATATTTATTACGCATTTATTCGAAATCTAATCTCAACAAGTGTTTATTTTTTTTAATTTAAAAACAACAGAAAATTTGAAATTTATTAAAAATGTTTACTTATTTTTATTGATGTTCACTTTCTCAAAGTTCACAAACTTTGAATCAACAAAAAAAAAAAAAAACAAACAAAAACAAAAAAAAAACAACATTGAGGATCTAAATTGCAAAATAGATTGTGCTTTATATGAAGCCAGGGAAAATTATGTGTTAAGGGAATGATGCGAAAGCGCAAGCACGAAATAGACTTTTGTTACGGATATGCAGCAGGTTGCTCCGTTCGCTATCAAACATCTGATTGGTCGAGAAAATAGAAAAATAGAAATAAAAAATATACTTAATTATGTATTCATTCAATCACACACAAGAGCATTGAACCAGTCAACTTTCTTTCAATCGTTCTGGCTATAAAATACTGTGGTATCAAAGTATAACAAACAGAGGCATGGTTGGGTTGTCTCATCACCAACTTGTTCTTATGGATGGTGCCATCGGGTTTCCAATTCTTTAAAAGAGAAGAAATATAAACATAAATATAAATAAATACACATTTATTTTTTATCTGTGTCTGATTAAATATAAGGTTTGGTCTACACGAGCATTGCTAACAGAATCCAATGTATTTCTATGGAAAGTGAAAGCTGTGGCCTACACGACCGAGAAGGCCATCGAAAAGCTCGATTTTTGTTCATATGTCATTTTTTTTTTTTTTTATTCATCTGAGATTTCGAAGATCCCAGTTGTGGTATCCTTTATCACTAATCTCTTGCTGTTGTTCCGTAAATAAATTTCTACTTTTTCCTTTTACTATTCGTTTAGTTTTCCAAAATAGTCTTTTTTTTCTAAGATTATCGTTCATGTAGATTTTTAAATAGTCAGTATCTTGTTTAATATCATTAATTTTGTAGTGTTCATTTTTGTCATCCAATCTCTTTAGATTCCAGATGTGAATTTTATGATGATTTGTTCAATTTTATTCTACTTCCATGTTTGAATCCTCTTCAAAACATCAACATTGATTAATTGATCTGTTATATTTGCCAATCTATCAGCTTTTTTTCAATAATGTTTTTGAAGTTTTCTTTGGAGTAGGCTTTTTCACCTTCGATTTTTAAGTCTTTCTTCCAGATTTTGCAATTGGTCCTCTACTACTTTTAATTTTTCGACTGTCGAATTGTTCTTCCTTCAATTTGAATTATTTTTTCAGCAATGCCCTTCAGTTTTTAGTCTTCAAATGCTTTCCTCAATTTTTGAATGATTTTCCCTTGATAGAATGATAAGTTTAAATGTTTCGTTTTACTTGTTTGATGTCATTTAAACCTGATAATTGTGACCTTATTTCTTTGAGTTCCTAAAGAATAGCATTCATGTGACCTTGTAAGGGGAAAGTGTCCACTGTCCCTTGCGGGGGGAGCGCATCCATTTTCCTTTGCAAGGGGTCGGGTTGTCTTTTTGGGTTGGGGGATGAATTTTGGTGAGATTTGAATTTGTTTGGCTTTAGTCACTGTCTTGGTGTGATGTTCTTGCAATATTGGCATTTCCATTGCAATTTCTTTGAAAGGGTTCTGATTTAATTGTTAGCTATGGACTTTGTATGAATTATATGTCGACATCCGTTAGATGACATTGGATTTTCAGTTTTTTTTTTACATTTCCTACAGTTTATTTCCGTAGGTAAGTACTTGTAGTTTTTGTTGAATGTTTGTTTAAAATCAGATTGTTATTTACTGTAAATTGTTGGTTCTCGAGCAGCATTGAAAAATGAGTATGATCTCAAAGGCGTGTGATCCCACGAATTTCTCACATTAAATCAGATAGAATTAATATTTACATATTAAATAGCTTAACGTGAAGAAAATGTTCATATCAAAAAATCAAGGTCACCACATAAATACATTTATAACAAGTTTTTATATTAAAAATCACAAACATTTTCATAATCCTAAACTTGTTTAAATATAGGCCTACTCTTTAAATTTAATTAAAGATGATTACGTGTGTTTAAAGTTAATATGAAATGACTGGGTTCTGGCCACCACACACAGTTCTAATTAAATACATAAATATAAAATAATGAAATGCGAGCGCTCGCATTTCATAATTTTATATTTATGTATTTAATTAGAACTATGAGTGCTGGCCAGAACCCAGTCATTTCTTTAAATTTAAGTGTTTAATTTATAATTTTCTCCTCTTCTTTTGTTAAATGCATTGCTAACTTTATAATAGTATTCTATGTATTGTATTTTTATATCAACCAAAGTCAGCTGAAAGGTAGAGTTAATTTATAATACATTATAATATTGAATAAGATGTATGTAATACATCGCCTACCATTTATTTAAATCGTAAAGAGGTTTGTATAATCTGCTAAAAATGGAATTGTCATTTATTACTGTTATCTTCATTTTTATTTTGATATTATAACTAGCTGTAGAAAAAAAAAAAGGGTTTTCGAAAGATAAAATAACACAAAACTAAGCATTACGAATTTTATAATATTAAAACGGTAAAGTATCAATTAAATTGTAAAAAATTGCTACTAATTCTATTATTAATTAAACCAGAAACGGCAAACGAAATATAAAACGAATGATTATGTTAAATGGTTTAGAAAAAAAATAATTTTTCGTTAACTTCAATACAGTTACAGCATTAAGGATGAAATATTACAGCAAGTTACTGTTATTTTTATGATTATTTTTTTTGTTTAGAATTATGTACTTAGGCTCCATATTTAGAATATTTATTTAGACACATTTTTATTTCTATTTTTCTGTTCCAGTGGTTTTTTATATTTTTTTTTAAGATTACAAAGTAATCTCATATTCCTTGTTATTGTTTAACATGTCTAAAACACTAGATTACTTAGACTTAATCTGTATAAATTAAGACAATTGCCACTAAATCATTTCATCGTGTGTTATTTTCTGTTAGGTTTTGGTGAGGTTTCCAGTTACAATTTATTGAAAACTTTCGTTAAATTAATTTAAAATAATACACTTTTCCGTTACATTATGACATCTTCCAATATTCATTTTAAAAGTTGTATATTTCATTCCTATATTCTTTCATTATTTCAAGATCAGCCGTTATTTTATTCAAAACAATTACTGAACAAACCATCGAAGTCAAGAATAAAAATCCTGTGTAAGTTATGTAAAATTTGATGTTTTGTATATTTGAAATTCCAGGAGGAAATAGAAAACCTACTTAATTTTAAATTGATAAGAAAATTAATATTGAGATACAGAAATCTTATGATTCAAGATCGATTATAAGGCAAGAGATAGAAACTTCCCCCTGTATACGCTCAGATAATGTCGACATTTCAGATACCATATAGAGTCCCTAAATAACTTCTTTACCAATGTAAAATCAAGTTTTCTTCCTTTCCTTCGTGTAATATTTTGATTCCTTCGTGTAATATTTAGGAGATCTGCTTTCAAAAGCAATCATACATGATAGGTAAATGAAGGTATATCAAATTCAGAGATCAAACAATATTGTGAATAAATCGTATTTGTAAAAATAACGTAATAGATTGAAACAAAGCATCTGCGTTTATTGAGGTTTAGTCAGGTAAAGCAAAAGTAACTTTTATGAAAGTCAAAAACCAAAGTTTCAGACATACATTTCCTTAATATATTGTGGAGAATCCATTTGGGATTAATGATTATCTTTTAAGATATAATCTCTTCCGAGATGATGATCTTAAGAGGAAGGATTAGGTTAAGCAATTCAACTGTTGCTGGTTATGATAGAATTTGCAAAGAATATTTTCTCATTTAAAAAAAAAAGTCAAGTTTAATAATAGGAAATGGTAAAAAATAAGGCTTTTTCTTCTGATTTAAAAATAAGACTGTCTTGGAACTGCCTTTTTATCATTCGCTCATACGAAACACTTGCTACGTCGCGTATGGATTAAACTATTTCAGGGCAAAAAATTAGAACATTTATATAATAAGCCCTGGGAAAAAAAATATATTTAACAGTATTTCGTTTGGAATAAATTTCAGATGCTGGAAATTTTTTAAACAAAACAAAATAAGAAACAAGGACAGCACAGGAAAAGAGTATACTTTTCTCCACTTTTCCTATGCATAATTTTTGCTTGCTATGTTGGTTATGAAGAAAGAAAAAGAATTCCCTTCGTTCCCAGAACATTGCTTTTCTGATAAGGACAATGCTGAATATATAATGGTGAACTTTATCCATTCTGTGTATAAATATTTATTTTAATAAAAAGGACCAAAACACAAAAATTATAACGATATAATAAATAATAAATCGCAACGTGTCATGAAGTTCTTTATTATTTATTATATCGTTATAATTTTTGTGTGTTTGGTCCTTTTTAATAATTATTAAAATAATGTTGATTTAGCGAAAAATAAGATTTCTACAAAACTCGATCTACGGTTCATCTCGTTTTAATTTTGCAGACTGCTTGGAAGATGACGTAATGTATCCTTCCGCCAGAAGGAGCACAAGATGTCAGTATCAATATTTTGCCTTTATAATGGAAGTTAGCTGAATTCAAGACAATAACTACTGTTAAAAAATGTAGGGGGAAAAAATATCTAAAATTTAGTCTTAATTTTTTTTTAATCTCTAGATAATTTTTTTAACAATTTTTTTTAAGCTTATTAAATTAAGCTTATTAAGCTTATTACTAAGTATATCAAAATTATAAACAGTAACATAAAAAATTATAATTTTCCATCAAGGCAGAATATTTTTTTTTTTTTTTTTTTTTGTGTCATCCACTATTTGTACAGTTACATATACGTAAACATTTGTAGGATTCATCTAAAAAAATTTTTTTTTAAGTCCAGGAATTTGGAGTTTTTCTATAAAATTTAATCTAAATCATTGATTCCTTCATTAATTTTATAATCTATGAAAAATGATACGTAATTTTGTATTCTATATGACACATAAAAAAATATATCTTGTTGATAATTATATACATAAGATCTACCACAATATATTATATTCATTAGAAATGAAATATCTTAATGTTTTCTTGTATAATAGTTTACTGAAATGTGTGATTGTATTGTTTACATTTCATTATCAGTGGTTGTTTAGTTTACGATTTTATAGTTCTGAAATGAATTGTTAACATTCAGTGACGATCATGTTTTTTTGTTTTTTTTTAAGTTCACATGAGTTGCAATATGAAATGAACTGTTGATATTCAGTAAAAAAGATTATTTTTTTTATTTTTGTAAGTTCATATCGGTGAGGATATAAAATGAACATCAGTAAATATTCATTAGCATATACCTGGCTATTCGTACACAATTCATTCCAGGAGGCTGTTCGAACTGCGATTTGTACGAATGTTGAATCAATTTTTCCCATAGGAAATTATGTAAATTGGATTAAACCTTTCCAGACTCCCATATGATGCTTATTTAAACTTCTATAATAATACTTAATGCAAAATATCATGCATATTGAGTGGCCAGGTCTGACTGGGACACGAATTCTACTTTCAACAAGAAAGAACACGAGTTTAGTTTTTTTTTGTTTGTTTTTTTTTTTATTATTATTATTTTCAGTTCAATTGTCGTTCTCAACTGCTTTCCTTTTAGGCTTGGTCGAATAATCTTTTTTTTGGACACTTGATTAAACTTATTTTCAATAAAAATATTTAAAAACAACGAAGAATAGCAATGAAATAACAGAACGTTGTACGTTCGCTAAAAATGCTTGGCGAACGAGAGTCAACATCAAACTCGGACTCTGTCCGATTTCCGAGTCGAATTTTATTCGAAAAAGTTGAAAGAATGCGGAATTTTAATAGTATAGAGGAGAACAAATGGCTGGGTTCCACTGTATTTGTTCTTTTCGCTTGTGGCAGATCCGTCAAAAATACTGTATACATAGAAATCTACCGTTAGCCGCCATCTTTTTTGTTTTGATTTTAGTGCATTTTGATTGGCGGAGATTACAAATATTCTTAAAAATATTATTACAAATATTATTACCTAACGAAAAGGCAGATTGTTATTGAATTCCCTTAGAAAAATGAAATTTCTTATTTAGAACGTCTTATTTCGCATCTGACAATACTTTGCTAAGCCGGCAAATTGGACCTATTTTCTTTGGCGGCAAAATACAAAAGTCTGTTTTCCCTGCAAGTTGATTCTGAGATGGAGATTAGTTCTGTTGCAGTTTAATTTTGGCAAAATGGATTATTCCAGGCATTGTTCATTAATGAAAGAGTTGATTATTTAATAACACTCCTTGACAGATAATAGAAAAATTTAACTTGCGTGGAACAAATATGTAGGAATTAAAAGGATTAAAAAATTAACACGAATAAAAATCACTGAGCCACATATAAAAAGCATTAACAAGAAAATAAAAAATAAAAAAAGGCAAAATGTAAATCCCCTGCTAGTAACCACTAGCTTAGAAGTAACTAGCCATAAATAACACATATACATAATAGGAAAATTTACCGTGCGTGAACAAATATGTAGAAATAAAAAGGATTGAAAACGCACACGAATAATAATCAGCTGAAAAATTCAGCTGATGAAGGCTAATAAGCCTGAAACAGTCTGTCTTGAATTCCCGGTATCCAAATAACCAATAGCAGCTCAGTGGTTTTTAATCCGTTTTATTCCTACATACTCCTTGATAAATTAAGTTGAGTTTAAAGCAAAAGTAGTAGATTTTATGTAATTCGAAATCTCTCCAAATTTTTAAAAAAGTATTAAAAGTTTCTGAATGATTTTAATTTTTTATACTTGTAATAGTAGTAACAACTACAACGACAAAATAGTTTCGTTTTGCTCAAGAGAGGTTTTGGTCATAAATAATTATTGAATCATTTTCACTCTGTCATTCCTATACAGCAGAAATATTGCAAAAATTTAGGAATTTAAGCCTTTACTCCTAGAAGAATAACGTAAGCAGATAAGAGGTAAAAATGCTAAAATACATTCGAGGTAAAACGCTGAGTGCAGTAGTAACAATTTATTCAAAAATTTTGGAGATAATAATTGTACTGTATGACTTTACTTAAAAGATCTCTTGTGATTTTGGTGCAGATCCCAGCTAACTAACTTAGGACCAAAAATGTTTGAATGGGATCAAAATAATTAAAAAATCTACGACTTTGATATTGGATTCAGGTGCTTTTAAGGAAGACTTCTATCGATTTTGGTAAAAATTACTCTAATAAGAAGGAGTTCGGAGAAAAACCTGTCAAGGTAAATGAATGAATAACACTTTGTATGTTTATATACAGTGTTAATATTTTTTATTAAGTTCTCTTATCATATTGATATTCGAATAGTGACACGACAACTTTATCTTGCTTTCTGAAGAAAATTTGTATTTTGTTTTGAAGAGAATAACGCAAGAGAGTATTTTTACCAAAAAGAGCTTTAGTAAATTTAATAAATAAATTCCTGGTGTAAGACATTATCCACCCACTACACTAACTGCTGGTTTATTAAACTTTGTTTTTTACTTTGGATTTTGTTAATGAAAAGTCTACATCGTTTTCCGTTTAACGAACAAGGAGACACAAGACTTGTACATAACAGATTTTTGATACTTTTTTTGTAGACGATAGTACTAATAAAATACTTCAACAATATGTGTAGGTTTCGGGTCAATTCTCAATGGATTTCATGCTATTTAACTTTGGTTTCATTAGATTTCCTTTAATAGGTTAAATGACAGAAATGCGACAGCGAGGATAATAATAATAATTCATACAGGGGATTCGAGTAATCTTGATTTTTATTTTTTTTATTTTATCCTTTTAACTCTTTATTTTTTCCTTACATTTTCTGTCTTTTTGTTTTTTCTTCCTTTTTCCTTATGTTTATATTTTTTTTTCTATTATTTTTGTTCTTTCTTGTTTACATTACCATTGCGACTAGAAATTTTAAATACTCCGTATTGTTTTCGCTTTAATTAGAAGATAAAATAAAATATTCTATTAATTTTATGGCTTTATTCTTTATGTAAATAATCAACTATCATTTACTTTCTTCTTTTTCCATTCAACTTCGTTTTGTTTTCTCCATCCTTTGTTGTTTTTATTTCCATTTAGTTAATGCCTATTTAAAGGGATTATCATTTACATAAATCTAATCGTAATTCTGAAATATATTAATAATATAAGTAATAAAAAATATATTAATGAAGAAATAAAAAGAAGAAGAAAATCGTGAGAACTAAAAAATAACTTACAAATAGTTGTACGTCGTGAAAAGAATGACCCTCTTGATTTTGGTAAATATATTAGACAAATATAAACTCTTTCACACATCACATTAGTATTTAAAATATTTATTAAATACTAAATATAAAAGACAAATTAGTATATCTTCCTTTTTTCAAGTCCAAAATTAGAATAAAGTAAAGAACAAACAAAAAACGGATTGAACAGCATAATATAAGAAAGGCTTGGAATATCAACAACTTTAATTGTTGTTACAATGATAATTTAATATAAGAAGATGTCAATTATTAACAATAATTATTAATTAATTAATCATTCATATATATTACTAATAATTTAAATCTATAATAGCTGCTATTTTTTTGGTGTCAAAATTTAAATAATCTTTAATAAGCATAATGGTATTATAGTCTAAGGAGGCTCCTTCGTATCTATTGAAGTTTTTGTTTTTTTTGGTTATTCCAAGCCTTTATTATATTACGCTGTTCAACCCGTTCTTTGTTTGTTTGTTACTTTATTCTAATTTTTGACTTGAAAAAAGAAAGATGTATATTTCCTGAAAATTTGTCTTTTATATTTAGTATTTAATAAATATTTTAAATACTAATGTGATGTGTGAAAGAGTTTATATTTGTCTAATATATTCGGAAAGATGGAAAGAAAGAAGATTGTTGAAGAATTTGGTAAATATAAGTAATAAACCGATAATTGTTAACATTTTAAACAATGTTAAAGGAATTTTTTTTTTATGTGTTTTGAATTAACAATTTTTTTGTTCTTTATTGTGGTTCTCAGAAACAAAGTACATTTTTTTTTTATTAACACGTTTTTATTAACTCGCTTTCTTGTCTGTCTGTTTGTTTGTTTGTTTGTTTGTTTGTTTGTTTGTTCGGTACAAATTTTGTAATTTATTATAAACTAACGTCCCGATGAGCTACAGACTTGAAACTTTAAACATAGCTCAGAACTGGATGATAATTCAATATTAACCCTTTATCTCCCTTGTCCACTTAAATGGATATTTTTAAGAACAGTTTCCTCATAAATCTACAGTAATAATAGTTATAATAAATTCTTATACTATTTCTCTTCTTTTCATCTCTTGTAATATATAAAAATATCTACACAATCCCTTTCGTAGTATTTAAAATAATTTATTTAAATATAAGCAGCGAATTTTCGGGAACATAATTTTACGTCATTCCCTTCTTCAAGCAAATAAGGAACTAGCGTGTCAAACAATAACATAAACAGAAAAAACATCATAAATTAAAAGTACACATCAATTGAATAATATAAATTGTTTGGCGTCCAATTATTCAATAAACATGTCTTCAAAAATTGTTCATGTTTCTTCCATTTTTAATTAATTATTAAAATTTTAGGAGCTTTGTTTTTCTCATCCAGTCAGTCAAATGATTTCAATGGAAAAGAATGTGCTTTATATTTTAAATTTAGAAGACATGTTAGTCAATTATAGAAGATATGTTGAAGGCTTTCATTTAATGTTAACTTTTTTTTAAGATTCAGTTGCTCGGTTTGAAGAACGAACTTGTGAGTTTCATTTATCGAATATTTTTCTGAATTGAGAACAGGATTCAAAGTTATATCCTAATAAAATAAATTAGAACATAATTTTATGTAAATTTTAACATGGCAATGCTGTTATCCATTATACAATCTATTTCACTCATCGGGCTTTGATTCTACTTCAATAATTCGGTCTCAATTAAAGAATTTTAACTTGATTGAATCATAGCACTAAAATTGGACTAAAATTAATTTAAATTTTCTATCTTTTCTTTTATATATGAAAACTTGTCTTTAAATACTGACAACTGCATTACTTGAATCCTTTATCGATGTCAACTACTTTTACTTCAGCAAAATTAAGAGAATTAAAACTCTTACAAACTCTTAAATATACTATATTGGAATAAAAATTCTTACAAATATTTCCTTATCATTCAAATAATCTGCTGACAGATTTTGACGACTGATCTGGATGATAAAGTGATAAAATGATAAGCCTTTTCTTAAAAGTAAAAAAGTAGTTATTTCCTTAAAGTTAAGTTAAAAAATAAATTAATCGTCTCACATCTAATAAATAAAATTCAAAGGAAAACCAAAAGAATTCTAAGTTTAACGAAACTTGGCATATTTTGTTCTTTCAGTGTAGTAGGAATCAGAAAACTATTAAGAGAAACCTAATTTCTCACTCTCTAACTCGCAGATTTTGTAGTTTGTTTTTATATATTGTTTCAAATTACTTACACTTTATAACATATGTTAATTACCTTTCTCTTAATCTTTTTAGATTCGAGTGGAGAAAAAAAGACATAATAGCAACAACATGGCTGCTTGTGATTCAAATGACGGAGATGGTTGCAGTCCTGGTAAAGTAGAGTTTTCCAACAAGGCTGATAATTTAAAGAAACAAATGGATGTAATCACTAGTATTTTGGAGAACTTAGAAAAAGTAATGGAAGATAAGTCAAACTTTGTGACCCAACAGGAATTAGCATACAGCCCTCAGGAATTAGGGAAGACTGAGGAGGAATTGAGGCACCGCGAAGTTCAGCTGTTTTCTGTGTGGCAGGAACTCAGGACTGTTGAATCTCTTTTTAGAACTAAAGATAAAACCCTAAGGAAAACTTTCAAAGACATCAAAAGGTTGAGTTCGGATATGGTCGGTAATGAACGACAGGAGAGAAGCACAGAACAAGAGTTCAGGCAAGAAATTGAGAAGAAAAAGGAACAGATGGAAACCGAAATCAAAAGTAAAGATAAAACGGACTGGGAGCGCACGTTCGCGGAGCAGTATAATCGCAGTCTAATTCTTGGAATGGAAGAGTTTCGACTAGAATCACAAACCAACCAAAAAAGATTACACGATATGAAGAGCAAAAAGGAGGACCTGAAGAGGAGAGCCGATACAGTCAAGGTGACATTGGAAACTCTCTCCAAAAAAGCAGATACTTTAAAGCGCTCAATTGAACAAGAACGTCTGGCCGTTGGACGGGAGTTGAGGAGACTCGGGGGACAATTAAAAACAGGCGAAGTTGGGCCACAGCAGGAACAAGAGGTTGCAGTGGTAACCGCAGTTGGGATGTTGGCTGCGGCAGCGACAGAGATAAGAAAATACAAAAGAGAAGAGAAAGCTACAGGATCAGCTGAGGAAGATTACCAACGGATCGAAACTGAGTCACAGAAAACAGAAAACGAAGTCAACCAAAAAAATCCAAAGACGAGAAAGGGAAAATTCAAAACTAAAAAGTAATCATGGACCTCGATTGATTTCTGTTTGGGTTAATTTTTAGTGACTTACTACTGGACTTTAGCGATTGACAATGTTTTTAATTAAAAAGCAGATCTGGATACTTTAATGTCATTTTAGGAATACTTCTAAATTTCTGGGCTAGCTTTTACATGCTTTTTTATCATTTCATATTTTAAATAAATGATAAAGTTTGACAATCATCTATTTTCAATGTGGACAGCATTCATGAATTTACGATTGATGGAATAATTTTTTTAGATAAGTTTCTTATAAATAAATGAGGTGCTCTAAAAGCAAAAGTATTCTACACTCATGTTTATGAAAAATGGAACACCACGAAGGAAACTTGCAAATGAAGTGAAACTTACAGGAAATATAAAGCATGGTATGACATTCAAATGACTAAAATTTGGGAATGATTGCGCTTGCCTAGACTCAGCAGTGCCCTGTCGTGTTAGAGAGTATAAGTAGAGGACTGTTGTGGATCCAGACAAGTAGTTTTCATCGTCAGTGAGCTGTACACGGGCCTTCTGGAGTTAGTATGCCTCGTCGACGTCAAAGGACGCCTTATATTGGTAAGCAAGCTACGAGTTTGAACAGAACTGAATGATCGGCATGCGTGAAGGAGGATTTTTATACCGCTTAATTGCTGTTCGTACAGGGAAAATGCCACGTTAGCAATGCAAATGTGGAAGCAGTGGATTGCTGAGAACAGGACAAGTCAAAATTTCGGAAGTGGACCACAAAATTTGACGATACCATGGGATGATAGACACTTCATCGGCATGGCAGTGACGGACTGTTCAGCTTCTTCTCGAGTGTTAGCACAATGTTGGAACACTGCAACAGGTCTGACATTCTCTGGTTCCACGGTTTGATGGCGTCTGATGCATAAAGGACTGTGTGTATTCCTTTATGGAGGATTCCCTTGGACCTGAACCATCGACGCCTCAGGCTACAATGGCATGCATAGGCGTGATGGTTTGGGGAGCAATTGGGTGTCATAGGCTATCTCGGCTGCTATAAATTGTGAACACTCAACAGCAACTTCTACATCAGGGAAGTTGTGGGGGCTGAAGTCATACTCTTCCTTTAGTATACTCCTGGAGTACACAACAAGACAACGCCCGACCATATGTTGTCCAGTCCGTCTTCGAAGCAAGACAGTTATTCCTTCTTTTCTGGCCTGCATGTTCACCCGATACGTCCCTATTGTATCATCTGGGAAATGGTCACTCGGCAACTAGTCCGTCATTGTCATCCAGCAGCTAATATCGATGAACTGTTGACTTAGATAGAAGCAGCCTGGAAGGCGATACCCCAGGATCACATCCAAGGCCTGTTTGATTCGATGCCACGGCATTTACAGCTCATGGAGGCTTTATACCATACTGATTTTTTGCAAGTATTAGTTGTTGCATTGCTCTGAAACTTTAATCGTTTTTTTATATCACTATTGGTAATTTGAGTAATAAATTTCCTTCCAATCTGTTGCAATTTTCATAGACATGAGTTTATTTATATAATCAATTAATACAGTGAAACCGATTGTATTGTTTCCATGTACTTTGTTGTTTGTTGTCATCAATCGTTTGATCTTTTCTTGACACTGTTCTTTCTTTCAGAGTCTGTGAATTATATAATTTTGAAAATGGCACCCGGAAGCGCCAAACGTCTTCTTGTAACCCCAGAAAAAGAATAAATTATCTCCTGATGCTGCCCATTATCCCCGGTGCCAAAACTTATGCTCTAATAAATCATATTCTATTAAGAAATCAGAAATTAGTGGTACTGAATTGATTGGCGAAAACCTGGTGATCACATTTGAGCCATTTGAATGTCCCGTATGCTTGTATTAGACATAAGACTGTAATCATAGATATTGCAGGAAATGCAATGTTCAGCAAATCGCAGTTGCAGAAGGATGTAAAGAAAATGTTAGATTCCATTCTACTCCTGATGTCGAGAATTTCTTCAGGATAAAGAAATTATTAACATTAAAGACTCGAGCAAGTTCGACTGGTCACCAGATAAAATAAAAAAAGCTGACATAGAGAATCCAAGTTTTTCTGTGACCTCCAGCCTATACATAATTCACAGACTCTGAATGAAAGAATAGTGTCAATCAAGCATCATTGATGCTTATCAATAATTAAAAGATTGTATTGTTAATATATCATTAACCAATAGTGTAGCAAATATTATTCTTCATGTAAAGAATAATAAACCTATGTTGTGTGCAGAGTGTATGTGATAAATGTTGAAATATTTCAATTGGGGTGAAACTTGGTGATGGTGAATCACCAATTGGGATGTTTGGTGCCGATGAAATGCTGGATGAAGACGCCATGTTTTTTACTCAGTCGTGTGAAATGATGTGCCTTGGACGAGATGAGTGGTTATTAATGTAAATTAATTATTACATCCAAGAACAATAAATATCATCGATTATGTGAAAAGATCGTGAATGACAAGCAGCTTCAAACGTATACATAAAACAGAGATAACTAATTTAAAGTCACTATTATTAACAGGATGATATTAGTGGGTTGAAGATAGATAATATGAATTATATTAGTAAGAACGAATGGCAGTTTTTCGTTAATGCATAGATGATCCAGCTTTTATATTTCATGTAAATCAATGTAAAAGAAATTATGTTTGTATTAAATGCGTTTTTTTACACTACCTTATGCATTCAGATTTATTTTATGCCACATAATATTAAAGTTTTCTATTTTACAAATAAAACACTTTGTTATCGTAAAAGATATGAAAAAGTAAGGGCTTGAAATTCACAATAATTAAAAATTCTAAATAATTAAAAAGCAAAAAAAGCAAAAAAAAAAAAAAACCTTTAAAATTGACAAAAGAAAAAGAAATCTAAATTAATTCTGAGGGGAAAAAATGAACAATGAGAATGCAAGAAGTTAAAAGTTATTAAATAAATAAAATATTTGTCTCTTCTGAGATGACAACATTTCTCTACTTTTGAATGTTTTCATAAAATGAGGAGCAGGCATACAGCCGGGGGGGGGGGGGCTCCCGACTCTCCCCTCCCTTCCATCTTCAGGGAACAAAAAAAAGAAAGAAAGTGTGTATGTGTAAATGATGAAATTCAAATAGCCTGCTCTCACCATAGATTATAGTATTAAGATCATTTTACTTTTAACTTTCATTTAAAAAAATGCAAAGTCAGTTATAAAAATTTAATGTAATCGACCCCCTCCCCTCTTAACAAAATCCTGGCTACGTGCCTATGAGGTGAAAAAGTATTTTGAACTTCTTGAAAGAAATAACATTTTAAGAAAGACTGCTTTTCTGTTACACAATTTTACAAGAAATTAAATGATTCACAATTCCATGTATCGCTATTATAGGGAGTGTGAGTGATCTTTCTTCAGTTAGAACGCTGGTCACGATAGTTTAGTGATGGGGGAAACAAACTTTTCAGTTTTTCGTCGCTCTGTGTCTGTGCTTTTGTAGGTTTGTTCTTCTGCTATTCGTTCATCAATCTGCCCGTTAAGAGAAAGAGATAATCAAAACAACAAATTAAAAGTAACCGTATTTAGATTTCAAGTCAGGCAAAGAAATAAATAAAGATAAAAAGAATAATGAAGAAACAAAATCGTAATGAAATTTTTGTATCCGACAACATTTTACTCAACTTTTGTCAGGAAAACCAAAATCAGGATTTATTAGCCAATTATCATAAAAAAAAAATGATAAAAACAAAGAAGAAGGAAGCAGAAGAAAGAAGAAAAGCACTAGAAGTAACATTAAAAAAATAGAAATGAACTCAATTGTATAAAATTAATCAAAAACAAAAGATCAATTTCTGAAAGAAGCTTTGGGAAAAACTAAAGCGTCTTTTGAACCATTTTTTATCAAAAAAAATGAATTAAAAGAATTTCATTAACTAGTGATTAATTATTGTTAAAAAGTTAAAAGCACTACATTTTCGTTGTTAACGTTTTGATGATTATTCTTCACCGACGTTAAATTACAATATTAATTCAAATTTAAATTACGTATTTAATTATTGCTTTCAAACATAATTAATTACTTTACATTTAAGATATCTTATTAGAAAAAAATTCTGGAATTCGAAAATAAGATAATGAAATTGAGTGAAAACAAAAATGACAAAGATGTTCAAAATATACAGAATATAACGGAATAACAAATGTGTAACTAATAACTAATGCATAAAGCTGATGTATAATTATTGCATCACAAGAAGATCAATTATACTTCGTTCTTCGTATAAAACGTGTTCTGCGAATAGAAAAACAAAATATAAAAAAATGCTTGTTTTTATACAATGCAAAAATAGAACTTTAAAGACATCTTTGACTCTTAATCTTACTCTTCTTATTTGAAGGTCCTTTTTTTGTATCAAAAATCAATCTCAAGTCAGTTTGTGTTCCTACCTGTGTATGTGTGGCCTTCTCTTATAACGTTTGAACCGATGAAGCGGAAAAAAAAAAAAAAAAAAAAAAGACCATTCCCGATTGTGAAAGGTTTTCATAGAATTTTCGACTCAGGTTTTAAGAAAAACAGTGTCATTTGTATTTAATTGAACGGCAACAACGGAAACATTCATTAATTTAAAAGAAACCAACTCCCTACACGTTTTCCCAGAAAGATATAATGAATAATATCTTTTAACATAAACCATTTACTTTCTCAGGACTGACGCTCTTGAAACTAGTCTCTGTGTAGATATATGTTTGTTTGCCTCTAATAATTTCTGAGCATCTTCTTGAAAGTTGATGATAAAAATTAAAAAAAAATAATTATATTAATTATAAATAAGAGATCAATTTGTTTTTAAGAAATAAACTGTAATCTCTTATAGCAACAGAGAACTAATCCACTTGAACATCAATAGTGGGTTAATAGTCCAGTCGACCGATAGTTTCAGATAGAAAAAGGTCGGAAGTTAAGGAATCTTTGGGATGTTGTTCAGGGATGGTTTATTAACATTTTCTCAAGTTTTGGACCTCGGATGGACTGTGCGAAAAGAGGAGGGGGGGGGGGGGGGGGGGAGAAAACTGCAAAAGTTTCGACCTCTCTCCGGTTTTTCCTCAATAACTTTTTTCCCTTACGTCCTACGGCAAAATCATCCCTATACTTTTTTGTAGTGTGTTAAATTTCCTACAATTTTGATTAATCAAATATGTTTGTATGTCAATTCGTTACCGAGATATGGCGCTTCGAAAAAAATGTCATTTTTCAAAATTCGCTAAAAAATGCCCAAAAATGCAGAATTCCACCTTATTTCTTCTTGTTATACCCGAATTAAGATTAAATGATGTTGTAATTATGGTTCCTGGTTATTTAGCTTTTGTGAATTGGGGCTGGGTGGGGGAAGAGGGGAGCGGGGGTGGGGTGTCCAAAGTTGGTGATTGTAACCAGGAACCATAATTTCAACAAAATTTCATCATAATTCGGGTATAACAGAAGAAATAAGGTGGAATTCTGCATTTTTGGGCATTTTCTAGCAAATTTTGAAAAATGACATTTTTTTCGAAGCGCCATATCTCGGTAACGAATTGACATACAAACATGTTTGATTAGTCAAAATTGTAGGAAATTTAACTTCTACAAAAAAGTTTAGGGATGATTTTGCCGTAGGACGTAAGGGAAAAAAGTTATTGAGGAAAAACCGGAGGAAGGTTGAAACTTTTGCAGTTTTCCACCCCCTCCTCTTTTCGCACAGGGTCCTCGAGGTCCAAAACTTGAGAAAATGTCAATTAACCATCCCTGAACAACATCCCAAAGTTTCATTAACTTCCGACCTTTTTCCACCTAACCCTACTTTTTCCTACCTGTCGACTGGACTATAAACAATAGTTGTGTCCCAATCATAGTTCATTTAATAACACCAGGACGCATATAAAAGGATATTACTTTGTTTATTTCACTTCTAAAATATTATTCACAAATCGTTTAGTTCAATAACTTATTCCATTAATGAAAACTTTGCTCACAAAAGTTCAAAAGTCCCTTCAACTCTTTAGGGCTTTCCATTAAAAGTTCTATTTATGCTGAAGGTGAAGATATCTAAACAAGTATTGTCGTTATTGATTCGATGCTAGCCAATTAATCGTAGAATATTACGAAATCTTTGCTACTGTCCGTATCCAATACAACAATAAAACCTGAAGTCGGAATTTTCCATTACATGGATATCTTGCTATTTATCCGCATTTGCTGCAAAAATATATAAAAGTTACTTACTTTTAATCTTCTGCTATTACACACGAATCGTTGTATAAAAAGGTTCCTTACAACATCCGATCATTAGAGGCTGACTTGTTTCACTATCATGGTGCTTAGAGTTCGAAGGATATATTCCTAGAATACTTCGAAACTTCTTTTCGTAAGATCCTGTAAAATAGACTTTAAATTAGTGCTGTCGTTTATCACACACAGATTGTAGTAAAATTATAAATTCGATATAGGAGAAGAATAATTCTATGCAGTTAAAGATACTGCCACGAAGAATGTCTTCGAATTTTTTTCAGAAGCATATTATCTTACGCCATCTTGTCGCTATCTTCCACGATGTCATCAGACCATATATCACTTCTTCAATCCACTCTCGAGAGACAGAATTAAAAAAAACACAGTTTTTCAATACTTGCGATCATGGTTAATAACAAAGCAGTTGCTTTTTCATCAATAACGTTCGTTTGCATGTTAATTCACTTTTATTTCAACATAAACTACAATAATTAAAGATCACCAATGCAAATTGTTGCATTTAATTTTTCCTTTCTGAAAATTAACAGTTGATATTCTTATTTAAATACTAGAGACGATCTAATTTTTCTATCTGAAATCTTTTCCAAGTAAATTCCTTTCCAGAAAATAGCCCAAGACGACAATGTAATTCTCATATAAAAAACATTGAAGCTTATATAATGTAACAAATTAATGAAGAACTCAGTCCAGTCGTTTTGGCGTGATGATTGTTGAAACTAAATGAAAAATGTTTAAGTTAAATACTAAGATATCAAATGCTTTATCAGGTACGTATAGTTGATATTAAAAGTGAGTTCTAAAGAATTTAAACTTATAATAATAGCAAATTAACTTGTATAAACTATTTATTATCAAACACAAAACTCAATAACTTAAATTAAAAAAAAAAACAAAAAACAACCGTACAATGGCCTTCCTCGGACGAGAATGAAGTAGCAACAATAAGTCATTGTCAATCATTAACAACTAAATCATTAATAAACCAATCAAATAAGCAAAATATTAAAGCCTAAAGACAATCAAGAGGAAAAGCATTTAAAATAGCAAACCATACTCTGGTCTATTACCAATACATAACTTAGTATTAAGTGACTTATTCTTCGAAATCCAATATGGTTCTATAAACTTTCTTAAGTAAGCAAACTTTGATGTCCATATACTCTAGTTTCGTTAACATCGAAGTAATGCTTAAAACTTGACAAAATCCTCTGCTGTCTTTTTTTGTAAATTTCTCTTTTCCATCGTCCTCTGGTGATCATTAAGCCTCCCGTACAATGGTCGAAGGTTCGCTCCTTTATATAAATACTTGGGGAGTTTTTTACGAAATCTTTTTTTTTTTTTGAAAGAAAGTGATTCCTTATTACACGATGGGAATAAAAGCAATGGAAATCCTGGATTCGTTTGGTAATTTTTCAGAAATTTATACTTTTAATTGGAATATTTTGGTGGCGGCGGATGTACATTTTCGAAGCAAGAGGTTTAAGCGTATTTAGGAATCGATGGAGACTATATCTGTAGCGCTTTTAAGATATCATTCGAAACTGAGAAATTAGTTTTGCTAAGGGAAATATTGTAAGTAAAAATAACGACATTCATTGAAAAATATTCAAATTTTGAGAAAAAGAATCAAGATATGGTGCGAAATTAAAAATAATGGATTGCCGTGAAATTTATATTAAAATTAAGAAGGAAATTTCTCTTTTTAATTAGCTTTAGGTTACATTGCCTGAGGGGGATAATTTCCAATTTACGTTCATAAAATCTACGGCATATAAGAGACATTTTTAACATACTTTTAAACATCTTGTAGTAAAAGGAACTTATTGTAAACATAATTAAACGTTCGATGTTTAATTTTGTTAATGTTATGATGGCTCACCTGTCATAAAATAGGGGAGGGCGATAATTCACTTAGTATGAGCTCTTCTAATTTACAAATATTAATAAATAGTGTTGTTTCTTCATCCTTGTCATTTTATGTATCCTCAAATGTACCCATAAAGCATGAAGGCAAAAGGGTTACGGTCACCTGTTAATAGGCGAGCAGGTTGCCGAGCGAGTCGCGACTTGGTGCATACTATTATCTCAAGATCGCAGTTAGCCAGATGAGGGTTAGTTTTTCTAGTAAAACATCGGGCGAAACCATTTTGAAATAACTTTGCCTTTGCATGCTGTTATCCCAAGATCGCAGTTAGCCAGATGAGGGCTAGTTTTTATAGTAAAAGATCGGGCGAAACCATTTTGAAATAACTTTGCCTTTGCATGGTGTTATCCCAAGATCACAGTTAGCCATTTGAGGATTAGTTTTTCTAGTAAAAAGCGGCTGGATCTCTACCTTTTTTCAATTTCTGTATTTCCACGATCTTCGAATTCGATCGGGCATACAACTAGCCCTTCAAAATTTCAGCCATTTTTTGGTGACGTCTACAGGATCTATCCAGGTGGGTTTGCTGGCCGATGGCTGGTTGCGCGCGCCAGCTGAAAGGTATGTTTTTTTTTTTTCTTTTAATTAATTCGTTTCATTTATCTTTACTCTCGTTTCCTCAAAGAGTTCGAAATATATCTCTAATTTTCTTAAAAATTATAGCACCAAACCTTATTTTTTCATCGGTTTTATTTTTACTATGGTTTAATGAATCTTTTTCTTCCAAAAAAAAAACCAACAAAAAAAAATTAATTTCGCAGATGAAATTTTGTAAAATATTAATTTTTACTTTATTTTTACTTAATTTGTTTCATTTATCTTTTAGATATTTATATTTCCGTTTAACAACGCTTTCAAAAATCGCAGAGATAATGCAAATTTCTTGGTGATAAATGTTCATTTATGATTTAAAGTTAAGCCTGCACACAAGCATAAAAACATACATTGAAAACACTAAAAAAGTCCAAAGCTTTCGCCTCACTTTCGGCGAGACTTCCTCGATGGATATGATCCAAGGAGTCGTCAACACCTCTATTTAAGGGGAAGGGACCTCTATTTAATGGGATGCTTTGAAATCGTTGGGGGAAATTCTAGTGGTAGTGTACAGAGCCAGTCAAGGTGAGATGACGTCATAGAGAGGTGTAGAGTCAGCAAACGGTAATCACCGGAACTAGATTTCTCATAGAGGCAGAAGCACATGGTAGAGTTTGCAAACAAAGCAAAAGAATAAACATAAAAAAATAAATAAATGAATAAATAAATAAATAAATTTAATGAGAATTAAAAATTAAATAGAATCGCTAGGCAAGGAAAAAAGATAAAAAGGATAAGAAATTAAAGATTAAAATTAAGAAAATATGAAAAACAATGAAGTAAAAAAAAATTAAAATAAAAAATAGGAAAAAAAATATAAAAAATAGAAGAAATATAAAAATTTAAAAAAATTAAAAAACAAATTTTTTTTTTTAATTAACGAAATAAAAAAAGATAATAAAGAATAAAAAAATAAAATGAAACAATAAAATTGGAAAATAAAATAAAAGGTTCTCAGCAACACTATGAGGTTAAGGTATGTTGAACTGGTTTTTTCTTCTTAATCCTTTTCTTTTTCAAGGAATGCTGATGTATGTTACGGCTGGAGATGCCACCGTTGTAGCATCCTTCTGAAGTTGTGAAGAAAACAGATTCTTTGCATTTTCTCAGGCAGTGGCGGCTATTCAGGAGAAGTAGGTGAAGTGGCACTTCACCAATTATTTATAATAAAATAATATTATTTATTTATAATATAATAATTATTATAAGGAAAAATTTATTTTCCTTATCACCTATGTTGGTTTTAATAGAAACGTATTTTTGTATTTTGTAAGTCCCGCGCCGTCGAGTTCTGGCACCGAGTGCGGTGCGATTCTGACCGACCAAATGAAGTAGGCCTCGTTTTCAGTTTTTCAACCTCAAAGGCGGAGCTTAGATCGCCAACCGAGGCGATGGTTGCTATGACAACCGTGACGTCACCCACTGTAGAGCGAGGCCATGGGTGAAGTTCCAAAGATATTATATGCTCTCTTCTTCCAGTGAAGAAATTCTATCGGAGCGCGCTTGTTTTAAATATGAATCCTGTTTAAGATATAGTGTGTGTTTTATTAGAAACATCATTTTCACGTTGGAAAGACGAAGATAAGAAAAAAGTTATTATAATATTTTATATTATATATTATAATTTATATATTATAATATATATTATATATAATTTATTATATATATTATGATATATTATAATATAATTAGATAAGAAGGAAGTTATCATAATATTTTATATAATATATATAATATATATATAATTTATAATATATATTTTGTGATATATTATAATATAATTATTTTCCTACTAGCTCTTCACCTAACTTCACAGCCACGAGCCGCCACTGTTCTCAGGAAATGCTGATCGGAGCTGTCCAAAATAGCAGGGGTGGAAAAGTTTATGGAATGTCCAGTACTATTAAACTGATGAACAGTAGCGTAGGTGATGTCATTTTTAGTCAAGACCCTGACATGTTCCTCAACCCGGTCCGACAGGGCACGACGGGTTTTGCCGATGTAACTGCAGGTGAAATTTTAACATTGGAGGGAATAGGTGGCGCCTGTCACTTGCATTAGATTGACCTTTGGTTTCAGGACATTGAAATGTCTCAATGGAGATATATCTTTTTTGTTGCATGTAGTTTTCCGGAACATCTTTGTTGTAGATGGTGATCATTTTCTTTCGTACGGTCCTAATTATAAACGCACACAGGTAATCATTCCCAATGAAGATATTACGTATATTGCAAATTTCACGATTATGTATTGGGAGAGAGCTGGATGTAGTGAAGGTCCTCTCAACAGTCATACTGATAACGTTTCTTTTAAACGCATTGGGGCAGAATGAAAGGAAATTCAATGTTATTCCTGACGAAGTGGGTCATGAATACTATTGAACTTTAAACATGTCTTGATGCGAAGAATCTACAGCATAGAGTAGAAGATCATCCACATATCTGAAGTACATCGGAATCGATTTGTCATCAGAAATGGTGAGTGTGGTGTCTCTCGGCGAAAGTAGCTGAGGCCGAGAGACCCATGAACAGTTCAGCCTGCTACCTATAGAAACATTGTTCGTCACTTTAATAGCACTGGACATTCCATAGACTTTTCTACTTCTGCTACTTTGGACAGCTCCGATCAGCATTTCCTGAGAAGTGCAAAGAATCTGTTTTCATCAAAACTACAGAAGGATATTACAACGACGGCATCTCCATCTATAACATACATCAGTACTCCCTACAAAGGAAAAGGATTAAGAAGAAAAAACCAGTTAAACATACCTTTACCTCAAAGTGTTGTTTAAACCATTTATTAAATCAATTTTATTGTTTCATTTTATAAGGTGGGTGTCCCTGATATGGCCACGCTAAAGTTCGAGAATTTTTCTAGCCGCCATTTTGGAAAAAATCAAAACCATTTTTTGTTTTAATCGTTCTCAATCTAATGAACTTTCATAAAAAATTTTGTCATCCACCATAAAAATAGTTTTACTGGTCCAAAAAAACAAAATTCCAAAAGTTTACCTAGTGGCCATATCAGGAACATGCGTACCTGCTACAGCCACCCTTGTTTCATATTCTACAAATCGTGTTTTTTTTTTTCAGTTTCATAGTGCAGTTCTACTAAAATTACATAATTTTGATGTATATGAATAAACATTTATACTAAATAATCCTTTTTCTGTTATTTAAAAGTGGGTTCAAAACAGGCTTCCCAATCTTCACACCGCTCACTGCCTTGGACATGACTTCTTAAGTCCATAATCCCCTCTTCTTCACGTTGTCAGACATTATTTTATATCTAAAACACACAAAAAAGATTTTTATTGAGTAATTTTATCAGGAGAACAAATAAACTTGAAGTGAACTTGATATGGCATGTTTCACTTCATATGGCCAAGTGGGTGGCCATATCAGGAGCAGGACAGCTTTCACCTGGGTGGAGCCTAGGGGGCTCCACCAGCCAGCTTATTTCCTTTTTTTTTGGTTGTAAAAGCAAGCCTAGGGGGGCCCCACCAGCCAGCTTATTTCCTTTTTTCTTTTTTTTTTTTGGTTGTAAAAGCAAGCCTAGGGGGGCCCCACCAGCCAGCTTATTCCTTTTTTTTTTGGTTGTAAAAGCAAGCCTAGGGGGGGCCCCACCAGCCAGCTTATTTCCTTTTTTTTTTGGTTGTTGAAATAAAGATTTTTTTTTTGGTTGTTGAATAATGGAACTCCCGCCCCGGGCCCCCAAAGGCGTTGGTACGCCACTGGCTGTTTGAAAATGATTGTTCCGTCACTGATTCTTCCTTGAGGATAACATAATTGACGAATCGCTGATTCCTCTACAACTGCCGCTGAGGTCCTTCGAAGTCCGCCCGAGGCTAATGCGCGTTGGATATTGGAGGACTTTCGAAACCCAGCAATCAAAGACCTAGTATTCAAGTGTTGAACAAAAGCTTCCAAGCAATGGATGGCCGGCGCGACTTCACAAAAAAGGTTTTTGAAATTCAGTAAATGTTTATATTAATTTAAATGTGTGGAATTTTATGTTTAATAACTGCAACTTTTGTTTTTACATATAAATTCTAATTGCGTCATTAATAGCCAGTTATAACACTATAAGATCTTTTGTGTTTTTCGATTTCTTTTTGTAGACGAGTTACTTAAATCACCTTCATATCCTTTCTCATAATTTTTAGCTCTTCTAAAATTTCTGGTTGTTAATTATTAGTTAAAACAAAACAAATCATTGTTCAGATAAGAATAAAGAGAAATTGATTGATATTTGAGTCGTAGTAAAGGAATAAAACATTCAGAATTTTAAGAATGCTACTTATGCTAAAAGCATAATCCTAGGCAAAAGTTGTGCGATCTTTGTAAATTTGTAAATTTGTAATTCGAAATTACCAATCACAGTGCAGCGTTGGAACATGTCAGGCATGACATCACGCCTATGTTTAAAGATGGCGTCTCTAATATTCGTCTCACTTCATGGCGACGGATCGCGATTACATAATTACTATCAGCGTTTTGAATTTTTCTTTCCCACATAAATGAAGTTTACACTGAAACGCATGAAGTTTATGCGTCAAAATTTATCAGAGTTCGTATAACTTGAATTTACAAAATACATATGCAGTGACAAAGTAATAATTGTTGCGAATGTTAATTGTCGCGAATCAAAAAGAATACTAACTTTACTATTTTTTTCCAAGCTCAGGAGCAAAACACCATCTTGATTTTTTTTTATCAGTTACTTGAGACCTTTTTTAGTCTTGGGTAAAAATTTCAAATTTTTAAATGTTGTCCCACATGGCCATTTGAATTTTTTCCTAAATGCTTACATGCTTTCGATTACTACAAAACTATTAGTCCTAGACTAATTTGGTTCGAATTTTTGGATTCAGCATTAAAAAATAGTTGGGAAAAACAAATTTGGTTCCATTTGATTGATTAGGAGATGAGATATTCAAGAAATATGTCAAAAAAGGGGCATGGCACACAAAAAAAAACTTCAAAAATCCGTATCTCGGCAAATATTTAACCCAAAAAAATCCCATATTTTGCAGAATGTGTTATCTTATGACCCTTTACATGCAAATAAATTTTCATAAAAATCTGTGATGGTACTGATCAGGTGATTTGACATGGAATGACCCAGCTTTACTTTAAATATGCTTTTCAATGATTATACTTAAAGAATCTCCCATTTCTGTGTTTTCTAAAAATCTTCTAATATGTAAATAGCTTCTAAACATCTTGGACATGGCCCACGTAGTTTCTGAGATCTTTCTACCTATTGAATGTGTGATATTCCAGCTGTTAATCTTCAATTTTTAATTAATTTTTTTTAACTGGACATCAATAATTCCTTATTACTTAGTAAATATGTTGCTCCTTTCGATGAATATATTTTTCAGTACGAGTGAAAACATTTGAAAATTGGACAAATTGACTTTATGTCTAAAATTTTTCGTAAAATATAAATTCATATTAACTCTCCTACTGATGGCAAAAAGTCAAATAACTTTATTGTTTCCTTAGAAGTTAGAAGTACAAAGCATTTCATCATACTCTTGTTCTCAGAAGAAAAAATGGAAGCAGTCCACAGAATAAAACAAAAAACAAAAAAAAAATGAATTCAGATTTTTAGTGCAAGTTAAATTGGTAAGAAACCTATCTATAAAATTTAGAAACTTTATTTGTTTTGAAAATTTCATTTGCTGTTGAAAAATGTCATTACTTCAATTTAAATGAAAAGCAAATCTTAAAATTTAAATACTAAAATTAATAAAACTTCTCAAAAGAATCTATTCTAAAATGGAAAAATAGCAAATAGTCAAAGAAAGATGTTAAGGAATTATTTTCAGTTTCTTAGAATTACGAATATTTTGAAAAGAATTAAGTTTTAGAAATATCGATTTTTTTTTCACGAATTCATTTAAACTTTCCAGAAAAATAGCAATAAAACATTATTTGAATAAGTCAATTTCTAAACTTAAAAATAATGATGAAAGTAAAACAAAAGACTTTCTTTACGTATATAGAAATTAACAATTTTTTTTAATAAAAACATGAAGATATGATACAGAAATGAAAAATATCTGAAAAAAATATGTGCTGTTATTGGTGAGAATCTAGGACGGCCGTTTTTGGTGGACTCATCAGCCACACCCACTTACCAGATGAAACGCTGAAATAGTGCAAAAGTCGTGAGGGAAATCACTTCTGCATACGGCTGTGGTCCTCCTCCAAAATAAAACAAATTTAAAAAAAGAAATCAAAAAAAGACAAAATTTCCAATCCTGACTTTCGGAACCGTCAGGCGCAAATGAATTTGAATATAAAGAACCGAGGCTGAATCCAACCTCGTTCATACAAACAAAAGTGACAGAAATTAATTAATTTTTAATTTGTGTGTCATTTCTTTTATTTTAAATTCTGGCACTTTAAATTTTTTTTTTTTTTTTTATGTTTTCTTTAGCAGTCAGATGTACACTGAAGTGTCAAAAAAGTGGGATTCCTAACTTGAACCGTATTTCGAGGACGGCAACAACACGACATGACATGGACTCCATAATCGCTCTGCACGATTGTAGAGACAGTGCAACACAATGCATCTTGGAGAGCGTCCCACAATTCCGTAATATTCTCTGGTGTTGCATTCCTGGCAGTTGCGGAACGCAGAAGTGCATCTCACATTTGTACGATGACGTTTTAATCCGGCAAACGCAGGGCGCAAGACATGACAGTTAACTCAGAGGAATGATCCTCCATTCATAATCGGCCTTGACTGGCCTTGTGCGGTTGTGCTTTGTCCTTTTGAAAGAGACCGCACCTGTCGGAGTAAATGCAGGACATGAAGGGTACAAATGATCCCAAGGATGATGACGTAGCCGTTATAGGTCACAGACGTCTGCAGACGTGATGAGGGGTCATAATCTATGTCATAAAGGGAATTTGTATATTGAATGGTAATAAAAATAATAAACAAAAAATTTTTGGAAGATTTAATTTCTTTAAAAAGCAAAAAAATGAAAAACAAACAAGTGAATATAATTTTTTCGCACAAATTTAAGGGCGATCTGTAATAATAATAATAATAAAATAATAATAATAATACAAAAAAAGAAAGTACATTATCGTAAGAAAAATAAAAAAAAAGTTAGGAAAAAACTAAAAAAAAAGCAAAAAAAAGTTAGAAAAATAAGAAAATTAACGTAGACATTGAGAAAAGAAGTACTTACACGGATTCGAACCGATAATTCATAGATTATGAATTAGAGAACTTCTCCATGAAGCTATAGCTCACAACTAAAGTAAGTCTGTTGTATTTCTAACATTTAAGCTAGGAACGAAAATCCAATGAAAAAAATAAAATAAAAAAAAAAGTTAGGAAAATAAGGAAAAAAAAAATCACGCGGACATTAAGGAAAAAGATTAGGAGAAGAGAAAAAAAAACCCAGTACACTTGCGTATTCGAACCGAGAACCTTCGGCACATGAGTCCCAGACCTTATTGATCAAGCTATAGCTAACAACTGAAAGAAGATTGCATTTTCAATATTTAAGCTGACAGCAGAAATCCAATGATAACAATGCCAAATATCTCGAACTTGGCTCCTGAAAATACCCTATTCCTATTCCTCTTATAAAGGTTGAACTAACATTGAATTCAGCAATGCGAATACCAATATGGTGGCGTTCGTTGCACTTCGTCACAAATGCGCTTTAGGACTCTCATCGTCCAAACTCCGGTAAATATCACAAAACAAGATCAGCATCTCCTTAGTCGAGTTACGTTCATTACACTCATAATGTACGCTTCAAATCTCAATAGCATTTTCACTATTGTTCTCTTGGACTAAATGTCCCCTATGCAATCAGATCCTATTTATTGTCATGCGTCGCCATTTGTAGGAGAGTCATTCATCGACTACACCGCTTCACAATCAACGTTGTAGTTACCAAACAATATCCCAGTCGTCACCAAAAAACACGCAAAACGACTGTTTCTATTGTTGCGCGCTTTGCCATCATTTTTTATCGTGAATAATAAAGCTTCTATTCCTAATATTTACATCATCACGATGTGTGATTTACATAATATGAATTGCGTACGTTTGAAAGGTAAGTTCTATGAATAATTTTTAAAACACTTCAAACCACAATTTTGAAAACAATTTACTTGGTCTCACCCATTGTTATTAATATTAATATTTACCTGCGCTTTCTTATTTTTTTGTGCTAAAAAAATTCATAGTGGCCGCATGCAGCGGCATATGAATTTTCTCGCCATTTGTCCTTTTTATTGTTTGTTTGTTTTAACTTTTTTGGGTTCCACATTTATTCCGACGTTTAGTTTTGTTTGTAACAAAGAAAGTTGATAACCATTATTAGTTATTATAAAACAAAGGAAGATGATATCATTATTTATTAAGTTATTGACAACGATTATTTACGGTACTACTCATAACTTTTAAGGCCGTTTTACATGTACCATTTCACACGCCATAACGCAGGCAATGTCAGGCTAGATTGCCAGTGAAGTGGAAGCATTTAGTGTACCGTCTTACACGTACCATATCGCCTTCGATCACACGGAAAATTTACACTTCTCAATTGTCATCATATTTACGTTTTATTTACGAATAAAATAGCATTGATTTATATAAAAATCATTTATTCAATGCATCGAATAGGTGAAAGAATGCATTGATTAAAATAGGACATAGTCATTTAAATATTCATTTTTCATCGTTTAAATAAATAGATACAAATCGATTGGACTTCAAGTTCTATAATTCGTCACCAGGAGCGCTAGTGTCAGATAGCCAGCCATCCCATTGCTCGCCATCTCTTCGAAAATAGGGCAGGGTCTATATGTGGCAATGTGCTCGCCATCTCTCATGGCGAGTTGATGGCGACCATTATGGCGAGCTTATGGCGTGTGAAATGGTACATGTAAAACGGCCTTTATATAATTATTGTAGTGTTAAGGAGAGAAATGCTCTTTCTTACAAATAATAGCTGATGAAGCTCTATGATGAGTGGAGCGGAATATTGTTGATATTTTGTAGGAGAAGATTTATTTGAACATGAATATATATTTAGTATTTATTTATTAAAAGAAATGAATTGAAGAATACGAACTTTATTTATTATTTCTAAAAATTATGCAAAAATTCTGATTGGTCAGTAAAAGAAGCTATTATGTTTAATCATTTTTTTTCTTGATAATTAAGTGTAGCTTTTCTTTCTATTTAAGTAATACTTATCATACAATGCGTTTTAACTTTTAAGTGTATTTTTAAAACACAGGCACACACTCATGAAATCATTAAGAGAATATCTATCTCCTAAAACTTTTGAAAAGGTGAATGGATCTATTTCAATTTGTCAAACAGTTTTACAAGCAAAACATATCTTTGTAATTTTTTTTATTTTAAAAATTATTTCAAATGAATCACTATCAAGAATTTAGCGCGCTAAGTTGACAAAAATTCTTTTACAGCTGCTTTACACGCTGTCGAAAACTTGTTTCAAAAGTACTCGAAGACTTGCTATTCGCCAGTTGCAGCTTGGGAAATACAGACGCTTTTACACGTGCGAGCGCCAAATCACGTTTTGCTCTCGTTTAAATAGCGATTAAAACTGCCGGTCGCCGAGGCGACAAACAAGTTGATTTTGTAGCTTAGTTTTGCTAACAAAATAATTCTCAGTATCATTTCACAACAGAGTTAAAGATAAAAGGAAAAAAAGGTTCCGGAGGAACAGAATGTAGTGAATGAAGCTGTGGATTGAAATCACGAACAAAGAATATTCAGATTTCAGTGTGAAGTTAATACTGTCGTAGATTTTAAATAATTTTTTCTCGCCGCCAAGGACACTGGTGTCGAGTTGCTTCAAATATTTGTCTGAAATATTTGTCAAATATTTAGAGCTCGTCGTGTTTCGAGTAAGTGACATGTTTTCGGGTAAGTGGGAGATTTTCGAGTGTCTAAAGCGGCCATTAGAAAAACATTACAAGCGAAACAATAAGTCACTACCATTGTTTCTAATAATCTACATTAATCTTCTTGGTAATACTCGTACACATGCTTTGATATGCTTAAAATTAATTGAATTTAAGTAATATTCTTGTTAGTGTTTTTATGTCATTAAATAACGTCTAAAATGGAAAGGATGAGTATTTATATTAGATATGAACTGAAGGAATATCAAATACAAAAAAATATGGTGACTACACCAAATACATTACTGAATTCAAAGACAGCCAAACCACTTTCACTTGAAATTTGATTTCTGTAATTGATTTTAAATTACTGCAGTATTATTCACAGTTCCTGGAAAATGACACCTTAATTTTATTATCGTGATTGATCTTAACAGTAACTCCATCAAAGTGTTATTATTTGAACCTGCATTAGTTTTCAAATTTAACTGACTGAGATGAAACTATTTTATTTTCTGATTGTCTTCCATGGTAAAAAGATATTTTTTGTCTCTAACATAAAGAATCGATTATAACTAATTATGATAACTATTCGTAAATATTTATTTTTTCCATAGTGTTTCTGAGAAAATGTGATAATCATGAAGAAGATTTGATCATGGAAAATAACTTAAAGTAATAGGTTTATTTATTTATTTAGTTTCTATCTTATTTTTCAAAGGGAATGTGAGGCTGATGAAAGCAGTCAGTTCATTATTATTAATTTTCTGAATTGGATCTTCTTGAAAATTGGTATGCATATTCGAGGATTAGGAAGGATCTAACTTTGTAATTGAAATATTTACAAAATGGCTCACTATCGAGAAATAGCTCTGGAAGATGTAAAAATTCCCATAGCATTGCAATGAAAAATATAGATTTCTACTCTATTTCTCCTAATACTTCATTGTCTATACAAATGAATAGGAAATTGTTAATCCATTGTGCTTAGTTTGATACGAATTTAATCAATTTAAGCTAATTAAATAAATAATGCAGATTAATTCTTTTCCGTTTTTTTCAGAAAATAAAAAGTTTGTGTTGTTTGTACTCGGTAGATAATAGAACATGAAAATGAATGACTAATTGTCGTTTTTCCTCCATTAAAAAGAAAAAAAGAATGAAAAAAAGAAGGAAATTTCTTAAGAAATACAGTCGAACCTGTCTATCTCAAAAACCTCTATATCTCGAAATTTCTGAAATTCTCTACATTTTCAATCTAAATTCATGTTTATCTCAAAAAAATTTCCTTCAAAATCTCTATCTCGAATTTCGAATAGTGTAAATTACAAAAATCGATGCCCAAAGACCACCCTTCTTTGCCGAAGAGCATACCGATGCACCTAAAGTGACAACAAAAGCAGAGAAGGCCATAGAACTCTTAACATCTTTTCTTGAATTTTAGGAAAATGTTGGCCTCGCAGCTCTTGCTAACCTTAGAAGGCTAACAGAAACAAAGAAAGTTGGATGTCAAAGTCATTGAAAGACTTTTTTTATTGTTAAAGGTAGGTATATATGTTAAAAAAATGATATGGATCTATGTATATAATTAATCTGCGAATATACCACTGTATTTTTCTACAACAAAAGCAATTAAAACGTTTTTTAATTGACCGCATTTAACTCTATATGCGGTCAATAACTCCAAACCTCTATAATTCGAAACCTCTTTATCTCGAATTCTTTTTCTTTCCCGTGAGATTCGAGATAAAATAGTACAGTCGAACCTGTCTATGGAAAGTAGTTTTAAAGTTCTTTCGAACTTCTTGTCTTCTTATTGAGATAAAGTTGAATATTAAGTTCATAAGTTAAATATCCTGATTTCAACAAAATTAAATGATTTGAATATTTAACTGTTAGCTGTATTTCGAATAATGTTTTTCCGTCAATGTCTTTACGTGTTGCAATATTATCAGAGCTATAAATGAAGCAGTTAGACATGAAATTTCTTGCTTAATGGGCATAGCAGCACTCAAACTTTTAACAAAAGATATGATCCTCATTATTTACCGTCGTTATCATTATTCCGATGATAACCTTCTGCGTTTCTCATCAAGATCACTTATTCAATTGTTAATAGCCCAATATCCTATTATTAGAAAATATTTGTGCTACTAATCGAAATTCAAGTTGTATCAAGGTAACATTCTCTCTCTTGACTCTCATTAAGTCGTAAGAAAATAATCTTCAAAAACAAAACAAGGGCAGCACAAAGAATAATAATTTGCTGCCCTTGTTTTGTTTTTGGATGTACGATTTAGGTTAACAGGTTTTATTTAGAAAAATCTTAGTAAAAAAACAAAAACAATCTGTTATTATTTTCTTTTCTTTTAATTAAAGGTTACTTCTTCGAACAAGACACAACAATCTTAAGAAAATTTTGAATTTTTGGTGCTATCAAATCAAATCGAACACTATAAATTGAGCAATTCTTATAACTTATATTTTGAAAACGGGCTTAAGATTTTGATGAAATGGGGTTAATCTATGGTTTTTTGTGCGAGAAATCGATTTAGCTAGGTCTCGACTTCAGAAAAATTCATATACGGGGTAAATGATTTACCTGGGACCTGGATATCAGGTTATTGTTTGCTGTATTCGTATGTTCGTTTTATTTAGTTCTTAATAAATTCGTGTTCTGTGTATTTTTACATGTAATAACATAATAATTTATTTCTACCTAATAAAATAATAATTTTACTTTTAAAAGTTTTTCCTTTCAACTTTGCGAGTATGTACTGCGGAGATGACCATTAACCCCGATAGTGGATTAAATAAACCAGGTGATTGTCTGCAGTGTTCTCGCTTTATTTTCGTTTTATTTTACCAGGAACTTCTTTTAAAATGAAGGATGAGATGCAACTATTTTTTAAATAAGGGATGAGGTGTTTTAGGTTTAAAAGGTTACTATTAACAAACTGTTATCATAGAACAGAACACCAAATTAAAATCAGTTTATTTATTTATTTATTTTTAAATGTGGATTTTTAACTCAACTTGAATGTGAGAGACCGAGATGAAATTAGATAGCTTACTTCTAAAAGGGGCTTTACATAAACGAAGGGTTTTGTAATTAGGTTTTCACTTTAATCCCGATTTCAATTGCCGGCGGAGGGGATTTCTGCACGACTGTTTTTTCGCACAATCGACTTTAGACCTAAATCTTCCGCACACTCAAGAATCTTTTACCTTTTTTTACACTGAGTAATTTTGTTCTCGGTAATCCATTATCCAAAACAGCCCATCCCTTTCTTAAAAAAAAGAAGAAGAAAAAGAAGTATGAAAAAAAAAATTACATCCTGTCCTTCATTTATAAACAGTATTCTGGGAAATTCAACATTTTCTTATGATTATATTATAACGTAATTAAAGAGATAATCTCAGTTGAAAAAAACAAACAAACAAACAAACAAACAAACAAACAGACAGTAATTTTATAATAACTTAGTTCTTAGTTTCCTTGTACTAATTTTTTCTACTAGGTTAATTTGCTTTCAATTCCTGGTTTACCTAAAACCGCTCCTTTACTAAAAAAAGGAAAAAAAAAACACGGCATCCATCAGTCAGTTTTAATCTGTAATAAGACAAATTCAAGGTTTTCTTAACATTATGTAATAAATTATTTAAAGAAATAACCTTCAATTAAAAAAAAAAATGTTTTAAGAAAATAACTTCTTAAAAATAATTTTAAAACGCCAGTTTTGTGAATTTTTCTTTTTTTTTAATTTTGTAATCGGTTAATTTTTTTATTTCTAACAACGTAACCAGTTAAACTACAGGGTGTTCATTTTATCTGAAGACGTTGAAATATCCCGAAAACTACAAATCGGATTAAAAAACTTTATAATTAAAATTTGTTCGTCTCGGAGGGGGACATCCAATGATACCAAACTCGATCACCCACCCCCCACCCACTATGAGGTGAGGGGTTGGGAAGAAAAACGTAAATAGGAACCCCCATTTTTTATTGCAAATACGGATTCTCCAGAAAATTTTACATTGATTTTGAGGTACTGTATGTCGGGGTTGCTCGCAGATGGCACTGTAAACGACAAAAATCAAAATGGGTAAAACATCGTTGAAAATTGGGGATATCTCAAGAAATAAAAAAATCATATGAAATCAGAGAAATAAAAATGTAGACGTATGTGATATTTATCAAAATGCTATCCAATGACACGTGAATTAACCCCCATCCTCATGCTGCGAGAGTGGGAGAGGCAATTATTTCATAACTTGTAATGGGAAATCCCATTCTCAACGTTGTATTTCTCCGACAAAACGAAAAGGGGACTGCTCTATCATAAAAGGCAGTGCAGTGCGATCAGAGCTCACTTATCTTTCAGAATTAGAAACTTTCATTGTACGTGAGTAGGTTTTATTGCCTGCACATCTACCCTTCATTTCTACAGGAGAACAGAATTGCAAGTGGACAATGAATCGTGCAACCGCAAAAGAAAAAATTGAAATGATTCTGATTTATAGTGAATGTAGGAGAAATGTTGACGATGCTGTTGCCTTGTATGCTCAGCGGTTTCCAGATAATGTTCGCTCTCTTTCTTTTTTTTTTACAAAATTGTGAATGCCTTTATCTCTGATGGCAGCGTACAAACCAAGAAAAGGAAACGAAGAAAAACTGTTACAGGAGAAGCTAATGAAATAGCTGTACTAGCAGCTGTTCACCAAAACCCACAGATAAGCACTCGGCAATTACAACGCAATTCCGGAATGTCCCTAGGTAGTATTGTCAAGATATTGCATCGTTATAGGTATCATCCATATCACATTTCACTGCATCAAGAACTTCATGGCGAAGACTTTCATAATCGAGTAGTATTTTGTGAATGGGCTCTTCAACAACTGCAAGGTAATCCCAATTTCTTTGCTAATGTACTATTTTCAGTTGAGGCTACATTCACAAACCATGGTAGCATTAATCAGCATAACATGCATTACTGGAATGTAGAAAATTCCCACTGGTTACGACAAGTTGAACATCAACGTCCTTGGTCAGTTAACATTTGGTGTGGAATCATGGGGAAAAAAACTCATTGGTCCTTATTTTATTGAAGGTACTTTGAATGGAATCAGATATCGAAATTTATAATTAAATTATAATTAATTACCAGGAACTACCGATACTACTTGAGGATGTTGCCTTGGACATTCGACAAACTATGTGGTATCAGCATGACGATTACTCACGTCATGCATGGGAAGTATTAGATCGTGATTACATTGGTCGGTGGATTGGCAGAGGTGCTCCTATCAATTGGCCTGTTAGACCGCCTGATTTGACATCGCCGGATTTCTTTCTGTGGGATTATCTAGAAGATAAGGTTTATCAACAAGTGCCAACAGACCGTGAAAACATGTTAGAACGCATAAGAAACGCCTATGCTGAAATTCCCGCAGATATGCTTGTGTCCTGTGTACAGTCATTTGAAGACAGGATCAATAAGTGTATTGAAGTTGAAGGTCGTATTTTTGAACACTTACTGTAATTGGACAAAACACTCCGATATGTGAGACAAGAAAAAGAGGAAACACAACGGAATACATTACAAGTTATGAAATAATTGCCTCTCCCACTCTCGCAGCATGAGGATGGGGGTTAATTCACGTGTCATTGGATAGCATTTTGACAAATATCACATACGTCTACATTTTTATTTCTCTGATTTCATATGATTTTTTATTTCTTGAGATATCCCCAATTTTCAACGATGTTTTACCCATTTTGATTTTTGTCGTTTACAGCGCCATCTGGGAGCAACCCCGACGTACAGTACATCAAATCAATGTGAAAATTTCTGGGGAATCCGAATTTGCAATAAAAAATGGGGGTTCCTATTTACGTTTTTCTTCCCAACCCCTCACCTCATAGAGGGTGGGGGGTGAGGGGTCAAGTTTGGTATCATTGGATGTCCCCCTTCGAGACGAAAAAATTTTAATTATAAAGTTTTTTGATCCGATTTGTAGTTTTCGGGATATTTCAATGTCTTCAGATAAAATGAACACCCTTTATAAGCAGTTTGCGATTTGTGATTTTACCAGAGGGGATGCCTAATGGGTTCACTACAAGAATTAAAATGTTAAATATGAGTATCGTGCCTCTCCTGAAAACTGACTTACAGACACATAGAAACCTATGTGTTACGTAGGAATAGGCTTAACAGATTATTAATTTATTAAATCATGATTTCTTAAAATATACTTATAACAGTTGGATAGAGTTATTAATTAATCGAATGCAGAGCTGTATTTTTTTATTTTTTTATTTACAACTATATACATATATCAGTTGCACGCTTCTTGCATATTGAATTCTGAATTGTTCATTAACTAAATAAAGTTCATTAATCGAAATGACAGTCATGCGGAAGTATCCTGCGCATTGTTTAAACACAATTGTTCCATAATTAAACAATGCTATAGCTGGACTAATGCACATCTGTAATGTATCTTTTAGTTGCACTAATGCTTTATCACTTCAAAGCACATAAAATATTACACTGTATTAACACTTGAATATAACTGCTTTAACACTTCACAATAATTAGCATTTGTGAACTAAACTTGTAACACTGAAGTAGCACTCACTTGATGCACTTAGGTTTTCTAAGTATTGTAATCTCAGCAACACATATGTGACACATTAATTCATTAAACACTATAATTCTATCTAAGCATATGTGAAACTTTGATGCTATAAGTCACTGTAATTAATACTTGCATTAATTAAATCAAACGCACTAATTTAATTCGGTAGGATAACAAATTCACTATCTAATGATCACTGCAAAATTCACAATCTCGAAGCACTTTTGAATTTGATTACTATTTCTTCAACTATTAAAATAATTCCTTGAATAATTTCTTTAATTTCACTTTAACTTCATAAACTTAGAAATAATTATTTTCTCGACTTGAGAAAACTTTCACAAATTCACTTGGCAACCTTCCAAGTAATAGTCATGTGGGCACGACATTTTACTTTTCTCCAAAACGTGTAATATCGGCAAATCTTTTGTAACACTTATCGTTCCCTTCACGGAAAAATATAATTGAAAAGTTTAACTCACAGTTTGCGATGATATTCCCTGTTCAAACGCTGCGTTGAATTCCCTTTGTTTCAATACGGCTGTTCTTTCACTCGACGAACGGAGCGCATTCGCTTCCCCTCAAAGTTGCTTCACTTGCAAGACCCCATGAGACATCTCGCCTCAGGCGCGAGAACTTTTCCTAGCGTTCATTCACGGCTCACCCGAATCTCGAACTGTCCAACGCTCACAATACTCTCGTCTCAGTTCACATTTCTCAATCAATCACATGACTACTTTTAATTTATTTTTCTTGACTTTTCTAATTCACTCATTTGAATTATAAACTTTATATTGCAGCACAAAAAAAATATTCTATATTTTAATCTAATAAAAAAGGAAAATACTTCGAAGCAAGAATAAATAATAATAAATATAATTTTGATCAATCAAAATTCTCCACAACAGTGATAACTTTAATTACGCTGATTCACTAATTAAATTTAGAATATTTGGGGCTTTAAAGTAATTCAAAGATATATGAACATGTGTGCTTCTAACAATCACTTCTATTTTTAACAGGAACTATTACTATAAGATATTCGATTATACTTATATATATATATATGTATAAACTCGGTTCATGGCGTCAGGTGTCGCCTTCCGAAAGAATCTGCAAGAAGTCTATTCCAGGTCTTCCGGTCAAGGGTCCATTCCTCTTCCAGACTTCTAATCGTCATTGCTTTTTTAATATCGTCCATGCAAGCCTTTCGTGGTCTTCCTCGTTTCCTTTTTTGATTTGTTTTGTAATCAAAAGCGATTTTGGGCAGTCTTTCGTCACTCATTCTTTTAACATGACCAAACCAAATTAATTGTTTTCTTTGAAGATCGTCCAAAATGTTTCCTTTTATTTTCATCATTTCTTTGATTCTTTCATTTCTTATTCTTTCTATTCTTGATACCCTGCATGATCTTCTTAGGGCATCCATTTCCACTGCCGCTAATTTCTTTTTTTCTGTCTCCGTAATTCTCCATCCCTCTGCTCCATATAACAAGATGCTCTTTACAATAGAATTGTATATATTATACTTTCTTTTCCTAGAGACCTCTTCACTCCACCAAATAGAATTTAATAGTTTTATAGCCTTCCTTCCTTGACAAATTCTGTTTTTAATTTCTTGTGAGTCTCTGCCTTTTCTATTAATGTCTACTCCGAGATACCTATAATGCTCACAGCTTTCTATTTTCATGTTATTATTTAGATTTAGGTCCGTCTCATTTCCTCCTATACATAGATATTTGGTCTTGCTAACGTTCATGTATAGTTCCCATTTCTCATATTCTTCCTTAATTGTTATCGTCATTCTCTCTAAATCATTTTTACTCTTTGCAATTATGACTTGGTCATCGGCGAACTGCAGAGTAAACATTGACGTTCCTTTCACATTAAGTCCCAACCCTCTGCAGTCTTCTTTCCAAACTTTTAATGCTGCTTCAACATAAATTTTAAAAAGTGTTGGGGAAATACAACATCCCTGTCTGAGTCCTTTATCTGTTATAAAGCCTTTTGATAATCTTTGACCTACTTTAATCTTTGTTTTTGATTGTCTGTAAAGTTCTTGAATTGCTCTAATAATATTTAAATTTATGTTTATTTCCTTTAAACATAATTCCATAATTTTGCGATTGGAACATTATCATATGCCTTCGTTAGATCAATAAACAGAAGATGAATTTGATTTCCCACCGTCATTTCCTTTTCAATAATTTGTTTAAGACAAAATATATTATCCTTACATGATCTTCCTGCTCTAAATCCACTTTGTTCTTCACTTTCTTTCATTCTTATTTCTTCTTCAAGAAAATCTTTTAAAATTCGTCCGTACAGTCTACTAAACGTTGCTGTTACAGTAATGCCACGGTAATTTTCACATTTTTGTCTGTCTCCTTTCTTATAAATTGATGTTAAATATCCAATTCTCCACTCTTCTGGTGTTTCTTCTCCGTTTAAACATCTTTCGAATAATTGTGTAATTAATCTTAGTAATTTATCTGTTCCATTTTTGATCAGTTCTGCTGATATTCCACCGGGACCACTTGCTCTTTGATTCTTTAATTTTTTAATTGCTGTTTTAACTCTCTCAAGTTCCAATAGTATAGGTATGGTATCAATATGTGTATTTTTTATTTGAAATTCATTTCTAGTTTCTGTAAGCAAAGTCTTATAATATTCTTCCCATTTCTCAACCGATATTCCTTGCCATGAATTATTACCTTCTTTTCTAATATTCCTTAAAAATTTCCATGCCTCTGTATATCGTCTTCCTCCTATATATGTCTCAATTTCTCTGCATTTTTTTATCCCAGGATGTTCTTTTTTTCTTTATTACTAATTTCTTATACTTATATCGGACGATTTTTTTTTTATAATTGTAATTCAAATATTTTATTTGAATATTCAATATTATTATTAAATATTCAAAACAAAATCTGTTGATGAAAAAGATGATACAGACCTAAATATAGAAGAAATATATTTTAAATTTTCTATTTTAAATTTAAATTTTAATTTTGTTTCAGCGAAATTGAGATTCTTATCTAACAATAAGAATCAACTTATATAATTGTCTAAGTTCGTCTGTCTGTCTGTCTGTCTGTAACTCGATATAATTAAGCTATTAAGGTAGATCCAAAGTTCTCAATGGTACCATTGAATCAAGGGTACTCAAATTGAATGAAATATTAGTTCATTTTGTCATTCCATGTTGTACCCATGAAATTTTAACTGAAATTCTAACAAAATATACGTTCAAAACCAAATAATTTCGTTACCACTGCACCGATTTTAATGAAATTTGGCATACTTACTTAGTTTTTTATGCTGATTTTGAAACTGAAAACCATTTCTGCCGTAGAAGCTTCGTTCACAAGTTAGCGCAGTATTTAGATTATACAAAGGTGAGTTTTAAATGCCTTTCGGCTTTATGAGTCAAAAATAATAATTATTCTTTAGATAAATTAAACTTTAGATGTGGTTGGTATTTCGTTTTTCTTTTTGGGTGGAAAATGATCCTTTAGATTAAACTCTCAGAACCTATATTACAGGTGTACAGGTAAGAAGTATACCTAAATAGGTCTGATAAACATTAAAAAAAAAAAAAATTAAAATCAAATTATCAATCGAATCAAATATATATATATATATAAATTGGCTAAGTTCGTCTGTCTGTCTGTCTCTAACTCGATATAATTAAGCTATTAAGATAGATCCAACGGTTCTCAATGGTACCATTGAATCAAAAGTACTGAAATTGGACGAAAATTTTAGTTCATTGTGTCATTCCATGTTGTTTCCATGAAAATTTATTCTTGGGAACTGACCTCGACAACTGAAATTCTAACAAAACATATGATCAAAACCAAATAATTTTGTTACCACTGCATCCATTTTAATGAAATTTGGCATACTTACTCAGTTGTTTACGCTGATTTCGAAACTCAAAACTATTTTTGCCGTAAAAGCTTCATTCACAAGTTAGCACAGTATTTAGATTACATTTACTTTATATTTGATAGTTGATAATAAAATGATTTTTAAGATTTTTTTATGTCTGTCGGCCGACAGGCTTTGCTGCTAGTATTAAATACTTATATAAATTTAACATATCCAGTGAGTGGGAAATAATTAACCCTGGCAGCAATACATCATTCATATCCAGAGGTTGGGATAGTCCAAGCCAGTGGGGGAGAAATCCCCCCCTCGCTCCTACAAATCACACACTGACTATAAGGTAGGTCGCACACTGTCACAGATCAGCTCAGGACGTCAGCTTAGATCAGGTAATTTCTCATACACTGCATCCGCTCCGCTTAGAACAAAATGCCAGTCAAGCTCGAGTCACAACACTGTCTTTAAAAGTTGACTTGATTAGACCATTCTGATTTTTTAAGTTTTCTTAAATTAGTGATTATATAACTTCTTTATGTAAAAACATTTTCAGACATGAAGACCTAATTTTTTTTGTTACTAAATAATATCATGACATATTTTTAATATCTCTTATTTATTAAGTAATTACTCAGTAAGTAATATAGATCAGTTAACAAGACTATAAAATTTTACACCAATAACAGCAGGAGTATAGATTAATTTACACTTAAAATAAACATAAGTAGGTCTATTTAAAGTTTTTATTAATATTTTGGTTCATTATTGTATTATTTCTTTGATGTTTCTAAATTTTTCCTTGTAATTTTATCATTATAATTACAAAAAAAGCAATAATCGCACACAAATTAAATGTTCACTGAGCTATATTAAAGGTTCTCTGAGCTATTTTTGGAAATTTTGTACCGGGAAGCCAAGACGGAAC